>CM060939.1:838968814-839339778 GCA_030765085.1 Allium cepa | reverse complement strand
AATAATAATAAAAATATACATACATACATATATATAATTGGATTTGCGTTTGAATTTAGAAAATGATTTTGATTCATATATATAGTTATATACATAGTTATGCACATATATAGCCATAAGTTCAACTCATACCATATTAAATTTCTTTTAAAGGTTTTAGCTAAATCTATGGGTGAGCGTTGACACACCTTTCCACCTTATATTTAATTCTCTAACGTTTCAATTTGCATTCTATCCGTTCATAATTTCTTTTTTTTGTGTCAGCTGAATCAATGAGAGACTGTTACAATTTCATTTATTTGTGTACGTTTTCATTTTTATTATTGTACACATCACGGTACCTTTAAAATTGTGACTTCATTTCTTTTCTTCGGTCTCAATTATAGAAGCGTGCTGCGCACGTTATTATTAATTGCTTTGAATCTCACTACTCTATATTTATTCCTGTACGTTTTATCTTCGCTTAAATTTCTCTCTCCATTCTTTTTTCCATTTTAATACCCTTGCCTTTCCATACTCACGTGCTTTCCAATCAAGCAATAAATTATTTAAATATCCACCTTATCAACTTGACCGTTGTTATTGCATCACACTAGTATATAATTCAAATCTATCATTATTCTACCATTCTTCTTTAACAAATTATATGTAACAGTATATCATAAATGGACAGCTCATTCTCCACCCATTCATTTCTCCTATTCAATTAATAATGGAATATAAAGTTATATATTTGGTATACAATTCAAACAACCGTTACCATTCATACCTCCTAAATTCTAGCGATTGACCCCTCTATTTCCATCGGTTCAAATTTATATAAACTTTATATTCGTTACATTCATTTATTTGACCGGTCCTTTCCTTTGTTATTTCCCGAATTTCGTGCGTTACTAACCAATGCTCCATATTTATTTGCCTTAATGATTCAGCTAAATTTAAGGATCACCGTTGCTTTTACCTTTTTGTTTATATTACCATTCCCCTATTTTAGCCGGTTGCATTTGATATTTCCTTGATTTAAGCTTTCTAACTTTTAAATTTCCACTACTCTATATTTTTTCTGTACATTTATCTTTGCTTGAATTTCTTTGTCCATTCTCCTCTTTTGCATGTGAAGCTTCTTCTGTAGGTAAATGGCTGCACCATTTTTTTTTCTTCTTCTTATTTCTTTTCTTTTTCTTCTTCTTTTTCATCCTTTTCTTTTGTTTTCTTATTGTTTATATTGCTTTTCCTTTATTTTAAGCACAACATGTTTTTGTCTATTTATTTTTTTACATGTTTTGATTTTCAATGTAACATAAAAGTTTATAATTTAAGCGTATATATATATATATTTAAAAAGGATCGCTTTATATTAAGGTCACATGGTATTTGGAGAAGTATTTTTTTTAAACTATTTTGTCACTTTTATTTATATTTTACAATCCCGGTCCTAGGAGCATTTGATTGTTGGCTATACAGTTTGGGTCTATGTATTTACATTTAAAAGATAATGTTTAAATTTATGTAAAGGAAGGCAAAATTATGATGTATAAACTGGGATAGTTTAACATATATAGGCGAGGACATCATTAATTCCTACTTTCTATTTTCATCAGTTTTGGTTTATGCATTTAGTAATGCTAACTAAGCTATATATATATATATAATTGGTTTTGCAAGGTCTATAGTTATATAAAATAATATGTCGATTTTATGGATTTTTGTTTACAGTAGTGCTTCACTTTTGGTTTTAAAACATAAATAGTTATATGTTTGGCAAGTTCACATATTGCTGTTTTGTAAGATCACGTTTAATATGTATATACTTTTTTTATAGATGAGAACTTGGTTTTCAAATATATTTTTTTTAGTATGTTTTGGGATTAATTATTTAATTTAAACAAATATATTTATTTTAAGTTTATGTTTAATTTTTAATAAATGTAAGCTTGATTTGTTTATTTACTTATATGTTTGAAACGCTTGTAAATTTAATTTGCGGTGTTCAAACTTAGAATATAAATTCATATGTATATATAGTATAGGTCAGTTTTATGAATTTTTTTTATATACATATTTTTAAGTTTTATTTTATATAGTATGGTTTATATGTTAGAAAAAAAAAGAGAGAAGTTTTATATCCATAGTTATATGTTACTGCATTGGGTAATATAGCTGTTAAGTGCTGTCTGCATTTGTACATTGATTTTTACTTGGACTGTATATATATATTGAATAACAAGTGTTTGTAGCTTTCTTTGTCGCAGTTAATATAAGCTATGTTGAAAATGGGTCTCAACATTGTTTTTTTCTTTAAACTTGCATGTGTTTATGTACATTTCAATATGAAAGTTACAATATTTATTTCAAATTTTATTACATTTGATTTTTAATACAAAACAGTGATTTTTCGTACATACGTATTTTGTTTTGATATTGGTCTTAAAAAGAAATATTAATTTAATAAGAAAATAATATATTTATTTTGATTTATATATGTATATGTGCTTTAAATGGATATTGTTTTCAAATTCTCTTATACCAATTCTCTTCATCAAACCCGGTTCTAATTTGATTCCGTCGATTCCTGTTATCAGCTTTGTCCGTCGTGCCCGTTTTCTCCATCGAATCGTATCCATCTAGCGTCGCTTGGAATTCGTAGCTCGTTTCCTTGTCAAATCTGTTTAGCCTCGAAAGGTGAGCAATCACTCACGATTAACACTTTTATATTTATTGAATTTGATTTCAATTGAAACGACAATTGAAATATGCTGTTGTATTTATTTTTAATTGTTATATATGCTATTATTTGTATCTGTTCACCTATGACACCCAACACCATTATCGGTTAATTATGTATGTGATAATAATACAGATTGGTTGATAATTGATTGTTTGATTGATTGTTGTTTAAATTGGATGTTAATTATTTTTGTTAAGTGATAACTAGTTTGCTAGTTTAATTTGAGTAGTATAGTTTACAAATTAAACGGATTATATATGATGGACCTTACTTTATTAAAACCTGACCCCGCCATATGTAAATTTGATTAGTTGAATTTGACCCATTGATTGTCGTAGAAATTGATAAATTATTCTTGAAATCTTTGAACGTAGTTTGGATTAATTGTTGTATTATTAAACTGAAAATGAAATGGAACGACAAGGGAAAACTGAAATGTAATAACCTTTAAATCTACATGAAATGATAGTGTAGATTTTAGAAATAATTATAAAAATAACAATGCGAATTAATACGATTATTTCGGGGTTATTTGATTTAATCTATTGAATTGTTATTGATTGTTGTTATTGCTTGTTTACTTACTTTGACACTATCCCTGTCATCACACTGCAAGTTCCCTTTGTTATGTTTGATTTTTGAATTAAAATGGGTTGAAAAGATAGGCCCAAGCGGGTTTCGTTTAATTAAATTTGGGATTTCGGGTTGAAATGCTATCCACCCGTATACATTTAGTGTACGTATTGAAATGATAATAGCCATAACACTTTGACCATATGATAAAAAAATCTATGGTCTTATTAAATGTAAATTCTTAAATACATCTATAAAGGGTAATGATAAATATAGAGTTAATTATATCTAGTTAATCAAGATTTGATTAAATACATAAATTATGATAAATAATTTATGTAAATTTTATTCGGATAAATTTTGCAATAATATTGAAAAATTAAGGTTGGGAGATAAATTTGGGTTATTGTAAAATGATGTTTAGATAAGGATTTATTTATTTAAATCAATTTGAAATTTATCGAATGAGATATTTCACGTTTAATAAAATTTGAGAAATCTTGAGAAAGATGTAATTTAAAGTCACTAAAATGGTATTGAATAAGGGAAGGTTCAAACTAAATAATAATGATGTAAAAACCAAGAATCTATATGAAACTGTTAAATTTAACATCTAAGTATTTAAGCCATGAACTGTATTGTAATTAAATGGTTTAGAAATTTGATATGTATTTGGGACCAAGATAGTTGAATTTGTTATGTAGATAACTAATTGAATTTAAGGGAAATTGAGGTTGAACGAAATCTGGAAATTTGTATTTAGAAAACTAGATTGGGAAATTTAGGGGAAATATTAAATACTTAAAGTATGGAAACATATTGAAATGGAAAGGGTAATTAGGATATCAAATCCAGATTTGAGATTTATAATTGAGATTGAATTTAATTTAAATGGAAAGGTCAGGTTGATGTGAACGATTTGTTAAGTTAAGGAAATTGCAAGTGCTTTACCATATACAGCATTTAATATATATAAATACTATTTGGGAAATATAATTATTCGAAGTGAATTTGACATTTGGGTTTGAAGTATAAATTAAGTGAATGACCACGATGTAATAGTGTATATTTCTACCCTGTAGATAGTTCTATGGACCCTTAGAGGATGGTCATCCCAAACATCCTTTAAGTTATTTGTATTTCAGTTGATATTTCACTTGAGTTGGATTTATTGATATAAGAATGTTAATCCTGACTCGAGTGTTTTGTGTTTTGCTTTACGCTCGGGTCAGACCGAGTAATACAGCATTAGAGACTCACCTTTGGAGATTGGAGCTTCATTTGGAGATCCAACTATCGTTTCAGCTTTCAGTTTTCTAGATTGACTGGTTCAGAGAAGTCATCGGCTCGTACTGAAGACTTTTCTGTATTCAAGAGATTCTGATGTATTTTATTTTAAACTCTGATGTATATAGTAGCTTCATGAACTACTATTTTTCTATTCCGCTGCATTATATTACTCTGTGTCTGTGATCTGTGTTTGATTTATTTACTGTATATTTTAAGTTTTGCCAAATTAAATTAACAATTCGGTATTTTGAATTATTCAAGTCGTACATGTACGGTTTTAGTGTCGATTTGAATGGTCCAAAATAGCGGGTCGTTACAGTTGGTATCAGAGCTTTGGCTCTAGGCAAAACTTAGCATATATAGTAAATTTATTTACAGAATCACTTTCGCTCGAGTTGAATCTCTTCCTTTCGACTTGATTTCCTTTGAATTTTGGAATATCCCTCGGTTCCGAAATTCATCCGTGTCTCTTCCTATTTATATTAGTTTAATTGCGGAGTATCCCATAACTCCATTGAATAATTTGTAAAAGGGTGAAAACTCCTTTACAATTGGCATTAATTCACCTAGATTTCTGAAGTCACGGTTGACCGGTAGATGTCGCCCGCGACTTATAGAAGGATATCCACCTTCTACTTTGTAATAAAGATTTCCTCATTTTGCTCAAGCCTTCACACTTTGTTTCGAAACTTCCTTTGATCAAGTTTTCTCTTAGAAATTGAACCTCTATCTGGTTTGATATTGGACTCCCTGAATGATAGGAAACTATTTTGTAGATGGCAAAATCGGAAGAGCAGAAAGCAGCTCGTCGAGCCCGGAGAGCACTAGCCCGTAAGGAACAGGAGGAAGCAATGGAGAAGTGGGAAAAGATTTGGAGGGAAAGGGCAGGACCTGGACCTTATGACAATGTCATCTGTTATCGGTGTCAAGAGAAGGGACATTATGCAGCCATGTGCGGGAAGAGAGATGAAGGAAAGAAGAGTGAGGGCCAGCGTTATCGATCCAAGATCTTCTGTTTTAAGTGCCGTAGTACGGGACACTTTCCCAATCGCTGCCAAAAGGTGAAGAAAGTAAATGCTGCACCCACGGCATCAGTCGACCAATCAACCATTTGCTATCACTGTAGGCTGACTGGACATATAGCTAGGAATTGTCCTGTGAGGAAGTACGGAAGGAAGGCTGCGTTCCCGCAATTCGTTAAGGAGGATGGGTGTGTAGTGCATTTATGTAAGAAATGCAGAAGTTGGGGCCATATTGAGGGGGAGTGTTCTGGACCGATTGAAGTCCCACCCGGTAGAATTAATACCGATGCTTTGTTTATGTAAGGTGGTTCTCGGTAGATCTGTTTGTTTCAGCAGTTGTTTGTTGCTTTCGATAAACTCTATTGTATCTTTTGCTTAACTGAAGTTCTCTAATAAAGTATTCATGTTCCTGTTTCGTTGATATGAAATTCAAATCTCTATCTTTATTTTGAAATCCATTCTTAGATTATCCTTTGAAAATCGGGTACGTTTGTATTTTGAAATTGCTTTATATATCAAATTTATATTTTAATAACTATGATTTTTCCTATATATAAAAAGAAATGTTTCGATAAGGATTATATACCTATATATAAATCAAATAAGAAATGTTATTCTATATAAAAAGTTTTGAAAGGATTTGAAATTTTGGAAAATTATAAGAAATTGATTTATATAAAAATGATTTATAACTGAAGTGTTAAATTTGAAATTCGAGAATTGAATTCCGGTATTTTGAAATTGGTTTTAAGATTTTGGAAATTATAGGAAAAATAGTACGATTTAAAAGTATTTTTCCGAATAAGAAATGTTTTAAATGAGTTCAAATGAATTCCATTAATTTTGAAGAAATTTCAAACGAGTTTTCAAGAAAATAGAAGTCCAGAACTCACTTATGTCGCTAGGGAATAATTTCGGCGATGAGTGCACGCATCATCGACATTGATTTTCGAGTTTCAGAGTGGGGGAGAGGCTCCTTTAATAGCTTCGCTATGCGAGTGATCTTGTAAAACCGTTTTTGATTTCAAATTCCGTAGTAATTTGATAGTTTCGAAAGAAATATGTATATATTTGAAATGATTTAAAGTATACCGGTGTTCGATCCTCGAGTTTTGAGTTGACCTAGAATAACCCTATTTATAAAAAATTGATTTCCAACTAGTGATTTGAAATCTATTGATTTGAAAGGTACTCAATTTTGGAAAGAGAATTTTATATAATCGAAGTCTATATAAGGATATTTTGATATACTATTGATTTGGAAAGTATTCGTTTGAAAATGGAATCCTATATATATGGACTTTATATAAGTACAATATTTGAAAGTGATTTGAAAAAGGTACTATATGATATATATTTTCCAAATAAAGATATGGAAAGTGCCTTCTGCTTGATATCCGCTTTGTGGCCACAGCGTGGATTCATTCTATCGTTATTATTCTCTATGATTTTGGTTTTCCGGATGTAATACTCGAGTGTTCCCACCGTGACGTGTCCCACGGTTTCTTTTTCTCTCGTGAATGCACAGCGAAATTGCCTGGCTGAGTCTTGCCTAGGGGTACGGATTGTTTCCTGGGGGAACCAGGCGGAACCATTGTGTATCCTGCAATCTGTGTAGGTCGCGAATAGTAGCGCAAGTGCCTGGCTGAGTCTTGCCTGGGGGTACGGATTGTTTCCTGGGGGAACCAGGCGTAACCATTGTGTATCCTGCACCCTACTAGTCATCATGGCGTAACTCGCAGGGCTGTGAAAGCTTACGGATATGGATTGTTTCCTGGGGGAACCAGGCGTAACCATTGTGTATCTGCGAACCATGATCGGACAAAGGTTTTGGTTTGATTGTTTTGTTTGGATCGTACTTTCCATATCTGTTTTAAAGGGTTTTTCAAGTATTTTCACTGGTTGTTGAAACAAGTCTACTAAGTACTTGAAGAATTCTAGCTTTGCGCCTGATCAACGCATGGCCAGAGTCTGCAAGAACAAGGATAAACTTGTTGAAACATCGAGTTATAAAAGTATTTTCGAAAGAAAATTTACTTTGATATAGTAGTATCTTATTATAAAAGTGTTATTATAAAGGTATTTATTATAAAATATTTTTCCCAACAAAGAAATTTGCATTAATCTTTGGAATTAAATTCCTTTGGTAAATTGAAAATTCTTGCCCGATACTATTCCAGAATCTACCTTCCTTTCCTTTTTGAATAAAATCTTTTAAAGATTGCTTATCTATATGCTACATTGGTTAATAGAAAATTTTAGTGGTATAAATATTTTTGAAGTGAATGATTTATTAATAATGTTTGAAAGGTATCTAAAGACAAATTTATAAATTTATGAATTATGGATTTAATGTTTTCAACAGCTTCTTTGTAAATATAACTAATGATGCAAATAATTGTTTTCAAATAGCTTTCATATATGTATATAGGTGTTAGTTAAACATATTAAATTTCAATGAGTTTTGGAAATTTTAAAGTATTAAAGATAGCTGAATCGCAAATAAAGTTTTCAAATGAATAATTCAAGTAAAATTATATAGTTTTAAATTAATTACTTACCCTTAACTTTCAATCTACCTTTATTTCTGGTTGTTCTATTCTCCTACCTCCTTCCTTTTCGGGGACGAAAAGTTTTGAGTGGGGGAGAATGTAGCGACCAATAAAATTTTATTAATTTTTTTTTGGTTTTATAACGTATTTAATTTGGATTTTGAGAAATTATTAATAATAATAATTTTGAAATAAAAATTTGATATTTGGATTACGTATAATTTTATAGTTTAAACCAATAAGTTGTAGTTGTATATGGCTTGCATCTTATTCTATAATAACCAGTGTATATTTTGCTGTCTACTAGTATAATACTATATGTTAGTTTATTTATGTGTATCGATCTAACCAATGATTTTAAAATAATAATAAAAATATACATACATACATATATATAATTGGATTTGCGTTTGAATTTAGAAAATGATTTTGATTCATATATATAGTTATATACATAGTTATGCACATATATAGCCATAAGTTCAACTCATACCATATTAAATTTCTTTTAAAGGTTTTAGCTAAATCTATGGGTGAGCGTTGACACACCTTTCCACCTTATATTTAATTCTCTAACGTTTCAATTTGCATTCTATCCGTTCATAATTTCTTTTTTTTGTGTCAGCTGAATCAATGAGAGACTGTTACAATTTCATTTATTTGTGTACGTTTTCATTTTTATTATTGTACACATCACGGTACCTTTAAAATTGTGACTTCATTTCTTTTCTTCGGTCTCAATTATAGAAGCGTGCTGCGCACGTTATTATTAATTGCTTTGAATCTCACTACTCTATATTTATTCCTGTACGTTTTATCTTCGCTTAAATTTCTCTCTCCATTCTTTTTTCCATTTTAATACCCTTGCCTTTCCATACTCACGTGCTTTCCAATCAAGCAATAAATTATTTAAATATCCACCTTATCAACTTGACCGTTGTTATTGCATCACACTAGTATATAATTCAAATCTATCATTATTCTACCATTCTTCTTTAACAAATTATATGTAACAGTATATCATAAATGGACAGCTCATTCTCCACCCATTCATTTCTCCTATTCAATTAATAATGGAATATAAAGTTATATATTTGGTATACAATTCAAACAACCGTTACCATTCATACCTCCTAAATTCTAGCGATTGACCCCTCTATTTCCATCGGTTCAAATTTATATAAACTTTATATTCGTTACACGTTACATTCATTTATTTGACCGGTCCTTTCCTTTGTTATTTCCCGAATTTCGTGCGTTACTAACCAATGCTCCATATTTATTTGCCTTAATGATTCAGCTAAATTTAAGGATCACCGTTGCTTTTACCTTTTTGTTTATATTACCATTCCCCTATTTTAGCCGGTTGCATTTGATATTTCCTTGATTTAAGCTTTCTAACTTTTAAATTTCCACTACTCTATATTTTTTCTGTACATTTATCTTTGCTTGAATTTCTTTGTCCATTCTCCTCTTTTGCATGTGAAGCTTCTTCTGTAGGTAAATGGCTGCACCATTTTTTTTTCTTCTTCTTATTTCTTTTCTTTTTCTTCTTCTTTTTCATCCTTTTCTTTTGTTTTCTTATTGTTTATATTGCTTTTCCTTTATTTTAAGCACAACATGTTTTTGTCTATTTATTTTTTTACATGTTTTGATTTTCAATGTAACATAAAAGTTTATAATTTAAGCGTATATATATATATATTTAAAAAGGATCGCTTTATATTAAGGTCACATGGTATTTGGAGAAGTATTTTTTTTAAACTATTTTGTCACTTTTATTTATATTTTACAATCCCGGTCCTAGGAGCATTTGATTGTTGGCTATACAGTTTGGGTCTATGTATTTACATTTAAAAGATAATGTTTAAATTTATGTAAAGGAAGGCAAAATTATGATGTATAAACTGGGATAGTTTAACATATATAGGCGAGGACATCATTAATTCCTACTTTCTATTTTCATCAGTTTTGGTTTATGCATTTAGTAATGCTAACTAAGCTATATATATATATATAATTGGTTTTGCAAGGTCTATAGTTATATAAAATAATATGTCGATTTTATGGATTTTTGTTTACAGTAGTGCTTCACTTTTGGTTTTAAAACATAAATAGTTATATGTTTGGCAAGTTCACATATTGCTGTTTTGTAAGATCACGTTTAATATGTATATACTTTTTTTATAGATGAGAACTTGGTTTTCAAATATATTTTTTTTAGTATGTTTTGGGATTAATTATTTAATTTAAACAAATATATTTATTTTAAGTTTATGTTTAATTTTTAATAAATGTAAGCTTGATTTGTTTATTTACTTATATGTTTGAAACGCTTGTAAATTTAATTTGCGGTGTTCAAACTTAGAATATAAATTCATATGTATATATAGTATAGGTCAGTTTTATGAATTTTTTTTATATACATATTTTTAAGTTTTATTTTATATAGTATGGTTTATATGTTAGAAAAAAAAAGAGAGAAGTTTTATATCCATAGTTATATGTTACTGCATTGGGTAATATAGCTGTTAAGTGCTGTCTGCATTTGTACATTGATTTTTACTTGGACTGTATATATATATTGAATAACAAGTGTTTGTAGCTTTCTTTGTCGCAGTTAATATAAGCTATGTTGAAAATGGGTCTCAACATTGTTTTTTTCTTTAAACTTGCATGTGTTTATGTACATTTCAATATGAAAGTTACAATATTTATTTCAAATTTTATTACATTTGATTTTTAATACAAAACAGTGATTTTTCGTACATACGTATTTTGTTTTGATATTGGTCTTAAAAAGAAATATTAATTTAATAAGAAAATAATATATTTATTTTGATTTATATATGTATATGTGCTTTAAATGGATATTGTTTTCAAATTCTCTTATACCAATTCTCTTCATCAAACCCGGTTCTAATTTGATTCCGTCGATTCCTGTTATCAGCTTTGTCCGTCGTGCCCGTTTTCTCCATCGAATCGTATCCATCTAGCGTCGCTTGGAATTCGTAGCTCGTTTCCTTGTCAAATCTGTTTAGCCTCGAAAGGTGAGCAATCACTCACGATTAACACTTTTATATTTATTGAATTTGATTTCAATTGAAACGACAATTGAAATATGCTGTTGTATTTATTTTTAATTGTTATATATGCTATTATTTGTATCTGTTCACCTATGACACCCAACACCATTATCGGTTAATTATGTATGTGATAATAATACAGATTGGTTGATAATTGATTGTTTGATTGATTGTTGTTTAAATTGGATGTTAATTATTTTTGTTAAGTGATAACTAGTTTGCTAGTTTAATTTGAGTAGTATAGTTTACAAATTAAACGGATTATATATGATGGACCTTACTTTATTAAAACCTGACCCCGCCATATGTAAATTTGATTAGTTGAATTTGACCCATTGATTGTCGTAGAAATTGATAAATTATTCTTGAAATCTTTGAACGTAGTTTGGATTAATTGTTGTATTATTAAACTGAAAATGAAATGGAACGACAAGGGAAAACTGAAATGTAATAACCTTTAAATCTACATGAAATGATAGTGTAGATTTTAGAAATAATTATAAAAATAACAATGCGAATTAATACGATTATTTCGGGGTTATTTGATTTAATCTATTGAATTGTTATTGATTGTTGTTATTGCTTGTTTACTTACTTTGACACTATCCCTGTCATCACACTGCAAGTTCCCTTTGTTATGTTTGATTTTTGAATTAAAATGGGTTGAAAAGATAGGCCCAAGCGGGTTTCGTTTAATTAAATTTGGGATTTCGGGTTGAAATGCTATCCACCCGTATACATTTAGTGTACGTATTGAAATGATAATAGCCATAACACTTTGACCATATGATAAAAAAATCTATGGTCTTATTAAATGTAAATTCTTAAATACATCTATAAAGGGTAATGATAAATATAGAGTTAATTATATCTAGTTAATCAAGATTTGATTAAATACATAAATTATGATAAATAATTTATGTAAATTTTATTCGGATAAATTTTGCAATAATATTGAAAAATTAAGGTTGGGAGATAAATTTGGGTTATTGTAAAATGATGTTTAGATAAGGATTTATTTATTTAAATCAATTTGAAATTTATCGAATGAGATATTTCACGTTTAATAAAATTTGAGAAATCTTGAGAAAGATGTAATTTAAAGTCACTAAAATGGTATTGAATAAGGGAAGGTTCAAACTAAATAATAATGATGTAAAAACCAAGAATCTATATGAAACTGTTAAATTTAACATCTAAGTATTTAAGCCATGAACTGTATTGTAATTAAATGGTTTAGAAATTTGATATGTATTTGGGACCAAGATAGTTGAATTTGTTATGTAGATAACTAATTGAATTTAAGGGAAATTGAGGTTGAACGAAATCTGGAAATTTGTATTTAGAAAACTAGATTGGGAAATTTAGGGGAAATATTAAATACTTAAAGTATGGAAACATATTGAAATGGAAAGGGTAATTAGGATATCAAATCCAGATTTGAGATTTATAATTGAGATTGAATTTAATTTAAATGGAAAGGTCAGGTTGATGTGAACGATTTGTTAAGTTAAGGAAATTGCAAGTGCTTTACCATATACAGCATTTAATATATATAAATACTATTTGGGAAATATAATTATTCGAAGTGAATTTGACATTTGGGTTTGAAGTATAAATTAAGTGAATGACCACGATGTAATAGTGTATATTTCTACCCTGTAGATAGTTCTATGGACCCTTAGAGGATGGTCATCCCAAACATCCTTTAAGTTATTTGTATTTCAGTTGATATTTCACTTGAGTTGGATTTATTGATATAAGAATGTTAATCCTGACTCGAGTGTTTTGTGTTTTGCTTTACGCTCGGGTCAGACCGAGTAATACAGCATTAGAGACTCACCTTTGGAGATTGGAGCTTCATTTGGAGATCCAACTATCGTTTCAGCTTTCAGTTTTCTAGATTGACTGGTTCAGAGAAGTCATCGGCTCGTACTGAAGACTTTTCTGTATTCAAGAGATTCTGATGTATTTTATTTTAAACTCTGATGTATATAGTAGCTTCATGAACTACTATTTTTCTATTCCGCTGCATTATATTACTCTGTGTCTGTGATCTGTGTTTGATTTATTTACTGTATATTTTAAGTTTTGCCAAATTAAATTAACAATTCGGTATTTTGAATTATTCAAGTCGTACATGTACGGTTTTAGTGTCGATTTGAATGGTCCAAAATAGCGGGTCGTTACAAAGTGGCACTTCTATTTAAATTATTTTAAGCCAACGGAAATATTATATTAGTGGATAGACATATGAAAATAACAATATAAATTTTATGTTAATTATTTGTAAATGTAAATTAATCAAATGTTATCCATCTATTATATCTATCTATTACTATTATATTATATGAAAGTTGAGCTTTGATTTATGTACTTATTTGTGTACCTTTTCGTTTTCTTAACAATCTCCTATATTGTCGGTTGCCACATTTCCATATAATTTAATTCTCTCAAATAGTTTATTATTCACACATTTGTTATCTATTTATTACTTGTCTATCTATCATCTATGAAAAGTAAATTTTATCCTTTCATTTCCATGTTTCTTTCCATGTTTTGTTGTCCTTTCCATGTGTCAATTTATACACATTTGTTTCCATTTTATCTGTCTATTTATATTCAAATTTGGATCCAATGCCTTTTCCATTTTCTCTCTTTAAGCAATATTTTATATTTTTCACCTAGCATGCATTCTACGTCAAAACTCACTCTCTCGTCTACGGCATATTATCAATTCTGCTCTATACCATTTATATATCATTTAAATATATTTTTGAATAAATATTCAAAAGACGCTTTTAAAATTAGAATACATCGTTTTGATATGAATTGTTGTTATCCTCATCATTATTTCATCGAATAGTTTGAAAATTCTTAAAACTATATACTATACAAAAAACTACTATGTGAAGATAACTAAATGAAAATTGCTATATCTATGCCAAAGGTCCCTACTCTCAAAGCCCATGCACAAAAAATCCCTACTCATAAACTCGTGTAAATTAAGCCATGTTTTGTTATTTTTTACCAAACCGTTCGCTCCCAAAAAAAAAGGCCCAACATTGGAATTAAGGGCAAAAGTGGCATAAAATTAGCCAAAAATTAAAAATAGTGACCTAATTTTCACAACTTTTTTGAAGGGACTTTTCTTCCATCATCTTTAAATTCTGGAGAGTTGGTAGCCATTCCTTGTATTGTTTTAGGGTTTTGGACCAAAGGTTAATGTTACATTAAAGTCCAACATACACTTTAAACATATGTTGAATCAATTATATAAGAAGTTCAATATAGGTTAATGTTGTTCTCTATCCTCATTTCAAATGTTTAATTTTCATAAATTTTAGCTCAAATTTCACATTAAAGCCCATCTTTCTCTATGAATGTTTACCAAAAATTTATTTTGTAATCATCCTCATTTATTAGTTACCCCAATTGAAACATAAATCCTATATTTTTCCCCATGACATTTCACTTTCCTTAATTTTATCCATAATTATTGTAGTTTATGTTCATGGACTAAATTAATTTTCATTTCATAACTCTCATTCATATTTTATAAATAAAATAAATCAATTAATTTAAAAAAGGTCAAAATCTCTTCACCTCACTAATTGAATATTCTACCACGTTCGTACATATTTTGTTTATTTCATCCAATCTATCTATTATTTGTTAACACATTTATGGTAACTTTTGTTTCCATCCATTCTCAAAGAGCTTATTATTCAACACATTTGTTCTCTATTATTAGCTATCAATCGGTCACCTACCGTGAAAAGTAAATTTTACCCTTTCAATTCCACGTTCCTCTACCTTATTTTGTCGGCTTTACATGCTATGTGGCAAGTGTTTTCAGTTATATTATTATTTTTATATCTATAATTTATTATTTATTATATCAATTTATACATATTTGTTTCCATTTTATCTGTCTATTTATATTCAAATTTGTGTCCATGACATTTCCATTTTCTCTCCACACGTTGATTTCAATTCATATACCAATCCCTCTTTAAGCAAATATTTTATATTTTTCTACCAAGATATATTCCACTCTAAAACTTTCTCTCTTTCGTTTACTACATGTTATCAATTCTACTCCATATCATTATATACTAGTTTGAATAAGTATTCAAAAGACTTTCTAGAAATTAGAATACATCTTTTTAACATGAATTATTGTTATCGTCATCAACATTTCATTGAATAGTTTGAAAATTCTTAAAACTATATGCTATAAAAAATAACTATGTGAAAATAACTAAATGAAAACTCCTATATCTATGCCAATAAAGTTCAATATATAGTTAATATTTTTCTCTCGCCCTTTATTCTGATCATAAATGCTTGATTTCCATTAATTCAAAATTGAATTTTACATTAAAATCCAGCACACACTTCAAAACATTTGTTGAATCCTTTATATAAGAAGTTCAATATAGGTTAATGTTAATCTCTATCCTCACTTTAAATGTTTAATCTTTATAAATTCTAGCTCAAATTTTACATTAAGCTCAACTTCATCTATGAATATTTACTGAAAAATTAAATCGTCCTCATTTACAAAATACCACCACTAAAACATAAAGACATTTCACATTCTTTATTGTTAACTATAATTACAATAGTTTATAATCATGGACTAAATTAATTTTCATTTCATAACTCGGTTGTCATTCACCTTTTATGTATAAAACAAATCAATCAATTTGAAACATGCCAATATATTTTTGTTCTAATATAGTACAACATATGATTAATATTGTTCTCTCACTCCTTTATTCTCATCCTAAATGCTTTATTTCCATAAATTCTAAATTAAATTTTATATTGAAGTCCATCGTACACTTTAAACATTTTTTGAACCAATTTTATAAGAAGTTCAGTATAGGCTAATGTTGGTCTCTATCCTCATTCCAAATGTTTAATTTTCAAAAGCTCTAATTTTACGTTAAATCCCATCTTCCTCTATGTATATTTACTGAAAATTTATTTTGTGACCATCCTCGTTTATAAAATACCACGTGTGTTATGAATCGAAAGCAAACCTTCCATCATATCCCTTCTTGGTTGTTGTTGACCTTGATGCAGATGGCTCCAAAGCAAATATCTTTCCTTTATTAGCCTTGGCTGCATTTGGACGTTTGCTCTTGTAATGCCCTACTTGGTTGTAATTAAAGCACCTCATATTCTGCATCCCCACAAATACCTTACCATACCAGATCGATAACAATCCCAATTCATTGGATTATTCATCCCATTTCAATTGATTACCTATCACAATTTGAACTGACTATCTGTCTTATTTTAATATGACTACAGTCTTATAATCATGTGGATTGCCCATCTCACATTTAAACATATTCATAGTTATGTGGACTATCCATTTCACATACAGTTATTACTTGGATTACTTATGGCCTGCTATGTGGACTACCCATCACACGTTGCTTAATTATTTAAAATTTTGTGTACTATCCATTACACTTAATCCATCTAACTTAAAATGACGTGTATCCATCACACATCACATAGTTTTCCTTCGATGACTATGAACCCTTCATTACCCTTATAGAGACTATTCATATCCATCATGATGTGGTCTATCCATCTCATATCTCACAATTTTCTTAGGATGACTATGAAACCATCCTTTACAATTTAGTTCATGTTACCCACATGTCTAACATATGTCTATTGGTTCCCCAATTAGGTTATCTCCCTTTAAAGTTATAACATTCCAAAGTGACATACATTGGTATCTCCAATTGATTCAAGTCGAACTTATTAAAAACAAACAATGGCATCTCCAATTTAAATTAGAAGTCAATGATGTATGACTCACCACCATTAAATAATTTATGTTGTGATGAATGTCGAAGTTTATCCACATTGGTATCCCCAATGATAATGTCAAAGTAGAAATCTTAAGCTCTAGGCCCTTTAATAATTTGGTATAAATCAATGCTGATGGCATTAACACTGTCGACATAGAGGAATATTGCCCTCCCCCTTTAATCATAACACATACGCGGTTTTAAAACAATGTCAACCTCTATCCAAGATCGAAGGAAGAAACTTAAAATTCTTTTAACTGCAATATTCAGTGTCGAAAATGGTGTTGTCGACCTTCATAAACTATAAGCTATCCACCCACTAAAATATACTTTTAACTTTTATAAGTTATATGGCTATCTGCCGAATTTATAGGGTCATCGACCCTCTTAAAACATAGGTCTCTTCGCCCTTTTAAAGCATTTTCAATTTATATAGAAACATGCATCTTCGGCATTAGAAAATAAGATATAACGTCCCGGCCAAGCGGGATCGACACCAAAACATAAGATCACCGACCTTAATGCACATCGATCCCTAAGACCCTTGATGATGTTATAAAACTTTTACACTTAAGTTACTTTGGCTACTATGCCGCTTTTTATGTAGAGTCGAAGGCATAATAGGCGACGTCATTGCCATGATTTGGAAAATAAATGAAGAGATGAGTTTCGACATCATTTAAAACAGTGAAGAAGACAAGCGATGATCTCGATGTTGACACTAAAGCTTTTAAAACGCTTAGATAAATCATGAAGACACCATGCCCCCAACATATGCTGCCAACACTATCGACATTGATACTAATGGATCATTCCATAGCTACTGAAGTAGCCACCATATGCCTCCCTCAATATCAACGTTAATGTGCATAGAGGCGCGTTCCTTTAGGATTGGAGTGGAAATATTCGACATGACAACAACATAATTAACACGAAAAATGGTTTATTTCTATTAAAAGTAAACACTTTTGTCCACATCTTACACTTGGCAAATTCCTATTGGATACAAACAATACTTTGACATATCTTTTCAAAAATATTGCCACATGCTATTTTCATGTTTCAAAATATTTCTCAACTTTAATTCATTAATAACTTAATTAATCTTTGATTTAAATGCTTGCATGGTATAATAAATCATAGTAATTCGAAATTACCTAGGAAAAATCTCAAAAATTCACATAAATTAGAGAATATCCTTCTCTTTACCATATATAAATTTTGGAGGCAAAAACCATATTTAATTATTTCAAAAAATTAAGAATAAACTTAGGCTATTTCTTCTCTACGAGATACATAAAATAATATATCTAACTTAGAAAAATATGAAATTAAACAACTATCTACAAAATAATGTTTTATACAACATATCATAACATCAAAGCCCTTTAAGATTAAAATCTTAGGTTTTACTCTTAAAACTCATTTAAATAATTCTGTAAAAATATCTTAATTCATCATTCTTTCCAAACAATTAATATATCCAACCATATCTTGGAAAAATCTATTAACATGATTCAGATATTATGCATAACCGAATTTTAAAAGCAAAAATAGAGATTGAACACTTATTATTCACCTCAGATTAATTGTTGGAGATGATATTAGATTTGGTCTTAGTATCCCTAAGCCTTTTCCCTTTGAACCCTCCTTATCTCGATCCCCTAGCTTGAGTTATGGCTGACCTTGGAGTTCTTCTTTTGATTGTTTAAGTTTGTGAAAAGTGAGAATGAAATGAAATGAGAGGGTTTTAAAGGTTAAAGGATGGATCCATCAATTTTTCCCTCATATATTCTCTTATATTTTTAGTTCTCCAAAACAGTATTATTAGTTTATTAAGGCACGACCTTATTAATTAACCAAATCTCATTATCATAAAGCGTTTACATTATTCTATTTAATCCATCTAATTAAATGTCTCGAATAATGTTTAATTAAAATAGGTATTACAAGCTATCTGTTTTAGATTTGCGATAACTATCCCAAATATACGATAACATCTATTTTAGACCTATGGTAGCTATCTTAAACTTGAAATGTCTGTCTTAGATTTGCATATCTACCTGCTTTAGATTTGGGATGGGTGTCTTTTGTTTGTGTTATCTATTTGTATTTTGGCAAATTCTATTTCAACCCGAGTATTTACTTAGTAGTCCCTTCAAAAATTAAAAAAGCCTGTAAGCCAAAAAAATAAATTAATAGCCACCTATCATTTCCAGAACAAACCCTTCCCATCACAGAAAGTATCAAACGCTAAAAAATTCAAACGGAAAAAAAAAGAAACAAAGTGAACTACCACGCAAGGTGACTCCATTGTTCGTGTCAATACCACATAGGCTTTTTACATGGATATGTAAAAATTCATGCAATTTTTTTCGTGATTAAGCCAGAAACCTATTATACCCCCTGCGAGAATTATCTCCAATCCCTGTAGTCGACAGTCTACAATTGTTTGCAAAAAATTAAAAACTTTTCATTTTTTTTTGAATTACTTGTTGTGATTGCGTTAACAATTCAGTCTCCTCTTCAAAATCCATCAACTAGCAGTGAAAAATTAAATTTTTTCTTAGAAACTAGGGTTTTGAAGAAGCGGTGGTTTAGACAATAAGAAACTAATGTGAGAAGATAATGAAATTGAGAAGAAAATGTAAGCATCTTTCTAAAGGTATTTTAGTCTTTAAAGTTTTATTTATATTAGGAGGGGCTACTAAGTAATTATGTGTGGAAATATAATTTGTCTTGTATTTTTTTTTCAGATTGATATTATTTAGCTATTTTTGCGACAACCATTATTTTTCTTTTCTATGTTGTATTGATTGTTATTATTAATTAGGAATCATGGTTTAAAAACTAGAATATTTCCTTAACTCTTTCGTTTCATCAAAGCTAGGAAGAGTCCTGAATGTTTGGAAGAGAAAATTAATGTCAATATTGCAGAAAGCATTGTACAAAACTCCAGGTATTTCAATAAAACATACAAACTAGCAATAAACGCCAAAACCCCACAAAAATCCAATCTAAAGCAAAATATGAGATAATTGGGCATAGTAATAACCCCTCTTTGTTTATGTACTTTTGTTCCATTTCGGCTTTCTACTGATTGTAATCACAACAATTTCCTTTCAATATTCTCTGTTGTCTAGTTCAAAGCGCATATTCGCTGATTATGGGCGTGGTTCATTTCAAAAGGAATGATAAAAGCAAGATTTAGGCATTGAAGAAAGCTTTGAGACATGCAACAATGGCCGATCCTTGTATTTCCTGCACCACTTTCAATATTCAGGCACCTATTTACCACAAACTGGACAAAGAGGTGATTTTAATGCTTAAAAAATTTACAACTTTTTATGTGAAGTAGTACGTGTTTTGATTTGGTATAGGAAGTAGAGAGAGTCAGTATATAGCTGATTGGTTTAGTAGAGTATTATTGATAGTTTGCTTGAAGATCGGTCTTTCATAGTTTGCCATTAGGTTTTGAATAATTGTTCATTTATTTCACATGTTTTGGGTTGCCCTGTTGGGAACTGTCTCATATCCGAGAGTTAATATAATATATGCATTTCTACAATAAGAGGATATCATTTAAACATGTTAGGATGCTATGCTCTAACCATTTATCTTATCAGAATCCTCAATATGGATTTTTCAATATTTGGTAGGTACTTCTAGCTAAAAAGTTTCTCTAATTGAGTTTTGATGACCCAGATAGTCCCAAAATCTAAACTATTAAATATATAATCTAAAGATTTTGGTTACAAGGGTTTATATGCGGTAAAAATTATGGATGTTTATGTTAATATATGTCGCAACATTTAACCATTACTGACAAAAAAGAGCATATATACACCCAAAAACATCCTCATTACTTAATCACACCAGATTCTTTAAGACTATTTATCTGTGCCCCCCATGTCTCCAAGAAGTCACAGCCATGCTTTACTAGATCAAATAATTTGATTAAAATAATTGATGGAAGAAGAACTACTTGGGATTGTTTGGAGATGTAGAGGACATGCATTTGGGAACTGAGAATTCAAGCTCTTACCTACTGGAAGCAACAAATAACAGCCATTTTAATAAATATACAATCTTAAAATGTTTACATCTTACACATATTAACATTTGTCAATTTAAGAGTGCTTGACAAAAATATTGGATTATGCCTCACTCAACAGTGTATAATAAGCTATATGTATGAATAACGATTGTGAGTAGTCCATATATTTTTTATTATATAGGAGGTTCGGTTGGGAAATGTAGAATTGGTAGAATTTGAAGAACTAATAAGCTATTTTGCAGGAACCTTATTACATTTAAATTTAATAACAAGTTTGGTGGGAACGATAAAGTTATAAAAAAAAAGTAACAGTACATGATGGTTCTACTGCCAACAGTTTTATTCATCATTTATAATTAGTCCTCAACATGTTAAAATCAGATTTAAATTAGTTACCAGCATATTGAAATAGAAAATTAGCAATGTCGATCTATTTTTTATCTAGCTTGAAGGCTCTCCAAACATCGGGCAGTTGTGCTCCGCCCACAGCAAACCAATCCACATTTTGCAGCTGCAGCTTTGAACCTTACCAGGACACTCTTCCAGACACATGCTACATGACGGTAATAACATCGTTCATTAGATAATGCATGTAGTGTCACTCCTTATCCTATAATTTATGAATCAATACATTCTTCACAATACTCTTGAAACCTATGGTAACAAAAGATTCTTATTCTTTTGCCAAGTCACTCTCAAACACTGACTAATCCTTAGAGAAATTAACAAGTATGTTTCTGATAATACATCTTTGTTATCAAAGCTTGATTGCATTGTCAAACCTATTAGGTTTGTGTACAAATTATTTTTCAATTACACTTAATAATATAGAAACTTGTCTTGAGGGCGTGCAATCATTATCTGATATTTCTAACATAACCAATTGTCAGAAAGTGCATTTATTTAAATCCTGTTCTCTCTCTCATGGCAAAAGATATTTTGGTCGTGCCTATCACCACCGTTGTATATGAAAGTGCATTTAGCATTAGCAGAAGGGTTTTGGATGATTATTGCAATTCCCTTAAAGATGATATTGTGGAGGCATTACTTTGCACGCATGATTGGTTATATGAGAATGTAATTCCTATGGAAGTGGAGCAAGAAGATGAAGATATTTTCAAATTTCATGTTGACGTGGAGAAACTTGCTAAATTTCCTATACCATTCTTGGGTGATCATTGATTGCATAATAGAAGGGACAATTTTTTAATTTTTTTGATATGGTAATTATTTTTTATGAAAAGTTAATTTGGATTTTAGGTATTAAAAATAAAGATGGTGTAAAAAATAAAAGCTGGAATAGAAAAGTTGGACTTGGTCTTAAGACGTTCAATGTTTATAATACAATAACTATAGTTGTTTATCCATAATTGCCATTGTTTTCATTTGGCTTATTCTTTGCACTTTCAAAGAAATTTTAACTTATGCTCAAAATGCTGATTTTTTTTGTAAATCACTTATAAACACAATTTATTTGCTCACAGGTGTATGTTAATGTTTAGTTAATTAGTACACCATGTAACACACTTGGAATTACTTTCTTATTAGTGAGTTTTTTTATAATACTTAATCATTATACGTGGTATTAATGTGTTCTTTACTACCTTTTTCTTGTTGCACTTGTTAAATATGTGGATCCAATGGCTAAATTCATGAAAATGATACCTTGATAAATAGGGTGGTTGAACGATTCCTATAGTTTTTTTTTAATCTTTTTAACATGTTAAATATGTCTTAAGTTGCTTATGATGGTGTTAATAAATTAAGTTATACACTTGAATGGTATTGTTCTTCTTAATAAAGTTGTTGATGAGTTTGATAACTTGCAGGATCGATAGGGCCTGAACTTGTTGTCTCACTATCTGCTCAGTGGTCAAAGCCCATGGACTAAGGACTTTTTGCTACTTGCCATTGATTTTTTGAAGTTGTTATAAAGTATGAAATAAAATATATGAATCGAACGATTAAACTATACACATAAATGCTCATTATCAATCTAATGCAGGTATCCATTTGTGACTGAAATGTTAATTTTTTAAAAGTCGCTATGATGTATGATGGATTATAAAATAATGAATGTTGAAATTATATGCTGGTATATATTTTTAGAAAAAAAATAATGTAATTTTTATGTTGAAATGTGCATGTTATTAACCATCCCAATTTATGACATTACTCAGTCTTGTTGCCACATGTGATTTCAGCACTTCAGGCACCTATTTATAAGAGACTGGACAAAGGGGTGACTTTAATGCTCCAAAAAAATACAATTTTCAAGTGAAATAATGTATTTTGGCTGGCGTAGGATCAAAATTGTAGAGACAGTCGGTATATAGCTGATTGATTGAATATAGTAGCATTAATAGATTGCTTGAAGATCGATCTTCCATGGTTTTCTTTCATTGTTTGCCTTTAGGTTTTGAAAAATAGTTAATTTATTTGAAATGGGTTGTTCTATTGGAAACTATCTCATATCCAAAAATTAAAATGATATACACGTTTCTGTAATAATAAGAGTACATCATTTAAACATGTTAGAATGCTCTGTCTAATCATTTATCATATCAGAATCCTCAAATTAGATTATTATTATTATTATTATTATTATTATTATTATTGAAATGGTATTTACATACAACATGTCACTAGGACAGTATATATATCATAAATCACTTATCAATTTATGTTCGAACGGCACTACATAAGTTTTGAAATTGTGACCTCACGCACCAAAGTCGAATCCCTTAACCACTGGAACAAATTAGAATTTTAGATGTGGTGTGGTGATTCAAGCTAAAAAGTCTTTTAATTTGTTTCAGTGAACCCAATCAGCCTCAAAATTTGAGCTATCAAATATATATAATCTGATGATTTTGGTTAATGGGGTTTATATGCAGTAAAAATTATAAAAGGTTGTGTTAATGTATGTTGGAACATATAACTATTACTAACAAAAAAGAGCCTGTATTTAACCAAAAACATCATCATTACTTTATCACACCACATTCTCGATTCTTTTAAATTCAAAAGGTTAGATGTGGCTCGTATTGTGAATGCATGGGTTGGACGGATAAGTTCCACATTGTAAGAAATATTACATATAACATGGTTTATATATTTGTAATTCATGGCACGTAATATTATGATTTTCTTTTGTTATAAGTAAGTGTTGTCAAAACTAAGTATACGCTCGTTGGAAGACGAAGAAGGGACATTCAATCGGCACGCCATGCTCCGTTAACCCTCGCCTACTTGACGTAGTTATAAAAGCTATTTTCATAAATACACGATCTTAAAATGTTCAAAGCATGCACATATTAACATTTCTCAATTATGACCATGATATTATTGAACAACTTAATCCCCACCACTGTACTTTCACGGAAGCAATAACATTACCGTAGGATTTCATAATTTCATAATTAAACTAACTCAAACGCATTCATTATTGTTACCTAGTCACTAAATATTAAACATTTTGTCATGTAAATTTTAGTCAAACTATGCAGAACTTAAAATAAAATACGAAGCTACTAATTCACGACACCAATTTGACTTGGTACCCCTGTACTAGCATGCAGGGCATAAAAAGTTAAAGCAATGCAATCACCACACTCGTAAACTTAGTAAATCTAACATAAACAGACTTTTTGGGACCTATTTAGGAAACCATCATTGTACGGGATTTCATATTTCCTATAAGTAACAACTTTTAATTACTTATTAGGCGATGCATGATAGGCCCATATTTCTGCTGTTGTTATAAGAAAAATTCCTGTATAAATGAGTATGTAAAGTAGACCTTTTTTTTTCTAAATCAGAAAGCGCAAATTGGCTTGCGCTTTTTAAACATTAAATAAATTTCGAAATTCCAAAAAATTTAAAATAAGTTTCAAAATCAAAAAATGCAGACTAGCTTGCGCTTTCCTAATAGAAAGCGCGCTTTACAAAATTTTCAAAAATGATATCAAAATCAGAAAGCGCAAACTACTTTGTGCTTTCCTGACACTTTTCAAAATTTTCGAAAGTTTTAAAATTTTGAAAAAATTTCAAAATCCGAAAAGAGAAGTTTACTTTGCATTTTCTATCAGAAAAGTACAAGACACCTTACGCCTTTTATTTTTCAAAAATAAGGATCAAATTTACATATGCATTTCTTCAGGGACATTTCCTATAACAACATTGAAAATAGGGATCCATGCCTCTTTTCTTGTTACCTATTTATCAAATTCAACACCATCCAAATTTTCTGACCCACAGATGCTCTATTATATAAACCATGAACATTACATTCTCGCAATCACGTTTCCTATAAGTAATAACTTAAAAATAATGTAATCAAAACTGAAATACGATTGAAAATGCATATCACATTTTCACTAAATGCATCACTACGTATGCTTTTTTGCATATGCTTTTCTTAAAGGTGTTATTGTTATATTATACAGCAATATTCAGGTCAACGAAGTCAAAGTGAATTCTTTTTCGAACTTCCTAGGATACCCATTACAATAAAATTTTGGAAAATTTTGAGATGGACATTTCGATCATTTTAACGAGTCAATACTTGCACATAGTGTATTCATGACCCTATTATGCCTCGATCCGACCTTAAATAACCCTAAACCTTGGATCACCATGGTTTGAAACTCAATCAGATATCGATCGTCTATAAATTCTAGTTAGACCTTCAAACCAGCGGTCCAACAGTCAATTTTACCTGTTGAGCTATGGTTTTTTGGTTTTTCCTTACTTTCTCGTTTTGTAATTCTTTTTCATTTTTATCATTTGAATTGCTTTGAAGAAAACAAGTAAATATATATTTCAAAATCGTAATAGTTCCAAAACATAAAATACAAACTCCATAACTTCGTTCTTCACTATTGCAAACTCCTCTAATACCACCACAAGATTCGTCAAGTTTATAGTCATTGATTATTTTTCGTTGTGCACTACTCTACTATATACACAGCTGTAATTGTACACTACAGCAACAACTATTTCGATTGTAGACGTAGAATTATTATTTCAATAGTTTTCATAAAGTTTGTAGTTAATTGTGCAAATTGTTCAAAAAAAAAATCTTCGGTTCGACCAGTTAAACCATCAAAACCTTAAACCTTTAGTCATAACAATTAAAAGCATGGCGCGGTCATAAAAACTATGCTTGCACGTTCTCATCCATTATTATACCACATCATCAACTCTTCTCTGTAATCTAAACGTAATGAATATTTGTACCAAAATGATATAAAAAAATCGCGGGAGAAAATATAACAACCAAAAGGAGACAAAAGTAAAATATAAGCGATTGAGAAAAGAGACATAAAATTGCCAATCAAAGGTGAAACGTTCATTTTTCCAAGTTTTGTTTCTATTAGATATAATGGAGAATACGAGAATATGAGATAAGACTTCGTATTGCTAGGGTTTCACTTGAGATATGCTATCGGTTTAAGTAGATAGCAGGCCTTGGGCCAGTACAAAGCCCATTTCATTTATATCTTCATTTCATCTGTTGTAAACTCTATATATAGAGTATTATCTCATCCGTGTACTGCAACAATTCAGTCTTCAATAAATCATCAAATTACATTTTTACTCAAAATGTAATATGGTATCAGAGCTTAGATCAAAAACTGTTTAACAACAGAACCATATTTCTTTTGAATCCATCAGAATTCAACCTCATCATTTGGATTTGCAGCAGTTCATCAGTGTATTGATCATTATCTGAAACTGCTGCTGCTGTCTCAGTTCTAATTCTTCCTCAAGAATCAAAAAAATCATCATCAAGCCTTGCCAAGAAGAGTTGTCAGAATACTATCATCATTCAACTCAACGGCTGCTTTCAGATTTAGAAGAAAACGAGGAAATCATCATCAAAGAAGTCAAGAACTGAAACAAGAATCATTATTGAATCTTCATCGAGCCTTACCAGTAGATCTAAATACTGGTTGCTCTCAGATTCTTTAAAAAAAATCTCAATCAAGTCACCTGTAAATCTATTGCTTGCTTATTACTGTTCTTGGCCATTCCTTCCCACAAATCAGGTTCTTGATTAAACTTTATCTCATATTCACATTGCATTGAATCTTTGCTGTTTTTCTTGATCATGGCTGAAGGAGCCTCAAATAATAACTCCTCTACATCTGCAAATCCAACACTGAACTCTACTGCACCATCTGTTATCACTGAAAATATATCAAAAATCATAATTAGTCCACAACCACAGCTAATTCAGACTCAATTGGATGAAACAAATTACTTGTTGTGGAAATTCCAAATTCAAACTACAGTAAGGGGTTATGGATTAGAAGACTACATTCTTGGCATCAAGGAAGTACCACAGCAATTCATTATCAGTAATGAAGGAAATTCAACTTTGAATAGAGAATACACCATACATCAAAGGCAAGACAGCTTACTCTCTTCCTGGATTCTATCAACTATAAGTGCAAACCTATTGCCACAACTCATAAGATGCAAGAATGCACATGAAATATGGCATACTGTAGAACAAGTATTCAGTTCTCAATCAGCAGCAAGAGTAATGCATTATAAGAGACAGTTACAAAACTTAAAAAAGAATGGTATGGCTATGAGAGATTATCTCTCCAAGATTAAAACATTGTGTGACTTACTTGGTGCTGCTGGATACAGTGTCAGTGACACTGAACAGATCTTGCACATCTTAGGTGGATTAGATGATGAATATGAATCTATTGTGGCTGTAATATCATCTAGAGATATCACACCATCAATATCATATGTTCATTCCACACTTCTTGCTCATGAAGGCAGATTAGAACAAAAGAAACCAATTGCCTCAGACCTCTCAGTCAATTACATTTCTAACAAAGGAAAAAATCAAGAAAAGACACAGCCAAGAAATGAATCAAACTACAACCAGAGAGACAATCAGAGAAGCAATCAATTTTTCAGAGGCAGGGGCAGAGGTGGAAGATATAACAGTAATAATGGAAGGCCAAGATGTCAAATATGTGAACGAATTGGTCATACAGCTAATAAATGTTACTTCAGATTTGATATTCACTATACACCTGGGCAACAAAACAATCAGAAACCAAGTGCTAATATGGCAAATATTCAACCAGATTCAAAGCAACAATCTGAAGTAGCTAAAGTGGAAGATATTCAGGATGATACTTGGTATCCAGATTCTGGAGCTACAAATCATGTTACAAACAATCTGAGCAACTTAAACTTGGGAAACAAAGAATACAAAGGTAAACAGTGTATACACATGGGCAATGGTGAGGCAACTAGAATTACTCACACTGGTAATGGTTACATAAAAGGTGAAAAGATTTTATATCTTAATCATTTTTTAAGAGTTCCACAAATAAAGAAAAACTTACTCAGTGCGTCTCAATTCGCTAGTGATAACAATGTATATTTTGAATTCTATCCAACTTATTATCTTGTTAAAGATATTCTAACAAACAGAATTCTCTTGCAGGGTAAAACTGTGAAGGGACTGTACAAGTTTACTCTAACTGATGCAAGAAGTAGTGCAAAACAAAATCTGTGTTGTAATGTGTGTGAAATATCACAAAGCAAAAGAAGTATGAGTATGTTTGATCTATGGCACTATAGACTTGGTCATCCAAGTGCAAATACTGTAAAGAAAGTACTTCATAATAATAAAATTTCTTTTGATAATTGTTAACTCTGCTTTTTCAGCAAGGCTGTGATATCAAAAATCGACCGAGAAGCCAATGATAGTTCATCTCGAAGGATGGTCGACTTAACCTCCCAATAAAGCAAGTTCTGTTGAATGAATTTTCAGATAAGATCCCCTACGGAGGGGGGGTCCAGGGGGGGTGCCAACCCCCCAAGGTGGGGGTGCGGGGGCAACGCCACCGCCTACGGTGTTCGACCTGACCGGTCAGGTCGCAGGGGTCCAGGGGGCAGCGCCCCGACCAAAACGGTATACGACTTAAAGAGTGAAGTAAGCCAGCGACTCAACTTATCTGGTTGCCGACTCAACAGCCTTGAGGAGTTACCGACTCAACAGCCTTGAGGATTTACCGACTCAACAGCCTTGAGGAGTTACCGACTCAACAGCCTTGAGGAGTTACCGATTTAACGGCCTTGAAGGGTTACGACTCAACGACTCAGGAGGAATAACGACTCACCGGGTTATAACCTTAGCGACTTAAAGGTGCCGGCCGACTTAAGGGGTTAACGACTCATGGAGTTAGCGACTCATGGGGCAGACCGACTCAACGGGTTAACGACTCATGGAGTTAGCGACTCATGGGGCAGACCGACTCAACGGGTTAACGACTCATGGAGTTAGCGACTCATGGGGCAGACCAACCTAAGGATTTCAACGACTCAGGATGACTAACGACCTATCATAAGTCGCTGGCGACTCAAGCGAACAAGGAACAAGCTTAATACCGATACATCTATGCCGCTGCCTGCTGACTCGTGGTATGTGAGTCGGTCACGACTCATCTTGAGTCGGTCACGACTTATGACTTGATCAACAATTCCAGCCCAGAAATTTGCCTATAAATACATGGCCACCTCCAACATTCAAAGGACTTTTTTTTTGGCTCACTTCCTGGACGCCATTACTCGGCCATTGTCTCGACTTCAAGCAACGTTCAAGCAACACTTCTATCACTCCAATCACCAAAGACATTTCAACAAATCTCAAGAGGAAATCTAACTCATTCTCCATGCATTCGAAGGATTCTTCTACATCGGGGTTTGAGCTATTTGTCTAAGTGTGTTGTAATCGGAGTTGATTGTAAAGAATTGTAACCAAATCAGCAATAAAGAGCTTTAAAGTGGACGTAGGCTAGATCTTAAGCCGAACCACTATAAATATTGTGTCTTTTATAGCTTTTCTGTGATTTCTCTGCTTATACTTTGTTCCCGTACCAACGGGTGGTGCTTTCATAATTACCTTCTACACACCGGGGTGTTAGCGTTCAATATTTAGCGTTAACATTTTTGGTGCTTTCACTGAGAATTGAACTCAGGAATACTTTCACCATTGCTTCGCGAAAGTTTGTTGAAAGAATCTCTCTAAAGACCAGAAGTTTATCCGAGATAATGGCTACTGGATGACAGCTCAGATCTGATAGATCCGGTGATGCTCATGAGAATACTACCACTTCTCTTGCTCCAAATGAAGCAGCTCCGAGTGTTGGAATTACACAAGAGGTGTTTGATGCTGCAGTTTCTGGGTTATATCAGCAAATGGAAGCCCAGAACGCTCTAATGCTGGAAAGAATGAATGCTTTACTTGGGGCCAACCGTCAAACAGAAAATAATGAAGAGACCTTTGCAGATGATGCCCATGATTCCCAAGAGAAAGGTATCCCTCAAAGAGCAGTTGGCACCGCCGCAGGGGCACCTTCTCAAGCTGAAGGTTCAAGGCCGCAGCCAATTTTTCGCGAACATTTGCCCAGGCAAACTTCTGAAAGAGCAGCTGACTTCTGCCCGGCAAAGCCTCTGAACGATAAGGAGTACCTATCAGGGATGATTCGCTCAATTATGAAAGAGAGCATGCAGAGGCAAGAGGATGAAAATGATTGGGGGTTTGCTCCAAGTAAGACACCGTTCACCGAAAAGGTCTTGAAGGCAGAGTTTCCAAGGAAATTTGTACCTCCTACTATCCCGGCCTATCGAGGCACAAGTGACCCTAATCAATTCATGTACAAGTACGATTGGCATATGACCGGGGCAAGAGCAACAGATGAAATCAAGTGCCGATACTTTCCGATATACTTAGAGGGAGTGGCCTTACTTTGGTTCACAAAGCTGCCAGTTAGATCCGTGGATCAATTTTCCGACTTAACACGAAAGTTCAAAGATCAGTTCAGGCTATATGCTACAAAGGCCAAGGATATAATGTCACTCTCTAGTCGCGAACAAAATCCCGGGGAGTCTATCAGATCATTCTTAAACCGCTTCAATATAGCCTTGGCCGAGGTTGATAACGCAGAGCCACGGATGGTTTTGACTTACCTGATGCGGGCTATCGATAAATCGAGTGAATTTGGCAAATGGCTAAAAATGAAGGAGCCAAACTCACTTGAGAAATTCTATAAGAAGGCCGACGAGTTTATGCGCTTGGAAAGCTTTCCTGTGCCAACAAAAGCAGTCGTGACCGAAATTCAGAATGTCAATGTTGCTTCTAATAAAGGAGAGTCTGGAGGACAGAAAAGGAAGAATGATGATGGGAAAAAGCAGGGAAATCCAAAGAAAAACCGCCACTTTGAACCGTCGGATTATACTCCCTTAACTGATACTCCAGAGAACATTTTCTTAGCAACAAAGGATATTGTTGAATATCCTAAACCACAAAAGTTGAGACTTAGGAAAAATGCCACGCAAAGTGAAAGATTCTGTAAATTTCACAATCAACCTGGCCATGACACTGACGAGTGTCGCCATTTGAAGGATCTGATTGAGAAGCTATTGAAAGAGAATAAACTTCAGCAATATGTCCGGAGAAACAGGAATGATCCATCCTCATCCACTCAGGGGCAAATACTTCTCACTCATCATTACGACCCAAATGAAAGAACTGCAACGCAGGGATCTGAGAGGCTTATCATTAATGCTATCATAGGGGGCCCTCACCCAGCGGACAGAAGTTGGGACGAGATGGAAAGATATGCTCGTGCTTTGAGACAAGCCCCGGAGGGAGAGAATATCCTTGTTCTGGAAGATGATGCCTAATGGCCATATTTCACTTAATGGCTTTTGCTTAAAATTCATAGAATAATACTGGATTTATGATTCCTGTATAAAATGCCGTTGTAAAAACAGTGCAAATAAATAATAGAAACTATAAATCTTGAGCTTTCTATTACGATAAAATGCTTGTTTCATTTCGATATGCAAATATCTTAAAATATATTGCTAAAATGTCGATTTAGTGTTGCAGGCAATCAAAGCAAAGCTCACCTAGTCAACACATCACAAAGCCAAGCGATTCCTACAAATCGCTCAACAGGCGAATATCAGGCCACAGAAATTCCAGACCCAAATCCTACAAAAGAAGTGCTTCAAGCAAACAGTGAGTGATTCAACTGGAGGTGGGCCCTTGCAAACTAATTGAGATCGTTTGTGCAAACGAACATTCGATTAAGTAGCTTGTGTCCACCACTGCAAGCTCACTTAGCAATGAAGTACACTTCTTTTGATAAAATAAACTCCTTCCAAAAGAGGGAAATGTGGGTTTGGAAATGATAACGGGGAATCACTGAGGATCATATGGTGAAAAGACATGGGCGAGCAGGCAGGAAACAAATAAAGACCTCTTCGGGGGCACATTTCACCGGAGCTGAAGTGCAAACTCTTCGGAGGCCCACTTCTCCAGAGCTGAAATGCCAAATAAAGACCTCTTCGGGGGCACATTTCACCGGAGCTGAAGTGCAAACTCTTCGGAGGCCCACTTCTCCAGAGCTGAAATGCCAAATAAAGACCTCTTCGGGGGCACATTTCACCGGAGCTGAAGTGCAAACTCTTCGGAGGCCCACTTCTCCAGAGCTGAAATGCCAAATAAAGACCTCTTCGGGGGCACATTTCACCGGAGCTGAAGTGCAAACTCTTCGGAGGCCCACTTCTCCAGAGCTGAAATGCCAAATAAAGACCTCTTCGGGGGAACATTTCACCGGAGCTGAAGTGCAAACTCTTCGGAGGCCCACTTCTCCAGAGCTGAAATGCCAAATAAAGACCTCTTCGGGGGAACATTTCACCGGAGCTGAAGTGCAAACTCTTCGGAGGCCCACTTCTTCAGAGCTGAAATGCCAAATAAAGACCTCTTCGGGGGCACATTTCACCGCTGAAGTGCAAACTCTTCGGAGGCCCACTTCTCCAGAGCTGAAATGCCAAATAAAGACCTCTTCGGGGGCACATTTCACCGCTGAAGTGCAAACTCTTCGGAGGCCCACTTCTCCAGAGCTGAAATGCCAAATAAAAACCTCTTTGGGGGCACATTTCACTAGAGCTGAAGTGCAAACTCTTCGGAGGCCCACTTCTCTAGAGCTGAAATGCCAAATAAAGACCTCTTCGGGGGCACATTTCACCGCTGAAGTGCAAACTCTTCGGAGGCCCACTTCTCGAGAGCTGAAATGCCAAATAAAGACCTCTTCGGGGGCACATTTCACCAGAGCTGAAGTGCAAACTCTTCGGAGGCCCGCTTCTCCAGAGCTGAAATGCCAAATAAAAACCTCTTCGGGGGGCACATTTCACCAGGGATGAAGTGAAAACTCTTCGGAGGCCCACTTCTCCAGAGCTGAAATGTCAAATAAAGACCTCTTCGGGGGCACATTTCACCAAAGCTGAAGTGCAAACTCTTCGAAGGCCCACTTCTCCAGAACTGAAATGCCAAACAAAGACCTCTTCGGGGGCACATTTCACCGGAGCTGAAGTGCAATCTCTGTGGAGGCCCACTTCTCCAGAGTTGAAATGTCAAATCAAAGCCCTCCAGCGAGGCGCAACAAAAAAAAAAAGGAAAAAAGGCTTCTCCAATACAAGGCGCACTCTACCAGAGCAAGAATAATATTTCCTCAAAAATGGAAAATTATTCTCTAAAGAAAGAGTGCATGCCTTCTCAAAATGGAAGAGTTATTCTCTAAAGTAAGAGTACAAGTCTTCTCAAAACAGAAGAATTGTCCTCCAAAATCTCCGCAAAAATGGAGAATATTACAATAAGCTGTGGTATAGGGACAATAAAATATCGCTATATTAGTCAAAGCAATACCCAAGCAAAAGACCACAAGCTCACCGCAGTATTATGCAAAGAAAATGAAAAACTTATATGAAAATGAGCAATAATTGCATTCTCAAATACAGACAAAATTCTGTACAAGTAGGAAGAATCATCTCATTCCATACTATAAATTTTTTTTTCATACATTTGCAGGTCTCCTAGATGCAAGTTCCTCTGCGGAAGCTGGGGCACCTGAAGTCTCTGCTTGAAAATCAGGGGCATCATAAGGCCAAGTCAATCAAAAGAGGGAAAAAAGTCCGAATTAAGCGCAAAAATTCGTCTTTCAGCAGAAATTTAACACTCCTCTCTTTAACCGCCACAGCACTTAGTCTTTTAAAAATTGACTTATGACTGAAATATTCGGAAAGAGAAAGGAATGCTACAAAGTAAAGAACGAAATTAGCACTCAACAACTCGAATTCTGAAAATTTCAGAAGTGAAAAAATCCAGCTTGCTCCACTATTTCTTCTTATCAAGAAGACATTCTACATAAAGAACTGAGTATTCGAAAATAAAGGTGCACGTTTCCTAAAAGTGTGTGAAGTGTTGTGCAAAGCTACTTGAATAACAAGCTAATAAAGTAATACTCGAAATAATACTGGTTGGCAAATATCTCAATTCAGAAAAATTCGAGGCTTGTTATTTGAAAATAAGTGCAGTATCAATGCAAATAGCAGTTATAACTATGTAAATTTTTTGTTGATACTTCATTTAAGATAGTTGATTCGCAACACATCATCAAATCCATACTAATTTACTTACCGTAAAATATCAGTTCTTTGATCTAATCCATCACTCGATATGGGAAATCGGTGATGAGTATATTCGCCCCATTTTTCCGCAAATGTTGCATTTAATAGGTTGTTAAAATAATCTATAAAGAGATGCAACAAGTTCTGGTCAAGTTCAAAAGGCTTCAGGACAAAACAAAGTAAAGTTGCCTAAGTACAAGCTCAGCAGCTCAATAAAGTACGAGTTAAGAAGAATCGAAGCACACGACCTAGTCCCTAGGCGTATACTTCGAGGGGCAAGTGTTAACTCTGCTTTTTCAGCAAGGCTGTGATATCAAAAATCGACCGAGAAGCCAATGATAGTTCATCTCGAAGGATGGTCGACTTAACCTCCCAATAAAGCAAGTTCTGTTGAATGAATTTTCAGATAAGATCCCCTACGGAGGGGGGGTCCAGGGGGGGTGCCAACCCCCCAAGGTGGGGGTGCGGGGGCAACGCCACCGCCTACGGTGTTCGACCTGACCGGTCAGGTCGCAGGGGTCCAGGGGGCAGCGCCCCGACCAAAACGGTATACGACTTAAAGAGTGAAGTAAGCCAGCGACTCAACTTATCTGGTTGCCGACTCAACAGCCTTGAGGAGTTACTGACTCAACAGCCTTGAGGATTTACCGACTCAACAGCCTTGAGGAGTTACCGACTCAACAGCCTTGAGGAGTTGCCGACTTAACGGCCTTGAAGGGTTACGACTCAACGACTCAGGAGGAATAACGACTCACCGGGTTATAACCTTAGTGACTTAAAGGTGCCGGCCGACTTAAGGGGTTAACGACTCATGGAGTTAGCGACTCATGGGGCAGACCGACTCAACGGGTTAACGACTCATGGAGTTAGCGACTCATGGGGCAGACCAACCTAAGGATTTCAACGACTCAGGATGACTAACGACCTATCATAAGTCGCTGGCGACTCAAGCGAACAAGGAACAAGCTTAATACCGATACATCTATGCCGCTGCCTGCTGACTCGTGGTATGTGAGTCGGTCACGGCTCATCTTGAGTCGGTCACGGTTCATCCTGAGTCGGTCACGACTTATGACTTGATCAACAATTCCAGCCCAGAAATTTGCCTATAAATACATGGCCACCTCCAACATTCAAAGGACTTTTTTTTTTGGCTCACTTCCTGGACGCCATTACTCGGCCATTGTCTCGACTTCAAGCAACGTTCAAGCAACACTTCTATCACTCCAATCACCAAAGACATTTCAACAAATCTCAAGAGGAAATCTAACTCATTCGCCATGCATTCGAAGGATTCTTCTACATCGGGGTTTGAGCTATTTGTCTAAGTGTGTTGTAATCGGAATTGATTGTAAAGAATTGTAACCAAATCAGCAATAAAGAGCTTTAAAGTGGACGTAGGCTAGATCTTAAGCCGAACCACTATAAATATTGTGTCTTTTATAGCTTTTCTGTGATTTCTCTGCTTATACTTTGTTCCCGTACCAACGGGTGGTGCTTTCATAATTACCTTCTACACACCGGGGTGTTAGCGTTCAATATTTAGTGTTAACAATAATGCAGTAACTTCATATGTCTGTACCTACTGTCAGCTAGGAAAAAATCATAAATTACCATTCAAAGATTCTGAAACCAATTATGTTAAACCTCTAGAACTAGTAGCTACAGATTTATGGGGTCCTGCACCTATTGATACAGATTATGGTTTTAAATATTATATATCATTCATAGATGCATATTCAAGATTTGTGTGGATATACTTTCTAAAAACAAAATCTGAAGCATGTTATGCAGTTTTACAGTTTGTTGCACGGGCAGAAAAGCAAACTGGAAATGAAGTTAAGATTATACAAACTGATGGTGGTGCTGAATTCAAAACTCTCAAAGAATTCTTTCACAAAAAAGGAATACTTCACAGAACTACTTGCCCCTACACTTCAGAACAGAATGGACTAATTGAAAGAAAGCACAGACATGTGGTTGAAACTGGACTTACCATGCTAGCTCAAGCATCCTTACCCTTAAAATTCTGGCCAGATGCTTTTAGCACAGCAGTATTTCTAATTAACAAGTTACCAACTAAGGTTCTACAAGGAAAGAGTCCAACTGAAGTGCTACACAATGTTCAACCTGATTACAAAAATCTCAAAATCTTTGGATGCCTTTGCTTCCCATGCTTAAGACAGTACAACCATCACAAACTGGATTACAGATCCTCACCCTGTACTTTTCTAGGATATGCCAACAACATCAAAGGATACAAATGTCTTGATAGTAAGGGGAGAGTATTCATTTCAAGACATGTAGTCTTCAATGAAAACATATTCCCATTCAATGAAAAAGAAATAAAGACAACTCAGAAAATTTACAACTCAAAGTTCTCTATACCTCCCTTGCCACATGAAGTGTATGAAGAGGTTCAGATTGATAGCACTGGATCACAACACACTGTACCCATTGCTGAGTCAGGTCATGTATCAGAAAATCAAACTGCAAGTAGCTGCCAAGCAACTCACTCTGATCCTAGTCACCAATCTAATGAAGAACATAGGAGTAACCAAATTCAAACACCTTTCCCACAATCTCAATTTCAGGAAGTAACAAACCAGAATCAATCTCCTATACCTGCAGTAACTGGTCATCACATGATCACAAGAGCAAAAAGTGGCATTTTCAAACCAAAGTTATATACTGTTAATCTGGATACTACTGAACCATGTACATATCAACAAGCAATACAAAATGAAAAGTGGAAAGGAGCAATGGACGAAGAATATGCAGCTCTTATGAAAAATAATACATGGAATCTTGTCACTGCACCAAATCACAAAAAGGTCATTGGATGCAAGTGGACTTACAGATTAAAAAGAAATGCAGATGGATCTACAGCAAGATACAAAGCCAGGCTTGTTGCCAAAGGCTACTCACAACAACAAGGACTTGACTTTAATGAAACATTTTCACCAGTTGTCAAACCAACTTCTGTTAGAATAATTCTTACAGTGGCTCTATCTAGAAATTGGAAAATAAAACAGCTAGATGTCAACAATGCATTTCTGAATGGATTACTTCAAGAAGAAGTTTACATGGATCAACCTGAAGGCTACAGGAAAAATGGAAACAACCTGGTCTGTAAACTAAATAAAGCTATATATGGTCTCAAACAGGCACCAAGAGTATGGTTTGAGAAACTAAAAACAACACTGATCAAACTTGGGTTCAACCATACTAGATCAGACAACTCACTGTTTACTAAATTTTCGAAAAATATTATTATGTATGTATTAATATATGTTGATGATTTCATTATTACAGGAAATGATGAGACTGAAATCACCAAACTTACTCAACAGCTAAATAGTGAGTTCTCAATTAAGGATCTTGGTGATCTACATTATTTTCTAGGAATAGAGGTTAACAGAGTGTCAAATTTTGCTCTACAACTAAGCCAGAAAAAGTACATATCTGAAATACTACTCAAAACAAAGATGGATCAAGCAAACAGTCTGCCTACACCTATGGTATCCAACTTACAGTTATCAAAACACAGAGGTGAATCATTTACTGATGCAAAATACTACAGAAGCATTGTGGGAGCGCTTCAATATGTAACTATCACAAGACCAGAGATTACTTATAGCGTCAACAAAGTTAGTCAATTCATGCAAAGCCCTTTAGATGAACACTGGAAGGCAGTGAAAAGAATTCTCAGATATTTAAGGGGTACAATAAATCATGGATTAATATTAAAACACTGTACTAATATGAACCTATTTGGTTTTGCAGATGCTGACTGGGCTACGGACCCAGATGATCGAAGATCAACATCCGGCTATTGCATTTATCTTGGAAAAAATCCGATATCGTGGTGTTCAAAGAAACAGACCACAACATCACGGTCTAGCACAGAGGCCGAGTACCGAAGTGTGGCTAACACCACAGCAGAACTGCTGTGGGTTAAATCTCTTTTAAGTGAACTTCAGATCAACATCTCTAGCAAGACTGTATTATGGTGTGACAACTTGAGCACCGTCTCTCTCACCGCTAATCCAGTTCTACATGGCCGAAGCAAGCATATAGAACTGGATCTACACTTTGTAAGAGAGAAAGTTCTACAAGGAATTATTGAAGTCAATCACTTACCGAATACTTACCAACGAGCTGACATTTTCACCAAAGCCCTTTCTGCCAAAAGCTTTCTTCGGCTTAAACAGGAACTCAACGTTGAAGATGGTACTAATCAACAACACAGAGCTTAGATCTGCTAACAAGACCGAAGCTTTGTTACTGCAAGAATTACCACTTCAAGTTTAGGATAAATCCTTGCTCTTTCTGTCGTCATCTCATTTTTCATCTCGAGGTGTTGAGATCAACTCTTTTTCAAGGTCAATCTCTCTGGAATTCCCAATTTGTCAAATCTCAAGGTTTAGTTAACAGATCAGAAGAGACCAGACCTCAATTGACAAAGATCTAAAGGGAGGATCCTCAGATTTATCAGAAATTTCAGAAGTATCAAGGGATCGCAAAGTCGCCGCCATATTTGAGGGACAATATTAGATATAATGGAGAATACGAGAATATGAGATAAGACTTCGTATTGCTAGGGTTTCACTTGAGATATGCTATCGGTTTAAGTAGATAGCAGGCCTTGGGCCAGTACAAAGCCCATTTCATTTATATCTTCATTTCATCTGTTGTAAACTCTATATATAGAGTATTATCTCATCCGTGTACTGCAACAATTCAGTCTTCAATAAAATCATCAAATTACATTTTTACTCAAAATCTAATAGTTTCCCTTCTTTCAAATTTGGAACTTGATTTTTCTTTGTTCAAATTCATGAACGGTGAATGCTTGTTTAAATATAAATGTCCAAGTTGAGATACAGTTCGATGACAAAAGAGTGGATTGAAATTTGAAAACCGTGAGAACGCTGAATAACTTATGTTTAACAATGGAAACATGCTTCTATTTTCATTTTTTGTTGAAACAACCATTTGGATTCTACATTCACCAAAAATCTTCTAAATTGATTTAGCACATGGATTTATATTTGTATGCATTATTTATTTATTTTTATCTAATTCATTTATTTCCCTGCATTTACTTTACAGGAGCTTTAATATAATGAAAATGCCATATCCACTAAGACTGGAAAACTAGGTCGCAAGCACAAATAATTGCTGCCTTGGAGCAAACCAGTTTATCATTTGTGTTGACATGGAATTCTCAGCTCGGCAACTAACGTTTGAACATTGTAAGTAGTGAGGATTATTTTCATTTGTGCAATGTTCTAGTATAAAATATATGATTTTCTTAGTTTATAATAAAATATATGATTTTCTTGATTTTCTTGGTTTATAATAAAATTCCATCCAGTAATAAAATATATTTTCATTTATGCAATGCTCCAGTAATAAAATATATGTTTTTCTTGGTTTATAATAAAATATATGATTTTCTTGGTTTGTACTAAAATATATGTTTGTTGTCAACCATACATGCTTTGGTTCATGTGCATTAGTGAAACAGATAAGTTAAAAAATATGAAGATTTGCTCTGTAATTAGTTGTTAAATTCTTACTAAGATATGGCCATAACTCAGTATTAATAAGGCTGTTTCAGCATAAATATGGCAAAGGATAATTGATGATGTTGATGTTACATAGTTTAGATCATACTTTGAAAAATTTATGTTTGCTTGTCTCTATGAGCAGGTGGTTTAAGTTCTCGATAATTTTTTTTCCATAGATGCACCTATCATATGTAATGTTAATTTCAATGTTTGAATGACAACTTGCTATTTTACATCTATAGCACGCTGCCTGTCTCGGAGTTCTAACTGTAAATTTATTCCAGCAGCCCACCATTGACAAAGTTGTTTTTAGATGTTTGTTTTGTTTCTTACATCACTTTCTCATCAGTGTAATCTCAAGGAAGGAACTGCATCCCAGTGTTTTCATGATCTTATGCTGCCCGGATTTAGATCTCGAATAACCCTGAATCTTGGACCACCATGGTTCGGAGCTCAATCCGACCTCATTCATCCGTGAATCTTGAGCAAACCTTCGGTCCAACAGTCAATTTTACACTGTTGAACCATGGTTTTTTTGTTTTTTCTACTTTCTCATCATTCTCTCTCATTTTCATCTTTTGCCCTGCTTTGAAGAAAATAAGTAAATATATATATTTCAAAAATCATAATCGTTCGAGAATGAAAGATTTTGGGAAGACCCGATACAGTGTTGAAATTGCTCATTGCTGATGCATTTAGTTTTTAAGAAATTTTGCTTAGTTAAACAAATTTTGCACATGTGGTTAGTACAACATTAGTGAAACATTATTGAGAACTATTGATTTTATCGCTTCTAATAAAAAACTGTCATACTTTGGAATTTGGCTCAGATTATAAATTTTAGAATTACTCTTTTTTGGTTTTCCTGCTCTGTAGCTTAAACTTCAATATCTACTCTCCACGTGCTTTAACCTACATTGGTTGTTTATCCAGTTGTAAAAATAATGAATTCTTTGCAATCTTCAAAATAAATATCGATAGCATTATTTTTATGCTAAAAGAAGTCATGTAATTAACTGATTACTAGATTAATTTTATAAATAAGCAGTAATTGTACGCATATACCCGTTACTAGCGCCAAAAATTGCGATATATTGAACCATGAAACATATGACACTTGTTTATTTTAGGTTTCTTATGTGTGGATTGTTATCATCAATAAACAAACATAATGCATTGATCTTTTCAAGTTTACGCAATATACATACAGGCACGATCCTGACCCAAAGCCACCAAGGCGGTAGCCTAGGGCCTTCAATTTTTTTGGGCCTTTAAAGATAGTTATATATGTAGTATGCTATTTTTCAGTATCAAAAAGATCAGTTTGTGTAGTAGTATTGCGTTTGTTAGTGCGCTGGAGCATTCAAGGTTCGAGTCCTATTTCAACCTAATTTTCTCCTATGTTTTACTGTATTTAAGGCAAATTGCCTTGGTCTTGTCTTGGGCCTCCCAAGTGCTCAGGATAGGCGCTATAAACATATATCTTTCCCCTCCTGCTAATCTAGAAATGAAACATCAATGTATTAATCTGGAACGAAAGCGGCGCATTTTGACGGGATATTTGAACGGGGAAGTTGAGTAAACGATAAATAAATTTGATGGTACGAATGAGATATTTAAGTTGTGATTTTTAATTTGATTAATTTATATTTAATTAATTGGTTTTGATAAGTAATGTATGCCAGTAATTTGTAAAAATAAATAAATATATTATAAAATTATAAATTGCTTGGATTCAGTTCAAATTAACTCCATAATGTATAGCACTTTGATATGATTGTAACGCAAAAAATCGCGTCTGAAATGAATCTCATTTGCGTAAGTTATTAATTTAATTTTTTTTTAATTTATTAAATAAACCTTAATTTATCAGAAAAGGACCATAAATCTCCATTTATCCCAAAGGGACACTTGCTCCGTTTCCAATGTTTGGACGTCTGATGCGTCAGATGCGTCAACAACGTGTACATGATAAAAAAAGACTGTGAACTGTGCTATTGCAATGAATAGAAACGGGATACTTGAACGAAGCATTTGAATAATCCATTTGAGCGGATAAGTTGAGTAAATGGGGAATGCGTTCGGCAGTACAAACGAGGTATGTAAGCGGGGTATTTAAGTTGTGACTTTTTATTTAATTGATTTATGTCTATAATTAATAACCTATTTTTTTAATAAATAATATGTGTCGATAATCTTTAAAAATAAATAAATTGTAAAATTATAAATTATTTGAATTCAGTTGTGACGCCTCACTTCTATACCCACGCTAGCCAAGAACACTACGGTGTAGTGCTGTAACCTAGTACGGAGAATAAGGCTGTTGAGGAGCGGCCATCAATAGTTAGGCCTTACACTAGTATTGGTTATCTCGATAGGAGTGGTATATATATATAAATATTCTTTCATTTTGCATCTCTGATTTATTTTCTCCCATCGACATACCCCAATTCCAGTATAAAACGAACTACGATGGTTCATAATAGTTTAGAACAGTAAATATAAAATATTACACAGATAATATAATGCGGAACACAAATAAACAGAAAGTCTCATATATACAATAACTGATGTCAGTTACAATACATTTGATACAATACATATGACATAGTACATATGATACAACTACCACAGTCGACTCAAGAAGTTACATATACAAATACGTATATAATATACATGAATACACATCTTCCTATACAATTATACAGACTACTACAAATGACGACGATTACTTCAAAAGATATGAAAGAACTTAATAGCTCTAGCAGCAACCCAAAGCAGAATATCTACAACCTGAAATACTCGGTCTGACCCGAGTATTAAATTCAAAAGAAAATAATACTCGGGTCAGTCTAATTCAAACTCTGTTATTAGAGCACAGAAGCAATAATAATTAAATAATGAATAGACGATAGTCACAATAAATTTCGTCCATCCGATCCTTAAATCAAGAAATCGGATAACGATAAATATAACACGTAGCAGTGTTAAACAACAAATCAGCAAATTCAACCAAATCAGAATGAAATTCAAAATATTGAATTGAATAAACGAAATAGTTCAAACCATTGAAATATCAATTAAAATATTAAGTCGAGTAGGGCTGCAGTACACGCACGCGTGCACTGCCTCGCCACTACAGCATATGGAATATGCAAAAGATCAATAAATCAAAGCAAGATTGAATATCATAAAAGACATACCGTGTGGCTGCAGTTCACGCTTGCGTGCACTGCCTTGCCACTACAGTGATAATGTACCCAAAAACTCAATGCCGTGTGGCTGCAGTTCACGCTTACGTGCACTGCCTTGCCACAACAGTAATGATGTACACAAACGGGCACAAGGTCAAACCGAAATACCGGATTCAACACAGGTGTATTTCGAAAGTCAAGCAAAATGCAAAGGTCAAGTCACGACAACCATGACTCAACACAAAGCAACAAGACACTACAAACTCAAGTGAAAACAAAACTCATATATGTCAGTGAATGCAGTGGTCAGTGCAATGCACGTACCAATTTAAACGACAACCATCACAAGAATACAAGTCAGGATACTGCAAGCTCCAGGTGGTCAGTAATGACCAAGGAAAAATGAAACAGAGTGCAACCTGGAAGATATGAACCAGCATAAACAAATGAATGCACAGGGGTGCAACAGGGAGGATGCACAAAAATGCAACAGGGGACTTAGTCACATATGAAAGGGTAAGGTATACATGCATTCAAATGCAATTCAGACCCTAGGTGACAGAGATGCAACATGGTCGGACACAAAGGCAACTGCACTATGCAAATGAATATGAATCATGCCAGCGACTAAAGTGAAGGCATGGACTGCCACAAAACAGATATTGCTCGACCCAAGACACAATACAGTGAGTTGAAGGCAATGCAACAGTAAAAAGAAACAACATCAGTGGCTAAACAAGACACAGTGCAAATTTACTCAATGATACAACATCGTAAGACCAACGCATCAATAACACTAACAATAATCGAGCATCAACATGTACAGGTTAGAAGGCAGAACAGGGTTCGACAATGTCGATCAAGTCAAAGCCAGAAGATCGAACAAGTCCAGGTAGTCTCGGCCAAAGTCAAAGCAAAAACAACATGCACCATAGAAGCAATATGACACAGTTACAATATGAAATGCATCAGATAGCAAATGATGGTAGCAGTTTCAAATCACGAAGCATGCAGCATTCGACAGTGCACACAAATGCACAAAGAATCAAAAATACAACAGAGAGCAGGGATGCAGACTCAAGTACATCAAACCAAGAACTCAAAGACATTTTCAAGTCAATATCGAAGTTCAACTAAAACAAGTTTGAACAAATCCAGTGCCAAAGCCACAGTTAAAAATGCAGCAAGCACAAATAAAGGCAAGGAAAAAATTGAACAGCGAGAACAAGTCAGGAATGAACACAATTAACTAATGCCGAGCATAAAAATGTTTCGATAAGTCAAGCCTAAAATCGAACAATATAGTGGCAATACACGAGTATTACCAGAAGTCAAGACCGAAGTCACGATGGGAATCAATGCTCAGGTCACAGACACTCGGCAAATTCAAGCAAAACACAGCAAGGAGGTTTAACCATCAAAGTGACCGAAGTCAACAAAAAATGAAATTCGTGATGGTCACGAGATATTAAATAGCCCAAAAATTAAAGTCGAGTTAACCAAATATCACGAAATTGCACGAATTTGACAAGATCAGAGAAAGCATCAACAACGAAACCAAATCGAACACAAAACATTTTACTAAGTCAAATTAGATGTGAGTAATAAAGATTACTCACCTTGTCGACGAATTAGAAGAAGCCGAGCAACGAAACCCATCATTCGATCGAGCAAGCCGAAGTCGCGGCACCTAGGAGCTGAACGAATCCCTAATTTTTGAAAAGAGGGGCGAACGAGAAGGGGGCCGCCATTTCGTTCGTATATTTCTTAATTTAGGTTTCGAATGAAAGAAAAATAAAGAAAAGGGAGGGCCGGTTATTAAGCTTTGTTACCCACCACGGCAACAAAAGAAATGGGCCAAAACAATTTTTAAAGCCCAATAGATTCTTAAACAAATTTATGAAAAGAATTTTAATTCAAATTTTAAAATTTTCAATAGGCAATTAGTTAAGAAAAATTATCGTCCAAAGACGATCATTAATCGGTACGAAATACCGGGTTGTTACAGACTCCCCTCCTTAAAGAAATTGCGTCCTCGCAATCATAAGGAATAAATGGACAAGAGGTAAGAACCATAAGAGCATGAAGAGTAAGCTTGAACGTGTTTGCTCGATGAATTCTCTGGATTCCAAAGTGAAATCCATAGGATTTGAGAACCACTGAGCTTTCACGAGAAAAACATCTTTATTTCGAGGGTGCTGAATCTCCGAAGCAATGATGTGAATAGAATGTTGCTCAAAAGTCGAACAGGCAAAACTTCTATTTCTTCGACAGTACCGGGCTCAAGAATAAAAATCGGAATCCCTAAGGCATTTCCGTAGAAGGAAGACGTGAGAAATGTCATGAATAACAGAAAATTGAGTCGGTACAATGGCGTAGTACAGTATAAACACCAGAGCAATCCTTTAATTTCATAAAAGAAATTCACAAATTCTCTACAAAATTTAATTATCAATAGATAATTCAGAAATCTCAAATCAGAAATATTCGATTTCAAAAACGATAATCAAATCTCAAATCAACAAATATTTAATTATCACAAACGATAATTAAATCTCAAATATCTAATTATCACAAGCGATAATCAGAAGTTACCACAATGGTAATCAGAACTCATAAACATATGATTATCAAAAACGATAATCAAAAACCAAAAATATCCGATTATCAAAAACGATAATCGGAAATCACAAATCAATGAATATTTAATTATCACAATTGATAATTAATTCTCAAATATCTGATTATCAAAAACGATAATCAGAAGTCACAAATATCCGATTATCAAAAACAATAATCAGAAATCACCAATATTTAATTATCACAAACGATAATTAAATCTCAAATTTTTAATTATCACAAACGATAATTAAATATCAAATATCTAATTATCACAAACGATAATTAGAAACAATAAATATCTGATTATCAAAAACGATAAATCAGAAATCACCAACATCCGATTATCAAAACGATAATCAGAAATCACAAATTATTCAATTAACGAGTCCGGAATTAACCGAAATAGCAAACGCACATGACCCATAACCACGAGTTTTAATAAATCGTTTAATTCACTTCATCGTTTTCTTGAAAGTGCATAATGGTGTATTTTAAAAATAGCATTTCACATTCTCAAACGGACAAGTCCGGAATTAAGCGAATCAGTAAAAGAAAGGGGTCATAGTCCTCGATTTTTCTGAAACGTTTAAATCGCTTCCTCATTCTTTTGAAAGCGTAAACTGTAAAACTTCTGAAAACAATTTTAATTTTTATTTTGAAACAATTTTGAAGAATAACAAATTTTTAAAACACGTGATATAAAATAGCAATGTCAGTAGAAACTTCGACATACGTCAAAATTTCATCGAAATAATTGGCATCAAAATATAATACCAATGAATTTTCATTCATCAAAAATGCCGCAGGAATCTTTTCAAAGATAGAAAGGGATATCATACCCTAAACTTGTATTCATAACAAGTCGATAACACACGAATTCACCAATGCACAAAAATTGATAAAACTTATCAATAGAAATCACGAAAATTGGTGAAGCACAAATTCTAGAAATCATCACAAGAAATCCAGAAAACACAAATTCTAGAAATCTACACAAGAAATCAAGATATCATAAAATGAGAGCATGAAAACTCAAATGGGAGTATGGAAACTCGAATGGGAGTATGGAAACTCGAATGGGAGTATGAAAACTCGAATGGGAGTATGAAAACTCACCTACACGTGAGCATGAAAGTTCACCAGCACGTGTAACGCAAAGCGAGAGGGGGAGCATGAAAACTCACCTACACGTGTAACGCAAAGCGAGAACGGGAGCATGAAAACTCACCTACACGTGAGCATGAAAACTCACCAACACGTGTAACACAAAGCGAGAACGGGAGCATGAAAACTCACCTACACGCGAGCATGAAAACTCATCAGCACGTGTAACACAAAGCGAGAACAGGAGCATGAAAACTCACCTACACGCGAGCATGAAAACTCATCAGCACGTGTAATGCAAAGCGAGAATGGGAGCATGAAAACTCACCTGCACGCGAGCATGAAAACTCATCAGCACGTGTAATGCAAAGCGAGAACGGAAGCATGAAAACTCACCTACACGCGAGCATGAAAACTCATCAGCACGTGTAACGCAAAGCGAGAACGGGAGCATGAAAACTCACCTACACGCGAGCATGAAAACTCATCAGCACGTGTAACGCAAAGCGAGAACGGGAGCATGAAAACTCACCTACACGTGAGCATGAAAACTCACCAACACGTGCAACGCAAATAGAGACACTATCTCATGGTGGCTAACCGAAAAGAAAAAAGGTATGTGTGAATGGAATCACACAAGTGGTGTCTAGCCTATCCAGAAAGCAAAAAGATATGTGTGAATGGAGTCACACAAATGGTGTCTAGGCTAACCAAAAAGCATAAAGGTATGTGTGAATGGAATCGCACAAGTGGTGTCTAGCCTAACCAGAAAGCAAAAAGATATGTGTGAATGGAATCACACAAGTGGTGTCTAGGCTAACCAAAAAGCAAACATAGAGACATCACACTATTGCTAGTCTAAATTATAAAATGATCGTCATGATCAACGAGAAGTGTCAATTACATTAAGCTAGTAAATATAAATTTTAGCTTCATGTCTCATAACCACTTGCTTAACTTAAATATTTACGAACAAACTGTAAATCTTCACTAAAAAATTGTCACAAGAGATTCAATCGAATAAGTCCAAGAATTAACCGGCAAAGTAAACGCAAGTGTTTCATACCACTTGTTTTACTAAGTCGTTTAATTAGATTTCTCATACGAGTGAGGTAAAGGTTTGTATGTACTAGTAGATTGGAAAACGGTTTAGGAAAAGAGCCTTGTAGTAAAATAGTTTTGAAATCGTTTAGAGAAAAGGGTTTTGATATTTACTACTAGTATAGAAAACCTTTATATTTTTAAAGTGACAAATCACAAAAATGATTGTAGGAACAATCAATCACAAGAATTCACATACAAAGATGTGAATAGAATCCAAAGAAATCGATACCGAATCCTTCAAAAAGAATGTTCACGAAAATCCCGAAGAAAATGTCACTAAAGTCGCTAATAAATGATAGCAACGAATCGGGGAATTAACAAGAATCGATTAAATTTGGAAACCAAATCAATTCACTAAAATTCACATTCGAAGACGTAAATCCAAAGAATTCGGTTCTAAATCCATCAAAGTAGGAATATCCAAAAATTCCAGAAATAGAAGCTATCAAAATCGACAAAGAAGATAACAACTAATCGGAAAAGAAGAATCGATTAATAATTGGAAAAACAAAGCAGAACGAGCATAAATGCATAAGTGACTTCAACAAAAAATGAAAATCAAGTCAATGTCGAAGTCAACAATTAATGGCCATAATAGCGTACAAAACGATTCAACATTATCATCAAAAGACTCAACGGCAAACAAAGTCAGAGTCTTGGAAATTAAGAATTTAGCAATTTCTCAAAAACAAAGTGACTGAAGTCGAATGGATATCAAGCCGAGGAAAACATAAAATATCAAGTTCGGAATCGCTGGGATTCGAACAAAATCAATCATCGGCTAAATCAAATCAAAGCCGAAAACACAAGAATCAAAATCAAATGCTTATGAATAAGCGTTAGGAATTTATACCTAACAATCAAAGACAATCATATGCAAATATGAGAGATAAAACGTCAACAAATAGTTGTAACACATGTACTATCTAAGTTATGTTTTATATTTGTTCTAAACCCCAGGCTTTGATACCAAGCTGTGACGCCCCACCTCTATACCCACGCTAGCCAAGAACACTACGGTGTAGTGCTGTCAACTAGCATGGAGAATAAGGCTGTTGAGGAGCGGCCATCAATAGTTAGGCCTTACACTAGTATTGGTTATCTCGATAGGAGTGGTATATATATAAATATTCTTTCATTTTGCATCTCTGATTTATTTTCTCCCATCGACATACCCCAATTCCAATATAAAACGAAGTACGATGGTTCATAATAGTTTAGAACAGTAAATATAAAATATTACACAGATAATATAATGCGAAACACAAATAAAACAGAAAGTCTTATATATACAATAACTGATGTCAGTTACAATACATTTGATACAATACATATGACATGGTACATATGATACAACTACCACAGTCGACTCAGGAAGTTACATATACAAGTACATTAACGTATATAATATACATGAATACATATCTTCCTATACAATTATACAGACTACTACAAATGACGACGACTACTCCAAAAGATATGAAAGAACTTCATAGCTCTAGCAGCAACCCAAAGCAGAATATCTACAACCTGAAATACTCGGTCTGACCCGAGTATTAAATTCAAAAGAAAATAATACTCGGGTCAGTCTAATTTAAACTCAGTTATTAGAGCACAGAAGCAATAATAATTAAATAATGAATAGACGATAGTCATAATAAATTTCGTCTATCCGATCCTTAAATCAAGAAATCGGATAACGATAAATATAACACGTAGCAGTGTTAAACAACAAATCAGCAAATTCAACCAAATCAGAATGAAATTCAGAATATTGAATTGAATAAACGAAATAGTTCAAACCATTGAAATATCAATTAAAATATTAAGTCAAGTAGGGCTGCAGTACACGCACGCGTGCACTGCCTCGTCACTACAGCATATGGAATATGCAAAAGATCAATAAATCAAAGCAAGATTGAATATCATAAAAGCCATACCGTGTGGCTGCAGTTCACGCTTGCATGCACTGCCTTGCCACTACAGTGATAATGTACCCAAAAACTCAATGCCGTGTGGCTGCAGTTCACGCTTGCGTGCACTGCCTTGCCACAACAGTAATGATGTACACAAACGGGCACAAGGTCAAACCGAAATACCGGATTCAACACAGGTGTATTTCGAAAATCAAGCAAAATGCAAAGGTCAAGTCACGACAACCGTGACTCAACACAAAGCAACAAGACACTACAAACTCAAGTGAAAACAAAACTCATATATGCCAGTGAATGCAGTGGTCAGTGCAATGCACGAACCAATTTAAACGACAACCATCACAAGAATACAAGTCAGGATACTGCAAGCTCCAGGTGGTCAGTAATGACCAAGGAAAAATGAAACAGAGTGCAACCTGGAAGATATGGACCAGCATAAGCAAATGAATGCACAAGGGTGCAACAGGGAGGATGCACAGAAATGCAACAGGGGACTTAGTCACATATGAAAGGGTAAGGTATACATGCATTCAAATGCAATTCAGACCCTAGGTGACAGAGATGCAACATGGTCGGACACAAAGGCAACTGCACTATGCAAATGAATATGAATCATGCCAGCGACTAAAGTGAAGGCATGGACTGCCACAAAACAGATATTGCTCGACCCAAGACACAATACAGTGAGTTGAAGGCAATGCAACAGTAAAATGAAACAACATCAGTGGCTTAAACAAGACACAGTGCAAATTTACTCAATGATACAACATGGTAAGACCAACGCATCAATAACACTAACAATAATCGAGCATCAACATGTACAGGTTAGAAGGCAGAACAGGGTTCGACAATGTCGACCAAGTCAAAGCCAGAAGATCGAACAAGTCCAGGTAGTCTCGGCCAAAGTCAAAGCAAAAACAACATGCACCATAGAAGCAATATGACACAGTTACAATATGAAATGCATCAGATAGCAAATGATGGTAGCAGTTTCAAATCACGAAGCATGCAGCATTCGACAGTGCACACAAATGCACAAAGAATCAAAAATACAACAGAGAGCAGGGATGCAGACTCAAGCACATCAAACCGAGAACTCAAAGACATTATCAAGTCAATGTCGAAGTTCAACTAAAACAAGTTCGAATAAATCCAGTGCCAAAGCCACAGTTAAAAATGCAGCAAGCACAAATAAAGGCAAGGCAAAAATTGAACAGCGAGAACAAGTCAGGAATGAACACAATTAACTAATGCCGAGCATAAAAATGTTTCGATAAGTCAAGCCTAAAATCGAACAATACAGTGGTAATACACGAGTATTACCAGAAGTCAAGACCGAAGTCACGATGGGAATCAATGCTCAGGTCACAGACACTCGGCAAATTCAAGCAAAACACAGCAAGGAGGTTTAACCATCAAAGTGACCGAAGTCAACAAAAAATGAAATTCGTGATGGTCACGAGATATTAAACAGCCCAAAAATCAAAGTCGAGTTAACCAAATATCACGAAATTGCACGAATTTGACAAGATCAGAGAAAGCATCAACAACGAAACCAAATCGAACACAAAATTTTTACTAAGTCAAATTAGATGTGAGTAATAAAGATTACTCACCTTGTCGACGAATTAGAAGAAGCCGAGCAACGAAACCCATCATTCGATCGAGCAAGCCGAAGTCGCGGCACCTAGGAGCTGAACGAATCCCTAATTTTTGAAAAGAGGGGCGAACGAGAAGGGGGCCGCCATTTCGTTCGTATGTTTCTTAATTTAGGTTTCGAATGAAAGAAAAATAAAGAAAAGGGGGGGGCGGTTATTAAGCTTTGTTACCCACCACGGCAACAAAAGAAATGGGCCAAAACAATTTTTAAAGCCCAATAAAATTCTTAAACAAATTTATGAAAAGAATTTTAATTTAAATTTTAAAATTTTCAATAGGCAATTAGTTAAGAAAAATTATCGTCCAAAGACGATCATTAATCGGTACGAAATACCAGGTTGTTACATCAGCTCAAACCAACTACATAATGTAGATTGCTTTGGTACGAGCATAATGTATAAAACAGCGTCTCAAACGGATCTCATTTGTATAAGGTATTAACTTTAGAAATTAGAAAAATTACATTTATTAATTAAAATCTTAACTTATCACAAACGAACCATAAATATCAATTTATCCTAACGGGCCAGCTGTCCCGTTTCAAACGTTTGGAAGTCGAAAGTGTGACCAACGTGAACGGAGTTAAAAAAAAGACTACGAACTGTGCCTATATCCACACCATTGATGTTGGTTAAAAATTTAACTAGCATCTGAGGCAATATATGATGTGTTATGTTATCATCGAGTACTCCACTCTTCATACATTCAGCTTTTGAAGGTAAAGCGATAGATGTGAAGTATGTGACAACAGTAGACTTCCCCAGCTTTTGTTGCTCTCAATTTTTTTCCCATATTTACTAAAAATTTTAACACCAATACTTTGATGTTTCTATCCACTTTTCTAATAGATGAATTCATCTACGAACATTTTGTACAATTTCTTATTTTTATTCTCCTGGCTTCATGCTCGGTGCGTTTAATTTGTATTGGTTCTTTCCTTTTTTATTTAGGCACTTTTAGGATTGAAAATCAAGGAAAGTGCTACAGGTCCTTGTTTCTGATGTTGTCATACAAAAGTACCTATGGAAATGAATATTTAAATTCGGTCCCTATTTTTTAAAAATAAAAAGCAAAATGTGTCTTGCACTTTTCTGACAGAAAATGCAAACTAACTTGCAAGTTTTTGATTTTGAAACTTTTATTTGAAAATTTTGAAACTTCTGAAATTTTTGAAAAGCTAGTTTGCGCTTTCTGATTTTGAATTTTTTTAAGATGTTTGAAATTTTTGAAAAGTTAACTTGAGCTTTCTACTGGGAAAGCGCAAGGTTGTTTGCGCTCTCAGATTTTGAATTTTTTTTGAAAATTTTGAAATTTTCGAAAATTTCAAAAAGCGCAAGTTAACCTACACTTTATATCCAGAAAGCGCAAGCTAGTTTACGCTAAGTAATTTAGAAAAATGTAACGACATGGAATTTTCGTCGTTGAGTTTGAATATTTAAATGGTATCAATATTGGATTTGGAATTATAATTTAATCGATAAGTTTATAAAAACTAAATTTCAAGCGATTTCGTAAATTTGGAAATCGTCGATTTAATCAACGCATTTAAATAGAGATCCGGGGCATAGTCTGGAAGTCTAACGAAACTAGCTCCATTGGATCCGTGATAGTGTATTACTAATGTGTAACCCGTGCGTTGCACACGGTAATAGCGTAAAATATAGTTTTTATACTTTTAGTGTAAAATTACATATCTATTATGCAACTATAAATAAATTCATTAAATAAATGAACTACAAATTAGAATTGTTGTTATTTATGTTATGTAGCTTATATATCTTTATTTTTGTAAAAAAATATATAATTTTATCATTTTGGTTAATATGATGTGGTGCACATGTTGAAACTATAACAAATAATTTTTAACCAAATTTGTTTAAATATGATGAATTTTAAATTACGCAATTAGTTCAAATATATGAACTCAAAGGTAAATAGTAGGAAAGAGTAGAGGATGAATTTGTAAAAAAATGTAGAAATTTTGATGTGGGGTTATCTGAAATAAAAAATAGAATTTTGTAGGACAGTGTATGATCAATTTTTAAAATAAATGCATTGTAATTGATTTACAAATTTACGTTGTCATTATTGTTTATGTACATAATTTATATTATATGATATATATATTTTATAGTTGAATCGAATAAATAATTTTACCATTTTTATTAATATGAATACATACACAGTAAAATTGGCTTATATTTTCTAGGATTTATTAGAAGAATAGACTAAGTATTGAATGAATTTACTAAAATAGTTTAAATTTAATATCTTGTATGTATTTTAAACACATGATTTAAATATAAAATATTATGAAATAATTGAGGGAAAATTTATAATTAATTGTAGAAATTCTAGCATGTAGGTATTTGAAGCTACATAACGTTTATTTTCAATGCAACGTATGATAAGTTGATTGAGATAAATAAATAATAAATCGGATTTATTAACATTGTTTGTGTGACGACCGGGATTTCTGACCCCGGAAATCCGGTTCATCTTGAAGAAAGAAAGGGATAGAAAAGAGAAAGGAAAGAAGAGAATGAAGAACAACATCAGAATCTAAATAGCGGAACGAATAAATTTTATTAATCACATAAGTATTACATAATATACAACATCAATCAGAGTTATACAGATAATACATCACATACTAGACAGTTATAGACACCCGTCTAGTTATACAACTCAATATACAATACAACACAGAGATACCAACACAGCGGAACACTATATATATATATCTACAACGTAGATGCCTCCTCCTCCATTGCTCCTCCATAATACGTCAAAGCTAACCTGAATCTCTAGGCTACTCATAAAAAAATTTGAGTACCCAAGAGTTTAGGAAAAACAGAAATAAACTCCGGGTCAGATATGGGTCTGGTGTGAGTAACAGGTTAAAGTTGCTTAATTTTGAAAACCTTTTGAACAAAAGGTATCATGTAAGACTTCCCACACATAAACATGGGTAAGTTTTTACCTTACGCTAACCAAAACATTTTATAGGAAATTTAGTGATATTATAATAGTGTCTAGGGTTTTCAAGTAAATAGAAAATAGCCGAAATTGTTACATTCACTAAATTCCAGCTAATAGCCATAAAGTGGGTAATACAATCAAATCTGATGGCACTTATTGGATTTTGGATTCCATACAATGGCAGGGCTACTGGGGTGCCGCCCGTCACAATACGTGGCCTAGATCAACGTACCGAGGATTACTCCCTACCCCCTACAACACAAGGCCGGAACCATTCCTTACTAAACAGTCCCGAACAAGACAACCCCACAGTTGTTTGCAACCAATTGCCCATACAGACGAATGAAAAGGGACTTCTAGACAGGGGAAAATCTCGTCCTGCTTGGGTATGACCCAACTAGCCTTGCTGCACATCTCCTGTTCTAGCCATTCCCGGTTGATGAGGCTTGAGGATAACGATTACCTTTAGAGAATACATCTCTTAGAATGCTCATCGCCCACCTGACGATGTTCTGAAAGCATTCAATCCATACAAGTTCGTTCCGGGTTCGAACGAAACCGAAGGCATTATCTCGTTACACTCATTTTGGAATCACCCTCAGAGTCAACGACAATAACCCTTGCACTCTGAATCTTCATCTTCACTTCAGATTCACGACCTATCGTTAATTTGGATCGATGTGATTTTCGAATGTCCAAATATGGAAACCCGATCCCGGTCTCATCGAAATCCAAAACGTATCTTTTAAGGCCAAATTGTTTTACAGTTAAAACAATTCAATTCAATATTATCTATATACATACAGATAGATAATTCACATCTCATAATAGATAATCACATTATCATCATAACAGATAATTAATATTATCATATGTAAACCAAGCATCCATATCACATAGATATTACTCATCTCATATCTGAGATCACAATCAATCAATGGAATATCAATATCATCATCCAAAAGCAATGATTTATTATTCACAGTCTATAATTAATTTAAAATGAATTAAATTAATTACTTCTATCTTTAATTAATTTAAAATAAATTAAATTAATTACTCATTCCATAAATCATGCTCATACAACCATTAATTAATTATAAATCAAATTAATTAATCGTTCTCTAATTATAATAAGTAATTTAGTCTTTAATTAATTTCTCAAATGAATTATTCTAAATCATTTATAGTAATTAACATTTAATTACTTCATTGGTTAATTAAATATAGTTAATTACATTTATCATTAATTAATTACATTAATTAATCACCTCATTATTAATTATTCCTTAATTAAACAATTCTTAATTACATCATTAATTATACTAATTAATGATCTCTAATTTATTTTTAAATTAAATTACTTTATATAAATTAATTACATTAAGTGATTAATCTTTAATTAAACACAATTATTAATCACCCTTGAATTAATAACAAACCGGCAATTAACTATTACTTATTATCAAATTAATTATCCCATGATTAATTATTCCCATTAATTAATCCTCTGATTAATTACAAAAGTAATTACCCAAATTACTTCACTTACAAATCATCTTGTATTAATTACATCAAGTAATTATCATCTAATTACTTTCCCAAGTAATTATGCTCCATTAATTACACTAGGTAATTACACATATTAAATCATCAAATGATTTCTGAAATTAATTAAACTAAATTAATTAACTTAATTTAATCATATTATCAAAATTAATTACAATAAGTAATTAATCTCTTAATTACTTCTATCAAGTAATTACATTTAACAATTTACAATAGATTATCTAAATTAATTAATGTAATTAATTAAATAAAATCAATCACATTAATTAATTATTTAAATAATCCTTAGTTAATTATCTTCATTAGCTAATAACATTTCTTAATTTACTTCTTAATTAATCTTTATTTATCAATTAATCTAGATTATTAATTTATAAATTAAATACATAAGTCATTCCTTAATTAACTTATTCATTTAATCATTTAAATACCTAAATTATTTCTAAGATAATTTATTCCTTTATTAATGACTTCATTAATATTAAAGTGTATTAGAACATTACATTTCAAATTTAAATTCAAATTCCATTTTTAATTTAAGATTCAAAATGATTTTTATTATTTATTCTTTTAAACATTAATCTAATTTAAAGTTCAATTTATAATCCTAAAAAAAAAATGTAAATAACATTTATTTCTTATATAAGAAAACGCCCTTAAAGTAAACTACTTAAATTTTTATTGTAAAATTAAACTTTCAAAATAGTTTAATATTTTAACTTGCAAATTCAAGTTAAAAACAATTTATTTAACTTTCATTCAAAAAATCCCCTTTAAAAAGAACTATGTCAAAATCAAATCAAAAATTAATTTGAAACCAATTACTGTAAAAAAAACTATTTGACTTAAACTTGTTTTAAACATTTAGATTTAAAAACTGATTTAAATTTCAGATTTGAATTCAAAGAAGAACTTAAATCCATTGGTTTAACTTTGATTTTAAAACTTTGGTTTTAACTTGCTTTTAAAAACTTGGTTTTTAATTCTTGATTTAAAATCCAAATTCATTTTTAAAACCTTAGATTCAAAAGTTCATTTGAATCTATACTTTAAACTTTTAATTTAAAACACAGTTTAAATTTAGTTTCAGATTTTAAATTAAAATTTAAAATCTGAAAACTGTCAAGGTTTTTTTTAACCAGAAAACCCCATTTAAATATTTTGAACTTTTATTACATTTCAGAATTGAATTCAAAAAAAAATTTGAATTCAAACTTCAAACTGGATTTAAACTTTGTTCTAAATCCGGTATACCAATTTAAGTTCCATTTGAATTTGTTTAGAAACAAATTCTTGCTACCAAGTTTTACAAGCCTGGAGCAAACACTCACTCGACTCAAACCAAAATGCTTCATGTCTTTTGCCCTGCTGCTTCGAGTCACATACTCGAATAACTCGAGTCTTCCCCCAGTTAAAATACTCTGCACACAAAAAAAAGCTCCTCAGCACTTCAACGACATGGTGCACGTGCACCGTGGATCTGGCCATCTCCGGCCATCCACCAGCGCTTCATCACAATGCCGACCATTACCAGACAGCATCCCGATCACCAGAGTCCTTCACAACAACTCGAATCAAAATCGAGTTCTCCATTTCAAACCTGGGAACACAAGCAGGCTTCCCCCCTCGAAACCTGGAAAATCGCCGTTCTCGCGACCAAGATCACCGGAATTCATACCACTCCGGCCAACTACTCGTCACCTCCTACCTTCCATCCCCTAGAACCACGATACACTTGATCGATCGCCATAGACGAACGAAGAAAAATGCGAACCCATGACAAAACTAGGTTTAGAAACTCCAAACGCTTGCCGCTGTCGCCACCGTGCTCAGACCAACCACCAGATATTTTCCCATCACCACCTTAGCCTCCTCGATCGCCATGAGCAAGCCCGACCACCCAGATAACAGAGATCACCCAAAAATCCTAAAATTCCCATTTACTGATGAACTGGAACTGCTCCTCCAAAACTTAACTAAAAAATTTGATTTTTGTTTTAAAAATCTTGTTTTAGTTTAGATATTTGATTTATAATCCTGAATTTATAAATCATTATGTTCGAATTTTTACTTTTATTTAACATGCTCTGATATTTGAATTTACAGAGACAACACCAAATTGTTTTTACTTAAACAAGTTTTTAAACTAAAAAATTTATGGTATAACAAGATATTTGCTTCAGGACTTAAGCCTTAACAAATCAGGGATCAAGAGCAAGTAGATTTGGTTATAAATTTAGCCTGGAAATTTAAGTCTGAGAAACAGAATCCAAATACTTCATGCATACCAGTGTATTTACATGTATGTACATAAAACTATCTTAAAAATACATTCACAAACGTACTTTTCAAAGATGAACAAGCAACCTATATATATACATAAGCTATTTAAATTTTATGTCACTCACAGTTTTGAGAAGACAGAACACTTCTTGTTTGAACAGTTTTGAACTTTAATAACTGAGAAGTTGTTTTCTTTGATTTCCTTAATCTTCTTGTTTGTTGATGTATGATGCTTCAGTTGTATATAAAAAAGATAAAAGCTTGCTATGTTGAACGAATGAGTAGATATATATAAATAGAAGTGTTTTACTGGGAGTGAGATCTGGGTTAGTATACAGGTACAAATATTTCATTTTTTTATCAGTGATTGTTTTACTAATGGGGCTGAATTGATTTTTAAAACACATTTGAATTGACCAAATGTTGCTTGCATTAAATGTTTGAGTACTATGTGTCCTACTTAGCTTATTTTATTTTTCATGTTAGATATTTTACTTTTATTTTACTTTATTTTATTTGCCTGCATGTTTATTTTTACCAGTTTTGTTTTCTACACTTCATGTATATTATAAAGTTGTTTTAGTCACTTGTATTGGTTTGTTACTTAACACATGTTATAAAGCCCAATATGATAACACTTGTCCCTTAAGCATTTTCTATTTATTTTAAAACTTAAACCATCAAATATTACATTATTAATATTGTTTAAAAATAACTCATTAGTAAATTAAAATAATTTATAAAAGAAATTATCACTTAATTACTTATTTTCATCAAGCCATATTTAGAAAAGAACAAACAAACCTTTTGTTAAATTTAAATTTTAGCTAAAATCATTTAAACAAATTTTAACTTTATCTTGAGTATATTTAAACCATATAGTTATTTATTAAATAGCCTTTTAGAAGAAAAAAATATATGTTAAATCAAATTATAATTACCAAAAATATTAAAATTAGAAAACATGCCTTTATTTATAAAATTAAAAACAAAGCTTGTCTATTTACAATACATATACAAATATATATTATAAATAGAAAACAATTTAATTAGCTTTTAAAAAGATAAAATCACTCATTTAAATATTTATTAAAGAAAATTATTTAATCAATTCAAATTATTATAAACAACATTTATCAAATCTATTTAATTTTAACACAGATTATTAAATTGATATTGTCAAAAATTCTGGGATATCACAGTTTGCGTGTATTATTTATTTTATGTGATTCATGTATCTTTATATTTTGCATGAAAAATTAATTTTACCATTTGTTTTGTTATGAATATGGTATACATATTGAAACTATCATATTTTATGATTTATTGAGTAAATTAGGAAGATATTGTTAACTAAATTGATTCAAATGGTTAATTGCAAGATCATATAATTAATTTAAATATTGACTTAAAAGTACAACATTATGTGATATTGAGGAGTGTTACTTAAATAATTGTAGAACTTTTAAAATGGAACGTGAAGTTAAAACAAGAATTTTATAATTCAAAATATTGGTATAAATGGATTATGAACCAAAATTTGTTATTATTACAAGCACGCGCTTTGCGTATGAATTATTTTTTTTACAAATTATACATGTTTAATTATATTTTTACGTTGAAATTAGGTGTAGTTAGTTTTAGTTTTTATTGCTATGTTGAGACAACCGACCTTTTGTTTTCTTTAATTTTTATTTTTATCTATAATTAATAAAGAATGAATTTCTGAAAGATATTTATTTGTCACATCCTAATTTTAAGTGATATGATTTGATTTAGTAATGTTTGTAGATGGAAGAATGAATTTCTATCAAATCCTATTTTCAAGTGATGATTTGATTTGGCAATATTTGTAGAGGGGCATTTTGAATTGGTGAATAAATTTTTTTGTTAGATCTTTTTTAAGTAATTAAGATTTGGTTAGGTAATATTTATGAAAGGGTGTTTCGAATTGGTAAAATGAGTTTATTTGTAAGATCCTATTTTCACGTGATAATGAGATTTGGATAATATCCATAGAGGGGCATTTTTGGTAGTTTACACTGACACAAAAAAGTGTGTCACCAAAGGTATTACAACTATTAATAAAGATTTATGTATATATTTTATATTATGTAATTGATGTATTTATATATTTGAATGAATTTTTTATCATTTTTGTTATCATGAATATGATATAAATATTAGAATTTTCATATTTTTATGATTTGTTAGATGAATCAACAAATAATAGTTTACTAAATTTATTTAAACGGCTTTAAGATCATGTAATTAATTATAATATATTGTCTTGAATGTAAAATAAAATAAGGAAATTGAGGGAAGTTTTGTAAACGATTATATAAACTTAAAATATAGGTATTTGTAATAAAAAAATTGTAATGCATTGTCTGGTAAATTTATTGAGATTAGTGAATTGTAAACCGAACTTGTTATTATCATTTATGTATATAATTTTATGTTATATGGCTACGTACCTTCAAATTGATGAAAAAATAATATTTTGTTTTTGTCAATACGAATATGGGCTACGTGTTGAAATTTTCATATTTCCATAATTTAGTAACGAATTCACGAATATCACCTAATTAAATTTATCTAATTAATTTAAATATAAGATTGCATAAATATATGATTGAAGTGTAAGATATAATTTGATTTGATTTACATGTCTTCATAGTTGAATAAAAAAGAATTTTATCATTTTGGTTCGTACAATGGTGGATTACATATTGAAATTGTCGTTAGTTAGTATTTATAAGAAATAGCAATATATATTTTATTAATCTGAGTTTATTTAAATAACTCAAATTTTCGATTACGTATTTAACCTAAATATGTGGACTTGAGTATAAAAGTTTAGATAGTAACCGAGGAATTAAATAATTGTATAAACGTAAAATGTCCATGCCAAAATGTGAACTAATTCGAGAGAAGTAGTAAAATAAGTGCAAAGAGATAAATTAAAATGATGTGAAAATAAAATATCGTTAGAGAGAATCAAGGAGAAGAGAGAAAACTCCAAGATTTAACATGAGAGCTGTAAATTCTTCCGCTTTACTATTATTTAATAGATTATCGGATTTTAATTTTCATAGCGTTTGGATGTACTGTTTGGTTGTACGATTTGGAAACGCCTAGAATACTTTAACTGAATTTAATTTAAATAGTCGATTCAAAAAGCTATCTTCTCCATACTAGCGAACTAGTTATTGAAACTTGTTCCATTGGGTTCGGAATAGCGGTATAACATTAGAAACGCCAAGCAACATAACTAAATAGGAGATCAAGATTTCACTGTATAAAATTCGAGATATTTTGAAAAAATAAAATAAAATTAAAATCAATCACAGTCTCGAGCCACTCTACCTTCTAAAACACACCGTCCTAGCCTTCTAAACTAGCCGCCTGCCTTCATTCCTTTTAAATCGAGACGGCCTTCTCCTTTTCAAATCGAAATCAATCTAGGAAAAGAAGAAAAAAGTATGATCGAACGGAATTTGTTTGATTACAAAAGAAATGGTGAATAATATTCGACTCATGCTCGCGTTATAGAAGTCGCTTGCGACCTGAGAGCTCATGCATGAAGGAGAGGTTTGTCAATAGCTGGCAGAGCGAGGGAAGGAGCACGAGCATGGGAGCGAATCGCGATCGAGCAAGGAAAAAGGAGGAGCGACAGCTTTGGTTGAGGAGTGACATGCGACATTAGTCCGGCCGTGAGTATGAATGAAGATGCGAGCTCAAATATGGAGTAGGGTTTTATTTTTTTGGCAGATTGGGAATCGAATTAGGCTGTTACAAGTTGGTTTTTGGGTTTGAAGAGTGGAATGCTATCAGCAGCCACAACTTCTTATGGAGCAATGTAAAATTTATGGTCGCGTTTGATTACTGTTCGTGTGGTAAGGAGGCCGAGGTCGCGTGTTTGGGTAGGGGCGAGTTGGATGATTTAGGCATGGGACGGTGAAGATTTGGTTGGGAAGTCGAATATTGGTGTCGATGGGTCGTCCAATGGTTGGCGGAGGAAGGAGAAGTGGAGGAAGTCTCGGCCATGAGTTGATTGGTTTCAGGCAGAGCAGGCTCGATCTAGAAGAGAGGAAACTTGAACTAATGAAGATAATTAGAAATTTTAAATTTGTAATTAATTTTATCAATTATAAAGTGGAATGATTAACCTATAAAAATCCATATAATTTATTCATGCGGGGCCCAAAAATCATGAAAATAAGTTGGGTGGAACCATTTGAAGTTAGCAGAATTTTAATTTAAAATTGAACGTTATTCAATTTGATTTAAATTTGGTATGGATTGCAAATAAAATCAAGGTGAATTCACTCAATTTGGTTGACTGGAATTAATTTATAATAATTTAAATTGAATATTGGATGATTGGTTGAATTGATATATTATTATCAGTTTAGATGTTATATATATATTAGTATCATATTAGTATTTGGATATATTTCCCACCGATTGGCGTGGATGAGACCCTACGCCCCCCCACATAATAGTGGATGATCTCCCTCGAAGTGGGATTAGTATTTTTATGTTATATTAACATCGGTGAATGCAAGAAAAATAGGTTGGAGGGATCCAACTGGATTCCTCAAATTTATTGATTATTTTCCATATATTATTATATATGATGTGTTAGAATAATTTGTTATAGATTATTCTTGTGATTTGAATTATTGGATGTTATAGTAGCACTGGCCTGAATTTTGGTATTTTAAATACTATAAATATTATTTTTAAATTTCTAAGGAATTAAAAGGAGATTTTGGATATAAAAATAATTATATCGAAAATTGGATTACTAAAAAGAATTTGGTTGAATAAACAATAAATTTGATTTTTGGTTGTACGTAACTATCTGCAAATTGTTCAAAAAGAATTTAAAAAAATCTATATAAAGGATTTTAAATGATACCCGGAAATTAAAAAAAACGGAGTTGAAATCGATATTAATTTTATTGGCAGGATAAATGGAATTTATAAGGAAATGGATTTAAGGAATAAAATTTTATAAATAAGATTGTTTTTATAGACAAGTTAAACTCAAAGGAGTTATAAATTTATAAACGTTGTTTATAAATAAAGGAAATCGATATCAGATGATAACTTGGAAATATAAATTCATAGGGTGGATTTATATTAGAATATGGAAATAGGGTGAGAAAAAAATAGTTGATACTATTTTTGAAAGCAGAAATGTTTAAGGAGATCGGAATGGAAACGATGTGATGGAAATCGTGAGGAAGTTACAAGTTGAATTGGTTATTGAGATTTTAAAAATATATGGCAACGGCGCCAAAAACTTGTTCGTCGACGGAAATTCTATCGGTTTAGAAAACCGTCGAACGAATTTCAAAATTAAAAATAACCGCAAGCGCACGGTGTACAAATGTAGCACGCGGCGAATACGGGTCGATCCATAGGGAATTGATAATTTTAAAAATTCTATTCAATCAAATTAACCGAAGTTGAAAGAGTGATTAACTAAAAAAATGTAGAAAAATGAGAAAAGAAAATAGATAAAAATATGAGAGTGTTAAGACAATTTAGAGGCAATTTCCACTCTCTAGATCACATAAATCAACAAATTGAAGTTATGATCTCTCTTTTCTTGTCATTAGTGAATTAGTTGATGTGCTTATTATAAGTATGGTATATTTGTGCTATTAATTAGCTCAATATAAACCATCAAACTATAACACAACCACTAATACACATTTAACTCTCATGAAATATGACAACAAGTTGAAATAGAAATCTATTTTAAGCGTAGCCTATTAACTATTGTTTAGAAATATAGGCTATCAAATTTCAATTTCAACATTCACTTCTTTGCCATAGTCATATTTAGATGAAGAGGCAATTTGTGTTATGTTTGTTTAAGCATAGCCTATTTGTTATGAACAACATAGACTATCAAATTCAAAGCTAAACAACATCATTAAACCACTTCAAATGTTTCCATTAAAGCACAAAAAGAGAGTATAAACATCAAAATGTTGCATCTACATACTAGAGAGCTTCATTACCCCTAAATTGTAGGGATTAAGCTCTCATATTTGTTATCAAATCAACAAATGTAGAAAGCAACATGAAAGCAAAAAAGAAAGAAAAAGAGAGCAAAGCAAAGAAACAAAACTAATCTACTTGCATGAAATAAGAGAAACCTACACTACAACATGAAAGTAAATGAACATGAAAAGGAAAGAGCATGTATTAAATTGCATAAAATAAAAAAGATTACAAGAAATAAAAATTGGCTAAGTAGCCATTAAAAGAGAAAGAGAGCTTTCTTTTATTTGATCTAAACTAAACTAAAGAGAAGGAGGCCTAAGAGAGACTAAGAGAAGAGATTATGTTACATGAAACATATGGGTATTTATACATGTATGAAACCCTAATTCATATTTTTGGAGAATACCCAAAATGCCCCTTAGGAAGTGTGGAAGCCAAGTAACCATTAACATGTCTTAATCCCCCATTAAGTGTATATGAAGCTTTAAATGTCTTTTAGCATGTGCATTAGCCTTTAATTTGTACATTAGGTAGTGGGTAGGTGGGGTCCTCTATGTTCTTCACTTTGAATTATTTCCATCTTCATTCCTTTGTATTAATTTTGTGCATGCATATCTTCATGAAACCACTTCTATTTGAGATCAAAATCCTACAAAAATATATACAAATTTTCAATTAATTTTTCTTAAAGAAATATATGCACACAAATGACCGTTTTGCCCATATATGAAGATGAATATGTGACAATTTGGATTAATTTGAATTTTTGGTTTAAACAAGTTAAAATACCCGATATGATCATTTATTTAATTCAACTAGATTAAATATGGTAGTAAAAATATGCACATTTAAGTGCACATCACAAGACCCATGACAACTTGTATGGACAAATGCTATCCGAACATCGTCATTGGAGGACGATGAGCATTCTAAGTGAAAATGTTCTTGATAGGTAATCATTAGTATCAAGCCTCATCAATCGAGAATGACTAAAACATGGGATATGCAGCAAAGCTAGGTGGGTCGCACCCAATTAGAGTATGTTATCACCTTTCTAGATGCCCTCGGATATATTAAAATCATGGATATGGTTGTGCATGGAAAAGTGAGCGCTCGATTTTTAGGGTGGGAACACCCAAGGTGATAACATATTCGGTACTATACAAGTTAGTGGTAGGCTGGTCTTGTGCGGCAGGTGATCCCGACGAATTCCTCTGTACATTTTTCTAAAGGTGTACTATGATGGACGGTACCACTGTCGCCCAGTCAATGTGTGGAATCCATTCTCCAATAAGCGCCGTACGGTTTTGATTATACCCAACTATGTTGAAAAATGAGGTGCAAGCATTTTAGCTATTTTCTATTTACTTTATGTAGACACTATTATAATATCAGATGATTTTGATAAAAACTTTTTTGCACAACTTAAGGTAAAAACCTGTTGTGTTTATGTGTGACATGGACCTTTGCTTTCAAAGGATTTTGATAAAAGTTAATAATTCAAATTTAGTGTGTTTTCTCACGCTGGTTTTCTAGATTGACTCAGTCTATAATGCTCGGGCCAGACCGAGTATCACAAATTCAGGATAGGATGCTATAAAGCTCAGAAGATGAGCTGGAGGATTTCAGGCGTATATCACGTGCTTGGTTATTTCCGCTGTGTGAGTTATATATATCAGGATAAGTTACTATAATTGTCCAGATTTACTGATGATTATTGTACTCTGATGATTGTATGTATATTAACTGATTAGATTCTTTTGCATAAAAATCTGTCATTATATATTATATTTTGTTCCGCCGCGTTTGTGAGATTCTATGCAGTTGTTTCTATTTTCTTTTATCTTTTCTTCTTCACCCCTAATGATCCGGTATTTTCGACATTTGAATATTCGACATATTATACAGTGAACGTATTGATGTCGATTTTCGAGGGTCAAAATAGGGGCCTAATTTACGTACTCATTACTAGGGGGATTTTTCTTATAACAACATCAAAAATGAGGACCTTCTGTGCAAAGCCCCATTGAAATTGAGTTGAATGGTTTGGCTAGATGTCCAACAAACTTTCTTAAAGTAATTTCGTGATATAATTATGATTCTATTTTATGCAATCTAGGACAATACAAGAAAACACTTCAAAATTCTACGTAAAACTTTTTATTCTTTCCTACGCCATAAGGCGGGGCGTAGAAAAGACTTAAAATAGGCAGGAAGACGCAATGACGTAGAAAATTTTCTAAGGTTTTGCTACATCTTCAGAAAATTAACAGATCTGCAAGAAAGGTGAAGGAAATACGTAGAATATGACCGATGCCATTTCCACGCTTTCATCGATTTTCTACAAATCAGGACAAGCATAGGAAAGGCGTAGAAAATTTCATACGTCATTCCTACGACTAATCTTAGGGAAATAATTTTCTACGTATTTCCTACGTCTGTATAATACTCCTACATAACACGACAACATATATTATTAGACATATTTTTTGTTCCATGAATTTTTAATTTTAATATATATTTTATTTTAATTTAACGATTATCTATTGAAAATTAAAACGCTATAAAATGTTACTCCTTTTTTCATATAAGCATAGTTTAATAAATAGTAAATATTATTTTTATTATACATTAAGTACTTTTTAATTTAATAATTGGTTAGTGCTACAAATAATTATTATACTTTCTGTATATTTTATATGATTTGAATGATATAATATAGTTGTTTTTTGGGGGTTAAATAATATTTTGAAGGTTGTATTCAAAATACGTTTGTTGTTTTAAAATTCACCGCACAATATATTTGACATATAATTTAAATATAATTTTGTTTGCAAATCATTCGTCTTAATTTAAGTTTTTCGATTTTGAACGGCTCAAGTAGTTTTCGTTAAATGGTTGAATGATTAAATATGTAAAAAGTTCAAATGACCTATATTTAAAAAACAACGAAAAAAAATATTTTTAGTTTTTATACAAAAAACAATACTATTACTAATTCTTTTTTAATTTTTCATTTAGTCTTACTTATAAAGTTTCAAAAAAAATTTAAAATTTTTCAAAATTTAACTACTTTGCATCCATCACCTCAATCTACTAAAGAAATATAAAAAAATAAGTTTAATGTTCTAAAATTCAACTCACAACATTTTGGATGATGCACACGTAATTACTAGTTTGTAATCTGTGCGTTGCATGCGGTATGTTGTAGTAAAATAATAATATAATATTTTTAAAAGACAAAATTTATTATGCAATATATGATGAATTTGTTAGAATACACAAGTCATAAATCGAATTAACTATGTTTCTATGTGTATAATTTTTGTCATAAGATTTATATAAAACATAAATTAAATTATTATTTTTGTCCACAAAAACGAGTTATATATTAATTTTTACTTTTTAGGATTCAATATTTGTTATTTATGCAAATAAATAAAAATTAATGTTCTTAAATAATTTTGAAATTAATATCTTTATAAAATTTTATAGATAAATATTCATGTGCATAGATTTTGAAATTGACGTTAAGCTTTTGATACATTTGACTAAAATATAAATAATGTATATATTGAATTCCAAATATTACTAGAGAATTGGCGTAGATACATAAAATTGAAGTGTAACGCTAATGAATCAATATAATTTTATGCATTTAATGTTTGCAGCATATATTTATTTATCAAAAATAAGTATACGATACTAACAAAGTGATAAGTAAAATAATTATTTAACTACTAAAAGAAATATTAAGTGAAAATAAGATCTAAAATGATACAAATTACATTATCATTTTAATTATTATTTAAAAAAATATTTTTAATTCATTATTTCGTACCTCAATAATTTAATTTATGACAAAAGTTTCAATAAATATTTAAGATTTGCTTCTAAAAGATAACAACATACAAAAGAGAAATATTTCTAATCAAACTATGATATGATTCTTGTTGAATGGTTAGCGCAAGTTACAGAAATAGATAGTTAAAATAAAAAATTTGTTTACAAAGACGTTATAAAATGAAAATGTTATTTGTTTTTTCAGCATTATAGAATACAAATATTTACGGCTTATCATTAACTGTAGTGTCATCATTCCCCTTGTTTTCCGGAATATTTTCGATCGTGTGCGAGCGGCTGAAGAGTCCCTGATTCTTGCCGAATCTTTGTTCGACGAGAGTCCCTCAGCCGAAAACAAGGAGAATTGGGCTTGCGCTCAATTGGCTTTCTCTTCGGAACTTCGTATTGAAAACTCATACCTCCGTCAAAAGGCGAGGATCAAGTGGGTAGTCGAAGGTGATACGAATTCCAAATTCTTTCATTCTTCTATTCGTAAGAAAGCTAATTTGCTTTCTATTCGTGAGATTTTGAGGACGGACCAATCTGTGGCTTCGACTCCGTCTGAAGTCATAGAGGTTTTAGTTTCTCATTTTCAATCTTACCTGGGTTCTCCTTCTGTGTCTGATCCGGTTTCGGACATCCTGTCTTTCATTCCTCGGCTTGTTCCTTCTGTGGGAAGTGAAGGTTTAGCTTCCCCGCCTTCATCAGATGAGATTCGTGCCTGTGTCTTTGCTCTTAGCAAGGATAGTGCCTGTGGGCCGGATGGTTTTAATGGGTCCTTCTTTCGTAGTACCTGGCATATCATCCAATCTGATTTATGTCTGGCTATTCAGCATTTCTTTTGCGGAGGTGCTCTTTCCATTAGTTGGTCATCCACTAACTTGGTCCTTATTCCAAAGTGTGATAATCCTCGGGCGTGCTCGGAGTTCCGTCCAATCAGCCTGTGTAATTTCGCCAACAAAGTGATTTCTAAGGTCCTGGCCACTCGTTTGACTCCGTACCTTGCTCGCATTATCTCTTCCTCACAGGCGGGTTTTGTAAAAGGTCATTTGATCACTGATAACGTCCTTTTAGCCCAAGAACTTGTTTCTCAGATTGACTGTAAGGTCAGGGGTTCTAACATTATTTTCAAACTAGATATGGAAAAGGCCTACGATCGTATGTCCTGGTTTTTCATCATCAAGGTTCTTCGTGCCTTCGGTTTTCCTGAAACCCTTATCGATTTGGTGTGGAGGCTCATTTCCAACTGTTGGCATTCTGTTCTCATTAACGGATCGGCCAATGGTTTTTCAAAGCTGGTAGAGGTATCCGTCAAGGCGATCCTCTATCCCCTTCTCTTTTCGTGATTGCGGCCGAGGCTTTCATTCGTGGCATCCACACATTAACGATTTTTGGTCAAATTCAGCATTTTGGACTTCCGAGTGGGTGTCCGCTCGTCTCCTCTCTGTCATTCGCGGATGACATTGTCATTTTCTCCAACGGAAATCGGCCCTCTGTTCGCCGTCTTATTCGGTTCATTCATCTGTATGAGAGGTGTTCGGGCCAATTGGTCAACTCTGCGAAGAGTTGCTTCGTCCACGCGAAGGACATGGACCTTTTGAGAGTGTCTTGGGTCGAATCTTTTACCGGGTTCAGGGCAGCTTTCCTTCCCCTTCGTTATTTGGGAATAGTTCTCTATAGAGGAAGGAAACTTAACGCCCTTTTCGATCCTCTTACGGACAAAGTAAGGGGAAAGATTATCCGTTGGAATGCGTCTCTTCTGTCTCAAGCAGGAAGATTAGTGCTCATCCAATCGGTTTTGAGCTCTATGGGTACTCATATTTTCGCCGCTATGACCCCAACTTCCTCCTTTTTTCGATCGTTCCAATCTTTGGCATCCTCTTTCTTCTGGGGATCGAAGGGTGACAATCGCCGACATCACTGGGTGTCTTGGGATGTTATCTGCCGGCCTAAGAGTGAGGGTGGGTTAGGATTGCGTAATCCGAAGGACATCTGTTCGGCTTTCGCCTGCAAGTTGTGGTACAGGTTTGGGACTAACGACTCCTTATGGGCGAAGTTCCTTCATGCTAAGTACCGGAGACTGGCGTCTTCTGGCTATGCCGGTTCTCCATCTTACGCCAGTGAGACTTGGAAGCATATGCAATCGGTCAAATTGCTCGTTGATTCTCATAATGGCCACTCCGGTTGGGATGACGGTCCGTTCTCTATTCTTAAGGCCTGGAGCTCATCTAGAAACCCCTCTCCAGTCCTTCCTATTTTTTCATACATTTGGGGCGTTCGAATCCCACCAAAAGTCTCTCTCCTCATGTGGCGAACCTTCCATTATGGGTTACCGGTTGATGAGAAGCTTCAGCAGATTGGCATTTCATTTGTTTCCCGTTGTAGATGCTGCGGCAACCGGGAAACAGAATCGGTGGATCATTTACTTTTCGTTGGCTGGTGTGCCAGATCCTGCTGGAATTATTTCGGTAATTTATTGGGTGTCCGTGGTTCCATCTCCTCGTCGTATGATTTTCTGTCCTCTTGGTGGTTTGATAGTTCAGGTAGATCTCTTCGCTCTATCATCTTTCGCTTGATTCCCTGTCTGATTTGCTGGCACATCTGGTGTGCACGGAATAAGACAATTTTGGACGAGATTCCTATGGATCCCCTCTCCGTTATTCGGCGGGTTAGAGAAGATGTTTACTTGGCGTTTCGTGGCTAACCTTTCAGAGGTTCGGTCAATACTCGTTCTGGTCGCTTAGTGAACCTTTTATCTATCTTCTGTTCTCAGCCTTCTTATAGAGCGGGAATTGGATGATTGCCGATCCGGAGACTGGTGGATCTGGCTTACTAGTCTCCTCCCTGACCGTCTTTCCCCCCTTTTGTTTTCTTACTGTGTGGCTATTTCTTTCAGGCTCTGGCTTTTCTGGGTTGGTTTTGTTTCTCAGATCTTCTTCTGATTGGGACTTGCTTAAAGGAATGCCGCTACTCTTTTCCAGCTGTCGGTATTACAGTTGTTGGGGTATTGGCCGTTTCTTTCTTCTGTTTTGGAAGGTCGCCTGTTGGGATTTCTGTTTCTTTGCACGGTGGTCACTCAACATCGTCATCGGGCAGTGGCCTTGCCGGAGCTCGATTACGATGTTGGATGGACGGAGGGTTTCCACGAGCTCATCGGGTGTGCTGTGTGCCTGGTGCCAAAGGTCCTTTGCCTTTGCTTCTCGCTCGTGTCTACCGGTTTCCCTTGTTGGTTGTTTCGATGTTCTTCTGATGTGGTTTCTCGGTTTTGTATTCCTTTCCTTTTTCTCGGTTATCTGTCAGGCTTGTTGACAGCTTTTGGTTGAATTTATATATGAAAAGATGTATTTCTGTTAAAAAAAAAATAGTGTCATCATTCACAAAAATAAATTTTATTAAGAATTCACTTAACGTATAAATTTTTGAAAGCAAAACGTTGTGTTTGAAATGATAAACCAATTTTAGAAAGAAAAAGTTACATATATATTTGTTTGTAATGAAATATCAACTTTAGAAACAAAAAAATTATGTGTATATTTCTATGTAATAAAATACTAACTTTAGAAATGAAAATTTTCATGTGCTTGCATGTAGAATAATTTAATAGAATTAAAGATAATTTTTTATATAACTATGAATTTTAAACATATAGACTTAAACGGAAAAAATAGTTTTATTTTTGTCAATAGGAATGTGATAGCTTTTTATATGTGATATACATACATAACAGAATTAGATCAATTAGTAATTATTTGTTAACCAGTTTTATTTAAAAGTGTAAATTTAAGAAAATTTATGAGAAATCCGTAAATAATCGTATAAACTGTTAATTGTTGGTATTTAAATGTAAGATAATAGGAGAAGAAATTAATAAACATTGTAATAATTTTTATATAATTGTGAAAATTTTAAAGTATATGGACTTGAATGAAAAAATAGTTTTACCATTTTGCCAATATCACGAATGTGGTACACACATTCAATTGTTATTTTTTTAACGAAATTATTTGATTATCTAATGGATATTTGTTAGTTGTATTTATTAAAAAAGTTTGAATATAAGATCGCCAAATTATTTTAACATATGGACTTAAATGTAAAATAATAGAAGAAAACTTCAGAGAAATCTTTAAATAATTGTATAAAATTATGTAATATCAGTATTTTAATGTAAAATGATAGAATAGAGAACCAATAGAAACATTGTAATAATCATCTCTGCTACTAATAAAGAAAATTCGTTGAATTAATTTACTTGGCGTCTTTTTGAAATTTCGAAAATGCCCTTGCTTTCCGTTTACAATAATATAAACAACCCGTGTGCGAAGCACGGGCCAATTCTAGGAATAATAATAAATAACATGATTTGAAAATTAAATATCACAAGAAATTATTGAGAGAAAAGAAAATCCCTAGAATCAATAATATAGCAGGAAATTCATCCGCTTTACTATTATTTAATAGATTACTTTGTTTACAGATAATGTTGAAAGTTTTCACGAAAATTTTGCCAGCTAGATCCCGAGGGTCTAGCCAGCCATGCCCTATCTAGTGTGTTTGAATTTGAATTCAAAAACCAAATAGATATGATTGTTTGGACCAAAAAGATGTCTAGCCGAATAATATTCAATTAAATAGTCTAATGGTCGAATATGTCAAAATATCATACGTATTAGATTAGGAAAAACTAAGTCAACCATTTTGGATCATTTTTTAATTTACGTTATATGAAAAATAACATTATTAATATAAGTATTTCTTAAATTTTATATAACCTTGCTTCTTGGTTTAAAAAAGGGGATTTTCACTTCAAGGGCTTATTTGTGTGGCGTAATAAATTTTAAGAACACTATTTCTAAAAAATTAATTTTAAGGACATTTTAGAGGAAAAAGATAAAAGAATTCAGTTATACCGAAATAATTATAAAAGGATTTATCATTTTTCTGTATAACTTAAAACAATAAATGAATTTATCATTGTGGTGTAAATTGTCCTTAAAACTAGTTATTCAGAAGTGCGGTCCTTAAAACTTATTACTCTGCAAATAGAAGCCCTACAACCTAATGTACACTATATATATATATATATATATATAAGCAAACACACTTTTTGGAAACCTGCTAAAAGAAAACCTTGCTTTAACTGCTAAAAGAGAACCCCCGCTGCACAGAGAATAGAAAACCCTAGTTCTCCATCGCTAAAAGAAAACCTAGTTCTCCATCGCTGGTAGCCTCTGCTTCCCCATTGCCGATAACCTCATCTTCATCTGTTCTGTTTCACCATCGCCACATCCGCGTCATTCTATAAATTCAACCGCCATCGGTACTTGTTTTCTACAATATTTTAACTTAGAAAATCAAATAGTTGATTAAGCAAATCAAAAGATTTAATTTAAGTTTCGTATCTTAAACTTTTGAATGCGACGGTCAGAATTTTGATTGATGTTCAGTGAACTTTATCCGGATATGAGGAATTAGCTTTGATTTGCAATGGGGAAGAAAGAAATTAAAATTTGTTAGCATTTTTGTTGTTATTTTTCTCAAAATAATAGTATCAAAATGATTGATGTTTTTCTTCCCGGCAAGATAACGCGAAATTATAAATGATAGATTAAATAGCAATGTTTTCTTGATTTATGGTTATGGTTTATAAATTAGCCATGTTTAGATTAAATATTTTGTTCTTGATATAGTGAAGAAAATTTTGATTGAGTTGATAGTCTATTTGAGTAGATATGGAAATAAAATAATCTGAAGAGTGACTAATTATGAGTCCGGGCCAACTTAACTGGGTGTTAAAAAGACATTGCAGATGTATAGTATACTCATAATAGATTTTACGTATGTTATAACAAATAGCGTCTGTACAATAAGATTCGTAACTTTAATTATTCTATGTATGAAGAGAACAAAGTTAGGAAGCGTACTTAGAATGCATTGCTTTACTGTCAGTCTTATTTCGTTCATATTCTATCTTTGTTGTCTTAATGAAATTTTATCTCTAAGCAAAATTGCCGGTATACTTCCAAGTCGTAACAAAAATGGAACAAAGCCAAATCTTCAGCCTAAAATATTCTCAGTATGTATACTAGTCATGTATTTCTAGATAATGCATTCAAATTCTCCTTACAATACTAAGTCAAACAGTTCAAAACAATACGTTTGAATGTGTTTCAACTGTAAATAATATAATTTTCAAAGATGGTTTGGTCATGGAGTTGAGTGGTAGACTATTTTTTCACAATATGATAAATGTGAACTCATTGAAAAGAAATCCAATGACTTTGGCAAATGTGCATAAAACTTGGTCATGAAGTTAATTCTTTTGTGAAAGGATGGTCCCTTTTGATGCTTCGATATCATAATACATAAAAGTATGACTTCATGGTCAATATATTATTTAAATATTATTGGTTAGTCTAATTTTACACCATAATAATTTTCAGTAATACTTGTTAGTATCAATTTACATCACATTTTTTAAACTGATACAGATTAGTATCATTTTATCCCATAGTTATATTATAATCAATATCGTATTTCTCCAATGTCATTTGGCTACTACTGTTTAGTATCATTCATTTCACTTATCTTCTCGTAAAACTATCTTCTAGTATCTATTTTATTTAAAATAAAAGGTACTAGAATCATTGCCATGCTCATTTGATTTTGTACATTTCCTTTATCTTTTTAATTTGCTACATTAATTGATTTATCACTTAGATTTAATTCCTATTCAAAAATAATGCGGTATCAATCAACTATTATTATCATTCTGCTATTTTAAAATTTGATATTATTCTAACATTATTTTCATTTACGAAAGATCTACTGGTTAGTATCACCGCCTTTCCTCGGATTTTTTAGTTTTTTGTGTAGATTTTCTACAATGTTTTCTTTTTATGTCTTTATTCCTAAATTTTGTTTTTTTTTTGACTTAGTCGGACGAGTTTTGATTTTGTGAATTTTGTTTGGCTTTTGTGCTCACTTGAGTAACAGACGACAATGTCATGGTTGGAGATAACAACAATGATTGATTTTCGGATAAATTTTGCTGTCGAACTTATAGGTTTAGTGGCATAGTTCTTGATTAACACTCTGTCCGCTAGGACTTTCTGTTTCATTCACAGCTAGGCTTCAAACAAAAATTTAATGTCTGTTTCCAACACAGAGGATCCTCATTTATTATACTAACCAATGCATTATTTTAAACCTGGCAACATTTCAAATTCCTTCCAAATGTATTCCAACCAATACTAACCAATAAAATTAATCATCCTGTTGTGTTATTAATATATACCTATGTCGCCATCGAATGATAGCGATGCAACGTTATTATGTTTCTATGAATTAGTATGGGATTCTAAACCACCTGCTTCTCATTTTCCAGTTTTGCAACAAATATTTTTCTCTGTTTAAAATTTGTTGTACGATAATAACCTGTCTTCTATATACTAAAATAGCAGTTGGAATGAACTTTTAGCTACCATAACTTTGTTTTAACGCTAGATTGGTGGTCAGCAACATAATGCTTCATCTTAAGTCGATAGTCCATAGTATGGAGTAACTCATATTGCGAATAAAGTGATTGGTTATTTTATTGGTTTTCAACTAGCTTGTTTGCCATCGACGTATGTCTTGGTAAGTGGTTCATCGGCTCAAAATGTTAAGATTCAAATGAAATGTATAAAAGCTTAACTCTGTTGTCAATAATGAAAAATCTTTTGCCAATTATTGTCAATTTATATAGTATTTTCTATTGAGTTTGATGCGGTATTGTTTGGATTCTTCCTACATGGTGATTCTGTATATCTTAGAAATCCATTTGGTGAATCTGGTCATATGTATTTAGCGGGTCTTGTTGGGCTTTGAACATATTCCACTAACGTGGAACTAAAATGAATGCTATTAAAATAGTATAAACATGTGCATATATAACTTCACTTGTGAAACATCTTCGGCTATTCGTGAAGGAATTTCAACATGAGTAAATGAATTTTGGCCCACTTTATATCAATTCCCAGTGGAATAAAGATGTGATGTTTGATGAGTTTTAGGTAAAATAAATTTTGTTTCACAAGTAACTTTTTTTATTGTCTATTTTTCTTTATAATATATTTAATTGCATATGAAGATTCGATTTTGATGGACAGATGATATTTAGCTCACAATTGTGTACAAATAGGACTGACAAGTATTGAGTATGAAGTTTATCTAACAAACAAAACTATGTGAAGCATGCTAATATTTTGTATATTATCCTTCTGGAAACATGATAGGCTGGTTTGTATGCTTACTAATTATAATTATTGCGATTTAGAACTTTTAACAGAATCAAGTTCTTTTAGCAAGTCTACAATAGACTCTTATTTCATATTCTGCTTCCATTCAATGGATACGGTGCCCTACATTACCAATACTTTCACTAAACAAATAACTTATTATTTTTATACTTCTATTATTTTTAATATATATTAAACGTGAAACATACCTGGCTTTGTGATACTAGCATTTGAACCGTCTTCTCAAATCTACAATTCTATTTGTAGTTGCATTGTTAGTTATTTATATGCTTGTGACAAAATAAACTTGGTGTAGGTCATACTTCTTACCATTCCTCTTAATCGTCCCGGTCTATCTTGTCCTGGCACTGTTGAAAGAGAATCTTCTCTCATATTAGTTTTCGTGCCACATTTTGATTCATTGCTAAACTTTTTAATCTTCTTCTGTAAAAGTCAACATACATTATAATCTCCAAAATTATCACAAATGGACCATAAATATCCATTCATCCCAACGGGCCAACTGTCCTGTTTCGAATGTTTCGAAGCGTCACCAATGTGAACGGAGTTAGAAAAAAGACGAATTTTGCCTACGTCTACATTATTGATGCTGGTATAAAATTTATTTAGTATTTCAGGCAATATATGATGTGCTATGATATTATGGGGGGTTCTCCTCTCTGCATACGATCAACTTTGGAAGATAAGTGATAAATGTGAAATATGTGACAATATCAGTCTTCCCGTGCTTTTGTGGCTCTCAATTTGTTCCCATATTTGCTCATTTTTTAACAACAATTGTTTGATGTTTATCCAATTATCTAACAGATGAATTCATCTACGAACAATTTGCATAATTTCTTATTTGTGCTATATATCTTGGCTTCGTGCTTAGTGTGTTTAAATAGAATCGATTCTTTTCCCTTTTCATTTAGGCACTTTTAGGGATTTAAAATTGATTTAAAATGGTTTGGCTTGATGTCTAACAAAATTTCTTAAGTAATTTTGTGATATTGTTATGATTTTACAAAATCTAGACACTAAAACTTTAATTTCTTTATTTTATCAAATTGATATCACTATGAGTTTGGTTGGAATAACGTATGTATTGCGCTATATCAAATATAATTTTCATTGTTTTCCTACTGTTCTTTTTTAGTCAAATGTAGGATTAAAAAGGAATATTCAATTCTGAAAATACCGAAAATAAACAAAGATATATATAAAAATGCGCAATGAGTGTTTAAGTTGTATTCTTATGAACTAGAGAGTGAATATAACCGAATAACAAATAAGCATCATATAGGTTTTTTTTTCCACTTTTTCCCCTAAATGTCATAAGGAATTTAGTGGTTCTATTTTATTGACGTGCGTGCACGTACAAAAGCGCTCAATGATACCTTTGTTTTGCAACACTTCTATAGTCCACTGATTTTTAGCACTTAATCCGAATTAAATAATAAGCCTAGTGAGGAGGAAGAAGGTCGTATTATTTAATTCAGAGTGTGGTGAAAATCCGAAAGCTACAAGGGTGCTGCACTTTTTGAGATGTCTTTGAACGCTCCTCATACACACATTTATATACATATATATTCATATGCACGATCGCATATATTTATATGCACATATATGTAAATATATAGACACACGTATATATGTGTATATGTGTGTGTGCGCGCACGCACGTGTGTCTTTATGAAGAGCGATCAATCACACTCCAAACAGTGCAGCACCCCAACCACCCCTTATTTTCACAAGTTCCGACTTAAATAATAGTGTTAGTAAAAAAAAAGGAATAACTATTATTAGATCGGAACCGACAGAAACCAAAGACAAATGGGCGACAAACAAAGTAATATAACAATAGAAAATGGATTAATATTTCACAATGTGTATTTAGGAGATTAATGAGCATTGTACACAAACCCAAAATAGTTTGTTAATATCTGGATTAGAACGTTGGCATTGTCAACTCTAACCGTTCCTAATCAGAGCCAGCCTAAAGATATTTAATGCCCTAGTCGAATGATCTTTTGTTTGTTTTTGTTGCCCTTTTATTCAATAAGTAATAATACATTTATATGCGTAAACAAAATCTATAATAAAATTTAACATCGTTGAAAAATATTGATCAGTTAAGTCATTCATATTACATGCCAATAATTTGAATGTCAACATTATATCCAAATATATCATTTCGTATTAATGAAAAAAATCGTTTTTTGATTTTTCTCAAAGAAAACACATTTGTTATCTATCCACGGAACATTTTAAGTAGAGTTCGAATTTAACAAAAAAAACCATAATATCCTTCGTAAAGTTAAAATTACTCACACCATCTTCTAAGTTTCATCATTTTTTTCTGTGTGTAATATTGGTTTCATTTTTAGAGTGCTCTTATCTAAATTGGGGATCCCTCATATTATCAAAAAAAAATTAGCTTAATTATTATTCCTGTTGTAGAACAAATCAAGTATCAATTCATGAATTAATTATGCAATCACAAATCATTTTTGTGTTTAAGAAACTAGAATAATAAGAGTATAAAGCATATAAATTTTCGTTCAACCACAATAGGTAAGTGACCATGCATTACAGACATACTAGCAAAGAGGTAGATTAATAAAGTTTTGAAATGCTTTACTTTTTTTAATAGCAAGAGTATAAAGCATGAAAATTAGCAGATAAATTCATAAAGCATCGTTGAAATTATAAATAGCAAAAATGCAAATCGTATAAATTCTTATTCAAACTAAAGTTATAAATTGATATAATTAGAGAATTAGTTATCACTAACTTATTCAAACACAAATAATCACATGATTAATTATCGAACATGTAGCAAGTTGTTGAGATGATTAATTATTTGATTTAGGGCAGCGCGATTTGGGTAGTGCGATTTGAAGCAGCACAATGTAAGGAGAGGAGCATGGGCAGCAGGTAATGGTGGTTGAGAGATGATGGATTTTGTCGGCCGAGGATTTGCGATTGAAAGAAGTGGAAAAAAGTGAAAATGAAATGAATCGAGATTTTGATATTTTTTGCTGCCCTTTTATGATGATGCCCTAGGCATTTGTCTCTCCTACCTATACTTTGGACCGGGTCTTTTCCTAATACTGTCACGATAATGGTCTTTGAGGACTATCACTAGAAGAAAGTCACAGGCAGGAACGAACCGTCAGCTCACGCAATCAACACATGACCAAGCGCAACATGAATCTATTACCGAGCTGCTTTTTTCCCTTGAGGCTTGTATTGTTTAATTCGTATCGATCCATCTCATGCATATAATAAGCTATGGAAATATTTATAAACTTGATATTGACTTTTCATATCAATGCACTTGAAAGTATACCAAATATTTACCTATAGTTGCCCCATTAGCACAAAAAAAGATGTTAATAATATATATACATGTAGTAAGCACATAGTTACAACACATGTTACTATAATCACACGTTACATTACATCTAACTTTCTACCAACATATTGTTAGAATAAGTGATCAAAGAATTGTACATATTGAACGAGGCATTTTACATTACATGTAACGATAAGCAAAAGGTAGAGTTTGCACTGAAATATTTCAAAACAGCAACAGAAGAAACAAAATTGAAGCAATGAAAATGTACGGCAAGAAATACATTTGCGAAGCTTTGGAAGCCACCTATAATTTTTTACAGGCTCAAACCTTTCTACTTGTTAAATTTTAAGTTCCAAGGCATATTAAGAATAAATGACCTAATATGCTTCCCCTTGCACTCAAAATGAAAGACGAGGACCTACTAGCTATATAGAAGATAATAATGAGAAAAAATACAGTAATTTTTTTTTTTGGAATATGCATAAATATACAATGTTTCGCTGTTCTAACCTTATAGATTTTTTCCGTTTTGATGATCATCGTGTGATGAGACTTTGGCAAAGGATTTAGAGCCCATTCTCTAGAATTTCATTTACTTTATCTTGAACAAAACAAAAAAAGTTGAACGTTGAGCTTCACTGGTAACAGATTAGATGTAAATTGCCATACTATCCCTGCAATAACAAAATTAAATTTTACAGTATTACAATATGACATCAGCAAACCTGTAGACAAAAGATTTATAACCATATGCTACCAATCCAATTGATATGCATCCTTAAAGAAAAACATAAATCATATATGTAAAAAACCTACATAATTCATCACATCTACCAGATTGATCTTTTGTTGAAAAAGGTTTGATGAATGTTTTCACACTATTAGAAACAAACCTACTCTTTGGAATCATCAAGTGAAGTTTCTCATAAATAACCATAATTATTTACTAATTTTTAATTCTTAGTAGTAATTACTAATTATTATTTATTTAACAGTACTTATTAAGAATTAATTATTAAATATTATATATTACTATTAATTATTATTTACCAAAAAAATTCAACATGGTTAAATTGCATAAGCCCTTCAAAATTGTATATAATAAAAATAACATAAGTTCGCCTTGAAATTCCTTAGAAATCGACCTTAAAATAGTTTCAAAAATTAACGTCATTAATCAGCTAGATGTGCAACGGAAATTAGCATCAAAAAATTTATTGGTAAATTGATGCAATTTGCAATGGTTTCGTAGAATAAAAAAAAAGTGAAGAGTGATAATATAAAAGAATTTAAAATAGAAAGATAAATGACTCGAACATTCATCGCAAATTTAGCGACGGAAAATTCTATCGCTGCAATCTGCTGCTATTTTAAGCCTTGTTTTTTAATTCAGTTTGCACTCAATAATGCAAAATCACTACAAGTGCAATCTTAGTTCGCACTACAAGTGCAAATTGAGCTTGCGCTTAGCAGTGCAAGCTGAATTTGCAATTGTGCAAACCCACTGTTAGTGCAATTTGAGTTTGCACTTCAAATGCAAATTGAGTTTGCACTCGGTAATGCAAGCTCAGTTTGCAGAATTGCACTAGTGCAAACTCAACTTAGTTTGAACCGATTCAAACTCAATTTTCCCTACTGGTAGACCCATCAAACATGTCGGATCGGATCATAAATGGATCTGGTAGAACTAAATCCAATCCATTCAAGTCATCAACAAACCTGACCCGTTTGACCAATTTAATATACGGGTTGATCCATCCCGACCCATTTAATAAAAAAAATCAACCCGATCCAATCCCTTTTTAAAAAAACTGCTGCATAAACAATAAAAACTGTACAATAAAAAAAAACTGCACCATTGTTATCGCTACTAAGCCGTTACGTAACAAAATAAAAACCACGGTAAAAAAAATAAAAAACTGCACCAAACTGCATCATATATTTGCTAAATTCTACATAAAAACATAAAACTACATTATAAAATAGAAAATCAAAGTTATATAAACTGACATAAGAATTTTACAATGCGTAACATCAGTTCTAATACACAAGTGCAAATGGCCAAATTAGATTAGCCTCTAAAGTGAACAAAAACAAATAATTTACCAAGGCCATAGGAACTCCATATGAATCAACTGATACTAATTCTTTGAATATTAAAATTTCTGGGATTGAAGAACTTATAATAATGAAGCAACCATTTCTTCAACAACCTTTGCAGCTAGTTCAGCAACCCAGCGGTTGAGATGCGGTCATCTAAATTACCCACAATTTCCCATGATAGCCATGTGTTCTAACCTGCTATGACAATGATTTTCAAATGCTTATATCATTTCCAAATAATTGATGTCTTTAGGATACTTTAATCCAACAATACTCAAAAGGTTTCGACTCACACATGTGGGGTAGCACCCTATGGTCTTCAGGCCGTTCGTGTGTCAAAAATTAATGGCTAGCTACCATGAGATAGCATCTCGTTCGTGTGATACATATGTTGGTGAGTTTTCATGCTCCCATTCATGTGATAGGCCTTCCCCCTTTTTTTATGATTTTTGGATCTCGTGTGTTGATTTCTGGAATTTGTGCTTCACCAATTTTAGTGATTGTCATTGATAAGATTTATCAATTTTTGTGCATTGGTGAATTCGTGTGTCATCGACTTGTTTTGAATACAAATTTTGGGTATAAAACCCTTTTTGAATCTTTGAGAAGATTCTTGTGATATTGATTAATCTCATGTTGATTTTCAATTACATACTTATAGTAGCATGCCATTATGGTTGTCATATGTTTATGCCATATCTCTTATTCTATATCATGTCATCTGATATTTATAGCTAGACTGATCCGTTTATTATTTTCTTATGAAATAATACTCGGATCAGACCGAGATGTTACAGGTGCTTCTGCTTGACTTCTCCCCAGGGATTCATTACTCTGACTTTTGGCTAACTACTTAGATTAGTAGTTTTTGTTGTAAACATTTGAGATATATACTCTATGATGTATACTTATTCTTTTGTATAGCACATGTTGCTATTCTTTTGGGTTATTGTGGATCTTTATGACCACTACTCTGATGTACACTTTCATGTGTTATATATTCAAATCTTTTTCCGCCTTTGTGATATGGATGTCTATGACTGATTTGTGTTATGTTTATTTCTATATTTATTTTCGAAGATTATTATAGCCACTGTGTAGTAGCTTTGAGTTTGTATCGTTGCGTCGGATTTCCTCTCGAAATGAAACGCATGTTATACTATCCGACATAGCGGTGCTTGCACAAAGCAATTGCACGTATGGTCGCTCCTCAACAGCCTTATTCTCCACGCTAGTTGACAGCATTGCTCCGTAGTGTTCTTGGCTAGCGTGGATATAGAGGTGGGGCATCACAGCTTGGTATCGGAGCTAACTTCGGAACAATGTAGAATAATCTAGCAAGGATCATCGTCCTAAGTCCATCTTAGGAATTGTGCTTTAGGATTTAATTCGAGTCTTCGTACCAATTCATCCTATTTTCTCTATGATTCCTTGTTTTATCTATCAAGATTGCTTGATATTCATTTCGTGAATAACCTTTTTCTTCTTCTTTCTTTCTTTCTAAAGGAAGAGAAATGGTTAGACCTGGTCGTCCCAGCGCCAGTCAATCTTGTGCTACTCCCCAGGATGGAGTATTTATGTCTGCCCAGCAGCTTCTTGACCTAGTGAGGAATGCTCAAGCAGCCGGATCTAATCCGGAGTCTACTCACCCTAGGTCTGGATTTGCACGTTTGTGCAGCGATTATACCAATTTGGGTGGGAAGCCATTCAAAGGTTCCGAGACCATTATCGAAGTCCAGGCTTGGCTGAGATCGTGCGATAGAATCTTTTCTCGCATGAATCTTATTGATCTTCACCGTGCTCAGGTGGCCTCTAGTATGCTCCAAGAAAGAGCATTAGACTGGTATGAGCTTCTTATTTCTGAAATAGTTGAAGCAGATCTTACTTGGGAGAAATTCCGAGAATGCTTCGAATTAAAATTTGTGCCAGAAGCTGAGAAGGTGACTTTGGCTCGCCGTTTTATTGACCTTGTTCAAGGTGAATCTTCTGTGACAGACTATGTCGCATCTTTCGAATCTCTTTCCAAGTACGGGGTTGAATACATTAATACCCCCTTGAAGAAAAATCAGACGTTTGTCTATGGCTTAAAACAAAATCTCAAGAAGCCATTACTTCTAAAATTAGAAGTTCCCTTCGACCAACTCATTGACATCGCTCTTCGTCTTGAAGAAGCGGATAGGGAAAATGATGTTGAAGTGGTGGATTCCAATCCAAACTTCAACAACAAGAAGAGGCCAAACAAATTCAAAGGTCCTTATCCCAACAAAAATGGTAAGTAAGCAACTCCTACTGCATAGGCTCCTTCTCCTAGTAGTGGGAAATGCTTCAACTGTGGGTCTAGGGACCATTTTGCGAACAAGTGTTCAAAGCCCCGTTGTTGTCGCTATTGTAAGCTCCCGAATCATTATATACATCAATGCCTCAAACTTGAAGGCAAGAAGGAGGGAAAGTTAAATGTTGCTCAGGCTCCTGGAAACACATCTCGTGGTCAAGGTACATCTCATTCTATCCTGGATGGTATTATTAAATTTCGTGATCAACCTATTCGAGTTCTTTTTGATACGGGAGCATCCCATTCTTTTATATCAAAAGAGCTTGTTGATACTTTTTATTTAAGTGTTGTTGCTTTAATGACTTCTTTGAGAATTGCGAATCCGGTTGGTGGATCCGCAACATTCAGTTTATTGTGTAAGGATGTCGAGATTATTTTATGTGATTTTTCTTTCCTAGCCGATTTGCATGTCATGCGTTATTTAGGCTTTGGAATGATTTTGGGAATGGATTGGCTTAACCGTTATGAAGCTCATATCCTATGTCTTGAGCGGACTATTCATCTTCGACATCCTCAATTTGTTAAGCAGATTTCTATTATTCTCAAAGATTCAGATTCCACTTTATCTGCATCTTTATATTCTTTAAATCCTCGTGACGATGATAATGATGATGAGGAAGACGTCATTTCTCTTATTCACGTTGTTCGTGAATTTTCCGACACATTTGAGCCCGTTTTAGGATTACCACCTAAGCGAGCAATTGAGTTCAGAATTAATCTTACCCCTGGGGCTCAACCTATTACTCGTCCTCTTTATCATTTGTCCAATAAAGAAAATGAGGATATGCACATACAATTATCTGATTTGGAAACGAAGCAATTTATTCACTCTAGTTCCTCGCCTTCGGGAGCTTCGGCTATTTTTGTGAAGAAATCCGATGGCACACTTTGGCTTTGCGTTGACTTTCGCAAGCTTAATGATCTTACTATCAAAAATAAATATCCTTTACCTCGGATTGATGACCTATTCGATCAACTTAGTGGTGCTAGAGCCTTTTCACAATTGGACTTGGCAACCGGTTTTCATCATCTTCGTATTGCAGAGGATAACATTCCTTTGACATTGTTCCGTACTCGATATGGATCTTATGAATGGCTTGTTATGCCATTTGGCTTAACGAACGCTCCGGCTTATTTCGTTGACCTTATGAATAGAGTTTTCAAAGACTTCCTTGATCGATTTGTTCTCATCTTTATTGATGATATTCTTGTGTATTCTAAAACCGAGGAGGAGCATGAAGAGCATCTTAGGATTGTGTTGGAAACTCTTAGGAGTAATCAATTAAAAGAAATTTTTTCTAAATGCCACTTTTGGCAATCTCGTGCGAAGTTTCTCGGTCATATTATTTTCGAATCCGGAATATCAGTGGATCCTTCAAAAATTGAAGCGATTAAAAATTGGAAGAGACCAGAGAGTGTGATGGAGATCCGTAGTTTTCTCGGATTACCGTCGTTTTATCCAAGACTTTTCTAAAATTGTCGTGCCTCTTACTAGCTTAATAAAGAAAGGTGTTAAATACATTTGGTCGGACAAATGTGAAGCTTCTTTTCAGAAATTAAAAGAACTCCTTTCCAATGCTCCTATTCTTGTGATTCCCGAAGGAAATCAAGATTTTTTTGTTTATACCGATGCTAGTCGCGTTGGTTTGGGTGTCGTTCTTATGCAGAGAGAACGTGTTATTGCTTATGCTTCTAGGCAATTGAAGCTAGCCGAGACTAGATATGCCACTCATGATTTAGAACTCGCGGCTATTGTTTTCTCCCTTCGTATTTGGCGTCATTATCTTTTCGGAGAAAAATTTATTCTTTACACCGATCATAAATCCTTGAAGTATCTATTTTCTCGAAAGGAACTTAATTTGCGTCAACAACGTTGGCTCGAATTTCTTGCAGCTTATGATCTTGATATTCTTTATACTCCCGGAAGGGGAAACCGTGTTGCGGATGCACTTAGTCGTAAGCAACAAGCAGTTGTTTCTATGATAATATTCGAATGGAATGATCTCGGAATTTTATCCACTTGTGAGATTCGAGGTCATGTTTCCGATTTACGTTCGTCTCTTGTTTTATGTAGCCTTGAGGCTCATCCTTCTCTTTTAGACTGCATTCTTGAAGCTCAAAAGCTAGATCCCGAATTGGCCCTTCTTTGCCAAAGATTAAGGGATAAAACTGATATTGAAGATTTGAAAGACTTTGATATCGATTCTCGTGGCGGCATTCGAAAATTTGGTAGACTTATCGTGCCAAATAATATTGATCTTCGTAAAGATATTTTAGAAGATTCACATCGTTCTAAATTTACCATTCATCCCGGTAGTAGTAAAATGTACGCGGATGTGAAGTGACTTTATTATTGGGAGGGAATGAAATCTGATATTGCTAACTTTGTTAAGTGTTGCATGACTTGCCAACATATGAATGCCGAGCATCAAAGGTCCGGTGGGTTATTGCAACCTTTAGAAATTCCAATTTGGAAGTGGGATCAAATTTCTATGGATTTCATTGATGGACTTCCCCGTTCTCGTTCGGGTCATGATAGTTTATGGGTTATAGTTGGTAGACTTGCTAAATCCACCCATTTTATTCCCGTTCGGTCCAATCGGACCGTACCTCTTTTGGCCAAACTCTTTACTAAAGAAATTGTTAAATTGCATGGAGTTCCTACTTCTATTGTCAATGATCGTGATCCATTGTTTACTAGTGGATTTTGGAAGAGTCTTCAAAAAGCTTTGGAACGAAGCTTAATTTTAGCACCGCTTATCATCCTCAGTCAGATGGACAAACCGAGCGTGTGAATCAAACTCTTGAAGATCTTCTTCGTGCATGTGTTCTTGATTTTGGTGGAAGTTGGAAAGATCATATTTCTCTTGTTGAGTTTTCCTATAATAATAGCTTCCAATCTTGTATTGGTATGGCACCTTTTGAGACACTCTATGGAAGGCCATGTCGATCTCCTTCTTGTTGGCTTGAGGCCGGTGAGAAGCTGTTTTTAGGTCCAGATTTTATTCGTGATTCCACAGAAAAGATTGACCTTATTCGTCATAGGATGAAAGAAGCTCAAAGTAGGCAAAAATCCTATGCCGATAACCGGAGAAGGAAATTAGAATTTTCTGTGGGAGATCTTGTGTTTATCCGTGTTTCACTGATGAAGGGTGTTGTATGTTTCAATCGATCGGGAAAGTTAGCACCTCGATATATTGGTCCATTTTCCATCACCGAACGTATTGGTTCCATGGCTTATCGCCTTTTATTACCGGCTTAGTTTTCTACTATTCAAGACGTGTTTCACGTTTCTCAATTACGGAAGTGCCTTCGAGATTCCGATTCTATTCTTGAGCCCGGTGTTGTGGAAGAAATTGACGTTTCGCCGAATTTAACTTATGAGCAACATCCTATTCGTATTATTGATTCGGAGGTTAAACGCCTTCGAAATAAAGATGTTGTGCTTGTGAAAGTTCAATGGTCCTCAAATCCTAAAGATTGCTCTTGGGAATCTAAAGAGTTCATCGGGCGAACACATCCGGACTTACTTTCCCGTGCTCTTTAAGGTGAACCTTTTATTTCAAATTTCTTTTGTGATGAATATGCTCTCGTGGTTGTTACTATATATCTTCTTCTTAAATATTGCGATGACGCAATTTCTTTAAGGAGGGGAGTCAGTAACAACCCGCATATTTATCGATTTTATATTTAAATATTTTATTTAAATATTTTATCGATACTCGATATTTAGTCCGAAAAGCTACTTTTTGCATACCGTCAAATTAGGACTCGGGACCACTTTCATTGAGTTCAAAATGCCGTTTGCGATCTTTTTGAGTATAAACTTTGATATGTTTGGAGTTAGTGGAATTTTGCCACTTTTCACTTAGGGCTTTGGTTTGGGCCGAGCCCTATAACCCCACTTATTAACTCAGTCCCAACCCTCTCCTCTTCATTTACTTCATTTCTATTTTCCTAATACTCAAGCTTTTACAGCAACGGAGAGTGGAATGGGAAATTTAAACTCAAGCCCTAGTTTTCTTTTGCAAATCAAGCTCTAGCTCCAAACTAATAGAAGAAACTTTGGTAAGCCTCTCTTGTTCTTCTCCAACTAATTCTTTTATCAATTTCAGAAATTCCTAAACCTAACTTTGGGAATGTTCTTTTTTTTTAGCACAGATTCAAGCTCATTTGGGTTGTGTTGAAGAGTGGTTGATTCTCCCTTTGCTTTCAAGCTTCTTCTTCATTGTTTTTGTGAAAAGGTGATATTTTTATCTCACATCTTAGTCTATAACTATCTTCGATTGTTAGGTATGAATTCCTAATGCTTATTCTTATACAATTGCTTTTGGTTTGGATTGATTTGGTGAATATTCCAATTTTTGGTGTTTAGGGTTCAATTCTCTAAAAATCATAGCTTTGATGTCTTGATCATGTTTTTGGTGATGAACTGAAGAGCTTCTATGGCCGGGTAGTCGATTGGCGCAAACCCTTAGTGTCGTTGCTCGACCGATAGCAATTGGGAAGGGAATGGCATTTATTAGAGAGGCATGGGAGTGCTGGCAACAGGCACCGGTCGACCGAGCTCAGGGTCCGGTCGACCGACCTGCTACCGGAGCACTTCCTACCTCTGGTTTGGAAGTGCAGGTTACATGCTCCGGTCAACCGAGCTCAGGGTCCGGTCGACCGACCTGCTACCCGAGAACTTCCATCTTTGGTTCGGTCAACCGACTCAGGGAGTCCGGTTGACCGACCTGCTCCTATTTGCCAATTTTGCCTATATTGTCTATTTTGTTGAATTTCCAACTTTAATCGATTCGTGTTGTTTCTCTTTTGTTGTTATCATTTATTATCGATTTTGATGACATTTTCTTTGAGAATTTTCGAAATATCCATTTTGATGAATTTGATATCGATTTCTTCGGATTTTATTCACGTCTTCGAATGAGAATTTCGGCGATTGATTGTTTTACAATCATTTTTGTGATTTGTCAATTTAAAAATATAAAGGTTTCAATACTAGTAGTAAATATCAAAATTCTTTCATCAAAGAGATTTCAAAACTATTTTATTACTAAGCTCTTTTCTTAAACCATTTTTCAATTTATTAGTATATACAAGCCTTTACTTCACTTGGATGGGAAATCGAATTAAACGGCTTAGAAAAACAAGTGGTATGAAACGCTTGCGTTTGCTTCATCAGTTAATTCTTGGACTTGTTCGATTGAGCCTTTTTGTGACAATTTCCTGGTGAAGATCTACAGTTTGTTTGTAAATATTTAAGTTAAGCTAGTGGTTATGGGACATGAAGCTAAACTCATATATTTACTAGCTTAGTGTAATTGACACTTCTTGATGATCATGACGATCGTTTTTTGTGATTTAGACTAGCAATTGTGCGATGTTTCTTTGTCTGCGAGGGAGATTAGACCCCGTTTCAGTGTGATTTCGACTCACACATGTGGGGTAGCACCCATGGTCTTCGGGCCGTTCGTGTGTCAAAAATTAATGGCTAGCTACCATGAGATAGCATCTCGTTCGTGTGATATATATGTTGGTGAGTTTTCAAGCTCCCGTTCGTGTGATAGGCCTCCCTCCCTTTTTTTTCTGATTTCTGGATTTCGTGTGTTGATTTCTGGAATTTGGGCTTCACTAATTTTAGTGATTTTCATTGATATGATTTATCAATTTTTGTGCATTGGTGAATTCGTGTGTCATTGACTTGTTGTGAATACAAGTTTTGGGTATGAAACCCTTTTTGGATCTTTAAGAAGATTCTTGTGATATTGATTAATCTCATGTTGATTTTCAGTTACATACTTATAGTAGTATGCCATTATGGTTATCATATGTTTATGCCATATCTCTTATTCTATATCATGTCATCTGATATTTATAGCTAGACTGATCCGTTTATTATTTTCTTATGGAATAATACTTGGGTCAAACCGAGATGTTACAGGTGCTTCTGCTTGACTTCTCCCCATGGATTCATTACTCTGACTTTTGGCTAACTACTTAGATTAGTAGTTTTTGTTGTAAACATTTGAGATATAGACTCTATGATGTATACTTATTCTTTTGTATAGCACATGTTGCTATTCTTTTGGGTTATTGTGGATCTTTCTGACCACTACTCTGATGTACACTTTCATGTGTTAGATATTCATATCTTTTTGCGCTTTTGTGATATGGATGTCTGTGACTGATTTGTGTTATGTTTATTTCTATATTTGTTTCCGAAGATTATTATAGCCACTGTGTATTAGCTTTGAGTTTGTATCGGTGTGTCGGATTTCCTCTCGAAATCAAATGCATGTTATACTATCCGACATTGCGGTGCTCGCACAAAGCAATTGCACAGATGGTCGCTCCTCAACAGCCTTATTCTCCATGCTAGTTGACAGCATTGCTCCGTAGTGTTCTTGGCTAGCGTGGGTATAGAGGTGGGGCGTCACAATTAGACACGTACAAACAAATTGAAATCAACCCGTCTTTTCCTTCTTCTTTCTATGCATCATACTAAACAAGACTGGTGTCAACGAAAGTGACTCAGAAAATGCAGGTTTTCATAAGTTAGTCAAACTAGTTGAAGACAGGTGAGACAAACTCTAAAGCATTGAAAATCATTGCTAAAGATAAACTGAGCATACGATCAGTTTTGTATAAATTGGGCAAATGTTTGCTCAGTTTTTCTAGAACTTGGAAAATGGTTTCTCGGTGTTTTTAATTCGGAAAAAAATCTTTTTAAAATGAAAAAAACAAAGATATTTTCCAAAATTTTCAATATGGTACAAAATAAAGGATTGAAAATAAGCGTGACAACCAAAAACTTGATTGGTTTAAAAATACATAAACTGAGTGTCTCTCAACACCGAACAGGATATCATGCTGAATGATGTTGTCCATTAATAAAACATGTAATTTTTTCAAACACGTTCACTTGTGTACTTACCTCAAAATACTCATGGAGTTTCCAACTTTATGAGAAAGTAAAAGTGTAATAATAAGCATATTTACAAAGCAAGCTTAAAGCGCATACATAAAATTACATATTGTAGCACTAGCTGAAATGACGCTGAAAAAAAACTTGGGAATACTCTTAGGATTGCCATATAATTTCCAGAATTTCACTAAAAATAATAAAGTAATTATATAATAAAGTAATTATATCAAAACTATATACTATAAAATTGTACCTTCTACTATGACAATCAAAGGTCACCTAAAGATGGTGTTGGAACTTGAGTAAACTGCTCCGGATCAATATGGAATTTGAAAATATCTTTTCTTATTCTTCTTCCATTGCAATAGCATACCCATATAACCAATCACACATGCAAAGTAACGCCTCCACAATATCATCATTAAGGGAGCTACGATACTCGTCTAAAATCCTTCCGCCAAATGCAAAATGCTCTTTCGGATGCAACGGTAGTGATAGACATGGCTAAAACATTTTTTTCATGAGGAAGAGAATAAGGCATTTAAGTTGTTTAGACTGCTAAAATGAAATAATATCGAGTGGTAACTTGCGATCTATTAGTTCATCTTCTAGATATAACTCAAGTCTTGAATTATGATAACTTTCAGCAAACTCGAAATTCCTATATATATCAAATTCTTCTATTACACCAGCACACTCCTGTGAATTAGATCCCACCGCAATCTAATTCTTTTAATCCACTGACATCATTATTGAATTCTTTTTCTATTTTTTTCTTATACTCGTCACAAAGACCTTTCAATTTTGTCTCTACTACCTCAAATGTTTCGCTATAATCATTGCCATAAAGTCTTTTGTAACAAAACTTGATAAAATCCATCTTATATAGGGGATCAAGAATACAAGCAATGCAAAATAAAGTACTAAATTCACTCCAATATTTGTTGAACTTTAAAAACATGCTACTTGCCATGTCAGACATAAAATCATTGCATCCCATGCACTTTTGCAATGTAAACAAAACTATAACAACTTTCGGAAAAAACAAATTAGAAGTTGGATATTTAATTCCAGAAAATAAGCAAGTGGCGTTGTAAAATACTTCTAAAAAATCGGCAATTTTTTTTGCTTTCATCCATCCTCTTGTGTAGGACAGTAAATATAATTCTTATTAAAGAGCTCCAAATGACAGTGCTTGTTTATAATATATGGCACTTTTCAACATAACAAAGGTTCAATTCCATATAGTTGGTACATCTTGACGCAATCCATTGTTACTATTATCCAATGAAAGATCCGCTATACATTTTACAAAAAGTTTCTTTCTCGGTTGTGAACCTTTAATATACTTGATACTTCCCTTAAATTGCTTAAACACGAAACAATACATTTTGAACCATCCTTTTACCATCAAATTTAACATATGTGATGTACATCGCACATACAAATATTCTCCGTTTGCAATCAACGCTTTACGATATGTAAGATGAGACTCTAATAGCTCTACAAATTTATCATGAGAAGAAGCGACATCTAATGTATAAGCAAATATCATATCTTCAATGTCCCAATTAAGCAAAAGACTGGATATTTTGCCAAAATTAGCAGCTTCGGAATGGGGTGGTGGCATAAGACAAAAATTTAACAGTTTTTTCTATAGGTTCCATTCATTATCTATAAAACGTGATGTCAAAGTGATATAGCCACATGTATTAACCGATGTCCATAAATCGGTTGTCAAACTTACCCTCCCCGTACATGTTTTCAAAAAACATTTAAACATGAATTTTTCCTTTTCATATAACTTTAGAACATCGGTGTATTTCTCGAAAAGGATGCAACATTGTCATTAAGATATGAATGTATATCATGAATACCTTCATAATGAACAAACATAAATGGAAAATTATGTATAATAATTGTCTTGACCATTAATTCTCTATATTTATTTTGATTAAAAATAGATCGATCCCGTTTTAATGCTTTTGCACTTATCATTGAACATCTTGGTATGTGTTTTCTTAGATTGGAAGTATCATACTTACCCCTCCCCCCAAATGTATGACTTCTTACATTCTTTACGATAACATATCTGTTTTTCCTCTTCAACCACCTCGTTCTTTTGAAAATATTCCCAAACTTCAGAATGAGTACTCTTAACTTGCTTTTTTATGGCAAAACTATTTACTGAATCAGATTCATTCTCTAAATCTTCCATAGCAACGTTTAGCGTATTCAACTGAATCCATAATCTACCAAATTACAAGAAAATTTTGGTTACAAAATGTTATGAATTGTAAAACAGATGTTAAGTATTTACTAAAGTTGAGATATTCCATATGCTAAGTACTCACTAAAAACTATTTCAGTGCAATTAGATTATATCATTATACCAATGTTCTATAGTGGACCTTTATAATAAGTTACCATGTTATGAATAATATCCTCTATAGACAAAAATTCACTCTAATAATTAAATACAGTAAATATAACAAGTTACTTACTTTTAAGATTGTAGAATGTTGATCTCCCAAGCCAATCGTCCGTCCTTAGGAGATAACTGTAGGTCAAAAAAACAAACAGATTAAGGATACAATATAATTAAGATAAATTGATCTTGAACAAATTTGAATTTGAAAGATTATATAGTGAATTCATAATATTTCCCTTAGATTACTGACTAGGACTGAATGCAAATAATCGATGACACAGACTAATGACTGAAATTCATAACATTTGAGTTTTGAGCTAACATTATCTGGTTTACTTTATTATTTTTCAATGCATTTCAGAGCTGCATTGGAAGTGCATAACATCTACGATATTTTTGGGTGTACAACAAGATTTATTCTTTAAAAAGGTTTACCTTTGTGAAGAATCTAATGTTGTTAATTAAAATTTATTAAAGACTCGGGTGCAGGCAATTCCTTATAGCGTGTCCTAATGTTCTGCCCAATAAAGAGAAATTTGCTGCGACTCCAAATGATTGCGCAACTATTTAGGTACATAAATCATCACAACATGCTACTTCCCTTAAGAAAATATATAATAAGTAACATGTAAACCGGAATGAAATTAGATGGGGTTATTAGAACGGATATATTCATTAATTTAATAAGTTAATTGATAATTTAACCGTGAAAGACTATAGTGATGTTGTATGAAATGGAAAGAGCTATTTTGATGAATTAAGACATATACCTAGTTTATACCATGGTTAAATTGCATAAATTATGTTATAATTAAAGCCAAATAGAAATGTAAGTTTTTAATTTTCATTATTTCATGCCACTATAGTTTGAGAACTGATGGTTAGGGTGTCCCTTTAAAGGTAATAGAAAGTAAGTATTAAAGTTATTTATCAAATAGCATATTCTTTTGCTTGTTTTGTTTGAATAATTTTTCAAATTAAGTTGAAAAATCTGACTATTTTATTATTATCCTTTATGCAGATTTACTATATTTGGATACCATAAGTATATTGTACTATTGTATTATTATATATTTGCTTAGTATTTTGTATATGCAAATACAATATTTGGATACTATAACATGTTTATATGTTAATATCTCTTATGCAGATTGTATTATTTTGTTAACAGCTAATTTATCTTTTTTGCTTGGATACTTTATTTTAGGAACATCATTGCTAATCCACAAAAGTTGGTTGGTTGTAGAACCAGATTTTTCATAAGTACAAAAACAATGCATAAACAAATATTATTCATTCTAATCCTACAAAAATAAAGGAATCTCATTTCTTCAAAAGTGAATTAAAGAGACATTAGAGATATGATATTTATAAATCCCACTACTGCAAACAAATTCAAGGAGTGAAAACTTGGAGAAAAGTTATTCCTTCTATATATAATTAGTATAGACTTAGTTTGATAACAATAGGATTACAATGTACAAACGTACAGAAAGCCTTGTGCGTAGTTCTGTACTACATCAATATTCTTTTAAGCAAATTCAACATCACTTGAATTTATAGAGAAAGCAAACTAATTGCACATCAATACCAAAAAAACATATATGTAGTGACATAATATTCTGATACACAAATTACAGAATAAAATAACTTCCAGAAATAAAATTTAACTTCTAAACATGAACATCGTTAATAGTCATATTCCACATCCATACATCGACACATCCATACCTTTTGCATGAGAAACCCAGCAACGGCAGGCTTCAAATGTTGATGAATCTAAATAATAAGCTGATGAGTGATGAACAAAGATGGAGAAAGTGCCTACAACAAGGCTTTGCTCTGGCGAACTTGGGCAGTTCCAAACAACGAAGGAAGAGACTATGTCATCGACTCAAACAAAGCCCCATTTTTTCTAGTGTGTTTTTCAGATCCGAGGAAAATAAAAAATTAGGGTTATCGACTTATCGTGATTGGCCGAGAGGAAGTTGGGTATGATGGGTAGACGGGTTGGTTTTGTTTTAAGAAGTATTTAAGTGGGTGGTGAACGAACCGGTTTAAAAAAGAAAAACATTTATATGGTTTAGACCAACCCTTCTAATCTTAGGGTTTGGATTACAGGCCTACCCACTGGCATAAACTCGTTTGAGTTTGCATTGGTTATTTTCCTAGCATATAGTGGCCAAATGAATTGATTGAGTTTTGTTAGATATAGTAGTTGGATATTTATACATTTCAGTAAAAAATGATGATAAGTAAATCTACTGTTTTAATACTAGATTTATTCACATAAATTATTATCGGTGGTCTAACATTATGAAAGCATCACAAGGAATGCAGAGTCTTGATATACCTACACATTATATGAAAACCTTGGCCTTTGTGATGTGCATATTGTGTCATGGGCAAATTTACATTTATGTTGAAATGAAAGCAGAACTAGTACCGTGATACATCCATATGAGGCATGCCAATACTTTATATTGGATTCCTTTAGTTGAATATTATCAAACCTTCTTATATACTTGGTAACATATATTAGATCCATAATTTGAAACCAGTTTAGGAAAAAAGTCATACATATTTACTTGATATGATTTGTACAATCATTTTTATGCAACTTGCGTTATGCAAGCGATCGTGTTATCTAACATTTATAAAAGAACTAATATTCATTAACTTAGGGATGTGTGTGTGATAAATTTAAACTATAGTTCATGTCAAAATATATTTACAAGAAAAATATGTCCAGAAGAGCTTAAAATTACAAAAGGAAAGGCACAACTCTATTACCACCGTACCAGTAGGTGGATAACAAAAACACAGCAAGCCTTTTTACCACAATAACCAAACTAGCATTATATGAAACATGATATCCTATACATGATGAAAACATAATTATATTAAGTGTGGCTATACGTAAAGTGTTGCTATATAAAGGAAACTATACGAAGGACCAGAAGGTATTATTTTAAAACTTTAGCCAATGAGTGAACTCAGTGGTGGGTGTTAATGCCAACATAGCTGAACATGTTCAAACATGTAAATAATTAATTGTTTCCTAACACTTACCTTCCTTTATCTTCGGATCTTATTGCAATTTGTATTCCACACGTAGTCATCAGTGACAGCTCTTTCTACTGCTCAAACATGCCTCGAAAACATTAGCAACTCCTTGCTAAATCTGCAGAATTCAACTCAGAACAAACAAGAGTCGGCCAATCCCGATTGAATACATATAATTTTATTTCTCTATTTATAAGCATGTTATGTACATGTATGACTAAATAATTCAATATGGTGTGACATTTTCAAAAAAAAATATTATTCATTTCAACTTTGTGGTGGTTGCTATATGTCATAACCTGACGAAATAAAAACATAGAATTTAATATATTTCGTTCTTTTTAGAAAAACTAAATGCTATTATCTTTTCTTATTAAAAATGATAATTGTTTAAAAAAAAAATATATAAATTCTTTTATTTTTACATATGAGAAGGTATGCTTTTTCATATAGAAGATAAATTCTTTTTCCTTTTATATAATATAACACCAACAGTTTTATTTTCATTCAAAACTAATTTCGCATCAAATTTTTCATTGAACTTCTATTAAAATTTTTATTGTTTGTGAAAAGGCTAAATGAACTTGTTTCTTTTTTAGTATTAAACACCTCATACTTCTATCAAAAAACCGAAGGAATAAAAAAACACGAGACTACAAGAATATTTGAAAAATCTACTACGTAATGATAACTACATGAATCATTTTGTATAAAAAGATAATTTCTTTCATCTTTTGTATAAAATAAAAAAATATATAAAAAAATCTATCATTTCATACAAAAAGATAAACATTTACAAAGTTGTAACTTTTATCATAATTAATTGATGGTTTATGATATATCACGATTGATTGATGATTTATTATTATCATTCAAACAAAATGTAATAGGAATTTTCTTTTTCACAAAAGCTATGTGCTCTTATCTTTAGCAGAAAACTTTTATTTTTTTTCACAAATGATAAATACCTTAATCCGTTTATCAAAAAGACAAGTTCAAGACTAAATAGAAATCCATTTATAGAGTTGCAACTTTTGTTCAATTTTTTGTGTTCAACTACAAAATAAATCATACGAGCCTATCTTATGTATATCTCCAATCAACGTTACTATGAGCCTACCATGTATGTATCCTAACCTATTTTTCTATTAAGAATCAAACACTCTCAGTGAATAATTACCATCATCTATGTTTCAAATTCATATATCTTTCTACATAAAATGATTTATTACTTATCGTTTTGTGTTTCCGTTTCCTAGTTCTTATAGTTTATGATATATAAAATGTTTGGTCTTTTTTTCTAACAAAACGGCCTTGTAAAAAAACATAAATTAGGTCCCTCTATTTCAAAAATCATTAAAAAACAATGAAAAAAAACTTCCAAAACTTATTTTAATGTAAATTTATCTACATATTTATGTCAGGAAAATCCCCAAAAAAAGTATGGAAAACGAAAAAATAGAAGCAGGAAGCTCTAGGAAAACTTGCATAAATTTATTCAATTATTTAAAATATTATTGATATACAAACAATTATAGTCAATAATTGCACAATTTTATGAAATCATTTTAATGTATATTTCAAAATTTATTTCAAATTATATTCAACGTCACATTTACTGTAACAAAAAGTTGATGGAAAACGAAAACAAAACAAAATAGACAACTTTGGGTAAAAAGTTGCAGATATGTGCAATTTTATAGAATAATTGCAAACATTTCTATAGTTTTTTTATGTCTGCAAATATTGCCTTATTGAGTGAATATTTGTAGATATTTCTGTAATTAATAAGTGGATATTTGCTTATATGTCTATAATATTTCTCAATAAGTGCAGACATATATATTGCAGAAATGTTTGCACTGACATATAAACAAATATTCACTTAATAATTGCAGACACATCTACAAATATTTGCAAACATAAAAAAACTGCAGAATTGTCTGCAATTATTCTATAAAATTGCAAATGTCTACAATTTTTTCATCGAAAGTGGTCTATTTTGTTTTATTTTCATTTTCCATTAATTTTTTTTTCTTTTTTTGCAATAAATACAATGTGAAATATAATTGAAAATAAATTTTGAAAGCAAATAATTGCATAGAATATGCAATTATTGGCTATAATTGCTTGTATATCGATAATGTTTTGCATACACTTCTGCAAGTTTTCCTATAGCTTACTATTTTCATTTTTTTCCCATCCACTTTTTTTTGGTTTTTTCTGACATAAATATAAAGATAAATATACATTGAAATAAGTTTTGAAATTTGAAGGTTTATGTAGTTGCAACCGAGTACAGGAGCATGAAAGGTTTACAAATGTCAACGACCATTCTAAACACAACCACTGATGTTTATTTATAAACTAATTAAAAGACACCTAGATAAAAAAGCGTAAAAATTCATTCCTCTTTCACTTAGCACAAAAATATATTTCTATTTTGTTGGACTTACAACTTTTGTGCGCGTTTCATACATATAGCAGAAAATCCTTATGAAAAATAAGTAATATATTCCATTTATGAATGTGTTTGTAACCATGAGTGTTGAATTATACCCAAAAAATATTCATCTCAAATGTTCCTACTCAAGATGTATTGAGAACATAATACTGATATATTCGTTGAGACCGGCATAAATATCGCTCTCTGTCTATATGATGAATAATAAATTACTTGTGACCGTTAGGAAGCCAAGGGATTACCTAACTGTACTCATTGAAATTATTCTAAAACTCAAAAGTCAAATAAAAGAACTTACATGATGATCAAACTTGTTAATGCGAAAAAGCCCCAAAAATCCCAAGCCATCTCCTAGAGCTTTTTGGTGCCTAACGCTTTTCTTTGCACCTTGAGAATTAGTTTATAACTTAAATTAGTTTATAAAATATGCCTGATCAATAGTTCAAGATTGGAGATCGAGATCGGCGGTGGAGGAACTGGATCAGCGGTGATAGATCTGGATTGATGGAGGTAGTGATTCTGGAGCGATGGCGACATATTTGAAGTCGAGATTGAGTAAAAAAAATTATGTCGAGGACTCGAGAATATCGATACCCTAATATTCGATAGTTTTCTCAATATTCCACGATCGGGCTCAGTTTTGGACTAAAGCCCTAAATAATTCGACCTAAACAGTAGCGCGCTTTTTTGAGGGTTTCGCTTTGATGTCGCTTTACCGTCCGGAGTCTTTTTCCAATCCCTTGAGCATCGTCGGCACCTTGACAAATTGAAAAGCCATAGGTTGACGCCTAAGGCTTTTTGGTGCCTAGGCGCCCTAGGCAAGCGCTTCGATAACACTAGATAATGTGAATCTAAAGTGTCTAAACACTTTAACTATGATCGATCGCACGACAACGACGACCTTGTTAAGACCATAACTGGACATAAGCCGCTTGAAGTAGAACACTATTCAATGGAGGATTTGTCTCATTCTAATATAACATTAGTATTATCACTGTAATTGCTCAATGAAAAACCAAAGTGTTTCACAAAACAAATCGATTAATTGATAATTATTAGAATTAAACCATGAACTTTAATATTGGAATTTGCAATTAAATACAGATATTTATGTAGTCTTGACAATTGACCCAACTTTATGTATATAGTAATGACCAAGAGAAAATGTACGTAATGATCGTTGCTTAAGAGTGTAATTTTGAAAGAAAAGAAATTAGATTTCACCTAAATGATCTATAAGGAACTAAACTGGTATCCACTATTGTTCAACAAAGTCCGTACAGGCTTTTTCTTTTGAATTGTTTAATATTACTAAGGCTGAGTCCACATTTGAGAGTCGCACAGCTATAACTCTCAGTTTTTGAAGGAAAATAATTTATGAAATTTATAAATTATTATTATGAAGCAATTAATATAATTGTTATATTAATTTATTTATTGTTATTTTTAATATTAATTAGAGGGCTAGAATACAAATTAATAAAGTATATAATTGTAATATGCTTATTTAATTAATTATGTAGGCAAAATAATATTTATCGAATAATAAATATTTTATAATAGGCAAAATTATTAATGTTGATTAATAGTTGGACTGGTTGGACTGGCCATAATGAAAATAGATAAATGATACATTATTTAATTGGATTATTGAACCAAATTAATAAATAAAGTCTAATCTAGTGGAAATAAATTAAGGAGGTATTTTTAGCATTCGATGATACAAACAGATCAGCATAGCCACCATTTGTATACGCATAATTTCATTTTTCCTTCAAAGTAAATTACATTTTAATAGTGGACTTGCATATTCACCATTGAGTTGAAGAAATATTCTCTATTAGTGAAATTGATGGTTTAAAGTGTTCTCGATCGGCTGGATTATAGAGTAAACCTTATTTACATTACCGTTTTCACACACATACATAATTTTAAATTGAATTCATTTCCGAAACATTCTAATTTGTTTTTTTATTTTATGAATGGATTATATATATATAATATGTATATCTTTAATAAAAGTTTAATAGTTTTGGTGTTGCAATTTATTGGTATCAATGTGAACTATCAAAAACGCCTCTTAATATATTATCAAATCTTAATCACTTAACATTAAACTTCTTTACAAATTTAAACACCCTTATGTAGGATCTAACAATTAAACATGTTTTACAAATTCAAAACGCTTCTACTAATAGAATCTAAAATTAAACTTTCTACTACTTTACAAATACACAAATCTTTACTAATTAAGAAATATCCTGTGAGTTTTGAATGTTGGAATAAGGCTCGACTTGAAGATGACAGAGTCTCGATGCTTTGAAGAAAATGATCCCAAAAGTCCTCTTCATGTTGGAGCTTAGGGCGTATTTATAGAAAATTTTGGACAGGCCTTAGGTCGTGAGCGACCTAGGGAAGGTCCTGAGCGATCTAAAGCAGTGTGGGCGACCTAAAGGAGTGTTGGCGAGCTAAAGACATACAAGTTACGACTTAAATGGCCTGCACTTGTCCATACAAACCAATGGGTAGGATTTAGCGACTTTTAGGGAAGCGGCATAGTTTTTTGGCCAAGTATTAAGTCGTCAACGACCTAAAATAGGTTATCGAATCATTAGGTCATTGCCGCTTTAACTCTTTGGGTCGTAGGGAACTTAAGCCATTAGGTCGTTAACCTTTAGGTCGTTAGGTCGTCCCATTCTTTTAGGCAGTTAGGTCGTCCACCTTTAGGTCGTTCCATTCCTTTAGGCAGTTAGGTCGGTAACTCAATAGGTCACTAAGTCGTTGGTTTATCTACTCCTTTAAGTCGCTGCTCTCCTTTAATTCATTAAGCCGCTTGAATGCTAAGTCGCTAACCCGCTGTTGATTCATTAAGTCGTTGAGTTGTTGAGTTGCATAAGTTGTTAAGTCGCTGTACTTTTTAGGTCGAACACACAGTTTGGTCCTTCCCCTTTTAGGTCGCTAGGTCGTGGACCCCTGGATCACTGAACTCATTAAGTCGCAAACCTCTTTAAGTAATTAGGTCATTAAACAGTTAGGTCGTCCCACATCTTAAGTCGTTGGGTCATCCACTGCTTAAATTGTTAAGTCGGTACCACTTTTAGGTCATTAGGTCGGTACCACTTTTAGGTTGTTAGGTCGATACCACTTTTAGGTCCTTAGGTCGGTACCACTTTTAGGTCGTTAGGTCGGTACCACTTTTAGGTCCTTAGGTCGGCTCCACTTTTAGGTCGTTAGGTCGGCTCCACTTTTAGGTCGTTAGGTCGGCTCCACTTTTAGGTCGTTAGGTAGCTGATAGAGCGGAGTTAACATTTGCCCCTCGAAGTACACGCCTAATGATTAGGTCGTGTGCTTCGATATCCTTTAACCCGTCCCCCTCTAGGTCGCTAGGTCGTGTGTGCCGCTTCAGGTTCCCCACCGTAATGTATAAGTCATCCATGCTCTTTTTCCTTCTCATTACCTACTTCCGCATTTGATTCTGCCATTAACATCTTCCCGAGGTCCCAAAGACGATCTCAAACCGATCAATCACCAATCATCCTTGATATTACATTGCGTGAGTGAACCTGCTTCTTTCTCGATCCTTTATCATCATTGATTCATGAATCCCATTTTTTAATCTTAACTCACCTCCTTACGCAATGTTTCACCGCGAATTTCATTACATCGATAGTTGATGAACTTGAGTTAGCTCGATTTGGCTTTGTACGATTGATGAGATGATGGCGATGGGCTGCAATGCTTCAGGCTAACTGATTCTTGATTTGCGTTAGAATGGCAAGGCATTGAATTTGTGGTGATTTCGGATTAGCTTTTTGGACGATTCGATAGCATGAGAAAATGAGGGCTTCTGTTGACGGAGAGGCTAACGGGTTAACGGGTTAAAAGGATGACGAGTTACCGATTAGATTGGAGATTTGTCGGTTGAGTGAAGTGAGACACTAGCTTGGACACGACCCAGCAATTTTGGGCGACCTATAAACCTCCGACCTATAAACCTTCGACCTATAAATCTTCGACCTATAAACCTTCGCGACTTAACTAGATGCGACATAAGCCTTGAGTCGCGGCCGAGCTAGGACTTGTAGAAATTCACGTCACTTCGAACTGAAGCCTTTTCTCCTTACTATGCCTCACGATTTAAAGGACCAATGACTTAAAGAACCAACGACTTAACTCACAAGAAATCTTTTAAGTCGTGGACGATTTAATACTTGGATGTTCAACTCGAATTCACACTTAGAAGCATAATCTCAACTTGAGTGCTTAATTTGAACTGCCGGACTGAATTGCCTGAACTTTGAATTGCTTGAACTTCATTGTACGTTGCTATGCTTTCTTAACAGATTATACCAAATTCGATGCTAATAGCCTGTTAAATATAACATTTGCAGAAAACTAGGGCGAATATACTGCCACTGATTGTCTACATCAAATGACAGATTAGTCGATAAAATATAATCAACTTAAAGAAATCGTATGAAATGCTGCGAATCAACGAATTCAAGTGAAGTAGTAAAGCGATATTAATCAACTAGAGCTGATTTTTTTCATCAATACTGCACTTGTATTCGGACAAGTCCTGAAATTTTTTCATGTTTGTTAATTTAATTTCAGTCATGTTTGCTTGTCACTCTACTAGTTTTGCACAACACGTCACACATTTAGGAAACGTGCATCTTCATATTTGAATATCCGGTTGCTTATATAGAATGGCTTCTCATCAAGAAGAAGGAGTAGTACCAACTGGAGAGGCCCTTCCGAAGGCTGGTCCACTGGTCAACCCACCAGAAAGAACTCCAACTTCCCTGAGTTTCCGGTTGTTTAACCAGTTACGCGTCCAATTTGGGATTTTAGAAGCAGATGCTATTCTTCCTGGGCCAAATGATTCTGCTGACAGTCCTCCCTTTGGGTTTGTTGCCGTCAACCGCCAAATGTGCCTTTGTGGAGCCATTCCTCCTTTCAACATTTTTCTCCAATAAATCCTTCGCCGATTGGCTATTTCTCCTTTTCAATTGCACCCCAACGGCTATGCCATTTTGATGGGACTATTCGTTCTCTTCAGAAGGACACTTGATCGACTACCAAGCTTTGAAGAAATCTGCTATTTATGTACATTTGAGAGAAACAAAGACCATCCTTCCATTATATATGTGAGGAGCGCCAGGAAACCCAAGATCATCACCGATCTCCCTGATAGCGCTCATGGTTTCCTAAACCAGTTCTTCTTTGTCCGGTGCCTCCAGGGATTCTACGCTGTCTGGAGAGTAGGGGGTAAGCTTACTTATCCCCATTCTTTCCTCTTCTGAGCTTTGCGAGATCCTAATTGCTAAATGTTAACCTCGCTTTCTACTTTTGCAGTCCTTCCTCTTCTTTGTAGAGATTCAAGCCACAAGAAGATTTTTGAGAGGCTTAACGCCGTGGCGGCTGAGGAGAGAAGTATCAAGTTTTTGCTAAGAGACGAGTCCCTTCATCAATTCGGACTCTTACACCCTTCCCGCTCTACTCAACCTTACGAAGTTCCTGATTCTCCGGCTGAGGCACCGGATGCCCCAGTTTCTGTTGAGGAGCCTACACTAAAAGATCCTGCTCCTGAGGCTTCTCTGGTGAAGTGCTCTACTTCTACTGATGTCGCGGAGTCATCTGGAAAGTTTGCACTTGCCCCGGTCATCGAGGAAGAAGAGCCTCGAGTATCTCCCCAACATTCAGGGAACTCCGGTGTCGGAGGAGCCAGGAAAACAAGCCCTGCCAAGCAGAGCGGGGACGACACTTTTGAAGGGTTGAGCAGCCTATTTATCACCTCACAGGAACTCTTTAAAGATGATCCTGTTGCCACTAGGGTTTCCTCTTCCGTGGTTGAAGCAACTTCTGTTTTGCAACAGATCCCGTCGACTCAAGAGTTGATGTTAGCTGCTACACTCATCATTCCTTCACAATCGAGGAGTGGTTCGTAGTTCAACGCGCGTAGTCAGCACATTGCACACACTTAGGATTTTTCAGCACTTATATGCACTTAACTCCTTGCAATTTGAAGATTCTCAAATTATGCTTTTTTTTTTAATTTCAGGTTCTCCAGTGGGGCGAAGTGGCTCGTATTATGATGACTTTAAGCAGTATGGAAGGCGCAGTCAATATGATTACAGTCGCTATCTTCCCCCTCATAGGGAAACTGATGAAGAGAGGGCTGCTCGAAAAGCTCAGGAGAGAAGAACATACGAAGAACGGTACGGGAGAGGGGATGAACGTCACGACTCTTCCCACAGAGAGGGCGATTCCCTTAAACGAAAATCCCATGATGACAAAGGAAAGAGCCACTCTGCCGAAGATTCAAGCAAACGGACCAAGCATGGTGAAAAGTCATCATCTGACATTCTTAAAGAGCCCATTGCTTCGGTGCCTCCTCAATCTCCCGCTCTCGCTCGTACCGACATTCAGACGATCATCGGCAGGCCCTCATATCAGGTTGGGCCAGGCCCAGCTACTCTTCAAAGCCGATTTCCAAACTGGTGCTTAAAGGGAGTTCGCTTTGATCTTGATCTGGTTCCAATCGACAAACCAGCCATGTTGCGAAATCTTGATGCTGTCAAGCTTGATATTGAGAGAATGTCGAATTGGCAGAAACTTTTTGACGAACTCCAGAGAGTGAATCGCGTGAACCTTGAGGCTATGTTGACCATGGAGAACGATAAATTCGAATGGCAAAAGACTCTTGATCAACATGATGCAGAGATAGGGAGCATCGCCGCTTATAATGAAAAGCTTTAAGCGAAAGTTGCAAAACTTAAAGAGGAGCTTGCTACTTCCTCCACTTCCTACTCTCAAAGGGAAAGTGTGCTTCAGCAACAAGTGCGGGATGCTCATGCTAGCCAACGAGACGCCGAAGATAAACTCAAGTGGCAGGAGAAGGTTGTAGAAGATTATCGCGTTGAAGTTGCATAGTTGCGACAACAGACCAACTCCCAGAACCTCGAAATTGAGATCTTAAAAACTCGACTTGATATAGTTGAGAAAGAGCGTGATGAGGCTGTTTCCGATAAAATTGCAGCTGAAGAAGCTCATCAAGCCACTAAAGCCGATGTCAGTTCGACATTATTTGACTTCTACTTGCAAAGTGTCCTAGGGCATGTTAATTTGTCATTTTTGGGCCCCAAATATGAAATCACTTTGGCTGAAGTATGGGAAGCTGCGCTTGATATGCTTAAAGATGCTGGGTATGCCGAAGAAGAACTCAAGGCACATTATCTGGATGACGGAGCTCGTGCAGCCCTTGTCAGAGGAAAAGAGCAGCTCGCTAGAGAGCGTGCTGGGGCGATGAGAGAGGAGCATCCAGAGAAAGAAGCACCATTTATTGCCTGTGTCCCTCCTCCAATTTCGGCAGACGTTGATATCACAGGCTCTGGTTCCCACTCACCATCCCCTGCTAAAGTCATAACTGAGATTACAAGTGCACAGGGTGGAGATGAAGGCGAAGAAAGCATTGAAGCACAAGCTTATGAAGTTGACATTAGTAAGCCCACTTCTCCAGGTAATATTAACGTCAAACCAGGTCAAGCGGATTACTCATTTGCTTCGGCCGAGCTTGATGAACCGGTTGCTTATTATTTAAGACTCGATGAGCCGTTATCTCCTCACTTCGCGGGAGATACTAATATTTTTTTGCTTTTCTTTTGTAGCGAAAACGCCCAGTGTCATAGAAACTTCTCCTCCTCCAGCTGTTCCTCCTCCATCTCTTCAAATCACTCCTACTTCCCAGCCGGGATCGCAGGAAGAACTAATAGGAGCCCTTCAAGACTTGGACGATCCAGCCGCTTCGCAGGAGCAGAAGGCCGAAGGACTTGAAGGAGGCGAAGTATCTTCGGAGCGAACCCTTTCTGATGACATAAAATTATCTGCACTTGTCACTCCGGAGAGTGAGTCTTCTTCAAAGAGGAGGAGGAAGCGTACAACTTCAAAGAAGAAAGGGAGAAGCATTTCTGTTACTGAAAAGGAAACGGAAGTTGATCCAGTACTAGCTCTCTCTCCTTCTCCCCCAACTCTCCCAAGTCAGCCTGAAAAATTGCCTATTAAGCCAGGTGAAGGCTCTAAAGGTGGTGGGAGAAAGAAGTGATGAGTCCCGCTTTCCCTTCTTTGCTTTACTTTTTGCTTTTTGCATGTACTAGCCGGAGATTGTGCGGGTACCGGCCCCCGCTTTTCTTTATCCTGAAAACTATACCTGTATAAAATTTTCGTAATATTGAATAAAATGTTCCTTTTACCTATACAAACTTCTGTCTGTATTTGAGAATACATTTATTCTTTATCTTTATACAAGTTCCTTGTTTCCTTTGTGTGATATTGCAATGAACCTATGGTATGTTGTTTGAGCATTGTTTCCATTCTTGTACCTATAATGTGCTTCCCCCATACCATGGTTTATTGCAATCACTTTCACATTGGCAAAGTTTTTAGAGAACAATTCCTCTATTTCGAGAAGACTTGTACTCTTTCTTTAGAGAACAACTTTTTCGTTTGAAGGAGGTTTGCATCTGTACTTTATAGGATAATATTTCCATTTCAAGGAAATATTTTTCGTATTTAGTAGGATGCGCCTCATTTTGGAGGAGCCTTCTCCATCTCTCTCTATTTTTTTGTTGCAAAGTTTTTACACTTCACTTTTTGAAAAAAGTCACTTTTGCTTTGGCAAGTGAATTTCACTTCATAGTGCAGTGGGCCTTTCGGAAAAGGGGTTTCAACCTGCTTGAGCCTCTGAAGAGAGTTTTTGATTGTGCCTCTGAGAAGAGGTCTTTTTGTTTGGTTGCACCTCTGGGAAGAGGTCTTTTTGTTTGATTGCGCCTCTGGGAAGAGGTCTTTTTGTTTGATTGTGCCTCTGGGAAGAGGTCTTTTTATTTCTGCCTCTTGGGAGAGGCTTTTATCTTTTCCCTGTTCGCTGGGAAGCGGGCCTCCGAAGAGGGCTTTTCACATTTCGACTCGTGTGAAGTTTTATTTCAGATCACGGTGAAATGTGTGCCTCTGAGTAGGGCTTTTGCCTGGAAGTTTGGAGCTTCCTTCTCTTAGTTGGACGGATTCATGGGGCGGACATAAGTGTTCTGTGCCACCGATCAGTCCGCAACTTTATGTCGAAAAAGAACTCTCTTTTTCTGGCGAGGCCCGCTCGAGGTCTTTTAGCATTTCAACTATGGTGAAATGGGTCTCCAAAGAGGGCTTTTCACATTCCAGCACTTGTGAAGTTTTATTTCAAATCTCGGTGGAATGCGTGCCTCCGAGTCTACCTGAAAGTTTCTTCCTCATGGTTGGCCGGATTCACGGGGCGGACGCAAGTTACTTGGACGCTTATTTGCGCAGATTGTCTCAACTAATGAACAAGCGCCTTGCCTTCCACTTGGGAAGGTGCCTTCGATCATCGTATGGATTCATGGGGTGGACGCAAGTTACTTGGACGCTTGTCTGCACAAACTGTCTCAGCTACTAAACAAGCGCCTTGCCTTCCAGTCGGGAAGGTGCTCCCGGTCATTCCATACCAATCTTTTTTGTTGAGAAAATCTTCTGGCATTCCCCGCTTGAAGTCTTTATCCTCCGAAGAGTTGTGCCTCCGAAGAGGGCTTGTGCCTCCGAAGAGGGATTGTGCCTCCAAAGAGGTCTTTTGCTGTTTGATGCTTGCTCGTCCATGTTTCTTTGCCATCTATTCATATCCGCGATCCCCGTTATCTTTTCCAAATACCATTCCCTTTTAGTTACCAACAATTTCCCTTATCCAAAGAAATATACTTCATAGTTAAGCGAGTTGGTGGTGGAAGACACAAGCTATTTGATTGGGTGCTCGTTTGTACAAACATTCACAGTTAGTTAGCAATGGCCCACTTCCAGCCGAATCGCTAACTTTTGTTCGAAGCACTTCTTTCGTAGGTTTTGAGTATGGAAATTTTGAATGGCTTAGCGTTTGCTTGTTGGGTGATGTCAAGGATTGCTTAGTCTTGTGATGGGTAAGCTCTGTTTTTATGGCCTACATTATTAAATCGACATTTTAGTAATACAATTGACGTATTTTATATATCGAAATAAAGCAAAACAGTCTATAATAGTAAAGAACACAAGATTTATAGTGGTTCAGCCAAGAACTGGGACTACATCCACTTTACAGTTCTTATTATTCACTTGCACTGACTTTACAACAGCTTTCAATACAAGAATCATACATTCATCATTCTTTTACAATATTTCATTAAAGCCTTTAAGTAAAATATGGGCGCAAATGATTGTTGTTTCATGCTCTTGGAATTGGGTCTCCTTCGACAGTTACAAGTTTGAATGCGCCATCAGGAAGTTTTTGGCCTATAACATACGGCCCTTCCCATTTTGGTCCAAGCACGCCTGTGGGTGTCATAATTCTTTTTAAGATTAGATCCCCAACTTCAAAGTTGCATCGGCGAATTTTGGAATTGAAGTGCCTGGCTATTCTTTGCTGATGAGCCGCAATTCTGCGTTCAGCTTCTTCCCTTTTTTCATCAAGGAAGTCAAGGGCTTCAAGTTGTAGCTTTTCATTTTCGGCTTGATTGAAATGAATTCTTCTATGTGAAGGGACCTCTATTTCTACCGAAATCATTGCCTCTGATCCATATGCCAATGAAAATAGAGTGTGCCCCGTCATAGTTTTATGTGTAGTTCTATATGCCCATAGTGCTAGCGGAAGTTTATCGACCCAACCACCTTTTGCTTTTTCCAGCTGTTTTTTGATGGTTGATTTGATAATTATGTTTACGGCTTCCACTTGCCCGTTTGCCTGCGGATGAGCCACTGCTGAGAAACTTTTCTGGATCTTGAATTTTTTGCAAAAATCTTGGAACTCTTCACTTTCAAATTGGGTTCCATTGTCTGTGATTATCTTTTGAGGCACTCCATACCTGCAAATGATATTCTTAGTTACAAAGTTTATCATTTTCTTAGAGGTAATAGTAGCTAAGGGTTCAGATTCGGCCCATTTAGTAAAATAATCTACAACAACAATAGCATATATGATTCCGGATTTTGCAGTTGGCAGAGGCCCGATGAGATCCATTCCCCAAATAGCAAATGGCCACGGACTGACCATCTGTGTTATCTTAGTGGAAGGTGCTCTTGGGATTTTAGCAAATCTCTGGCATTTGTCACAATTTCGGGCGTAACTCGCAGCATCATGATTAATATCCGGCCAAAAATATCCATAACGGAGAATTTTCTTTGCTAAAGTTTGACCTCCTGAATGGTCTCCACACTCTCCTTCGTGTACCTCAGTTAGAATTGTTTCAGCTTCTTCCTTGGTCACACATCGGAGTAATGACATTGAGAATCCCCGCCTATACAATCGGCCATCTTGAATTGTATACCTTGAAGCCTTTCTTAACAGTTTCTGACACTCTTTTGAACTTTCTAGCGCAGATCCGTTGAGCAGATAATCCTTTATCGGAGTCATCCATGATTCCTGTTCTTGAGATGTGGTCATGATCCAGTCTATATCCATTTCATCAATGCTTGGAGTTGATAGGACCTCCACAGGAATTAATCCCAATAATTGAGCTTCACCAGTGCTTGCATACTTCGCGAGGGAATCTGCCTTCATGTTTTCTTCCCGAGGTATATGGTTTATTGTATAACGGTCCAGGTCCTCGAGAAGCTCCCAGGCTCTTAACAAGTAGGCGGGCAGATTTCCCCCTTTAGTTTGAAACTCTTTCTTGACTTGACACACAATAAGCTGTGAATCACTGAAGATTTGCAATGCCCTGACGTTCAATTCTTTAGCAATTCTCAAACCGGCAATAAGAGCTTCATACTCTGCTTCATTGTTTGTCGAAGGGAATCCCAATCTTAAAGCATAACACAGTGACCGTCATTCAGGGGTTTCAAGCACAACCCCGGCCTCGGAACGGTAATCGTTTCTTGCGCTATCAACATACAATTTCCATAGAATTGGGGAATTATCGGTTACCACCTCCTTACTATCACCTTTGTCTGTACATTCCGCGATGAAGTCTGTCAAAGCTTGTCCATTGACTGCTCTCCGGGGATGATAAGTGATGTTATATTGGCTGAGTTCAATATTCCATTTCAAAAGACGACCCGAAGTCTCAGGACGAACCAGGACTTGCGTCAAGGGCTGATCGGTGAGGACTTTGATGGGATGAGCTTGGAAAAATGGCCTCAATTTTCTTGATGCAATCAATAGGCAATAGGCGAGCTTTTCCAACTTTGAATAGTTCAATTCTACCCCAATGAATCTCTTGCTGATGTGGTAGACCGGGCGCTGAATTTTCGCATCCTCCCGTACCAAAGCTGCGCTGAGGACATGAGACGAGATTGCCAAATACACAAAAAGATCTTCACCATTGTCGGGCTTAGAAAGTATATGAGGCATTTCCATATGACGAATCAGCTCATCGAAAGCTTTCTGGCATTCAGGAGTCCAGTCAAAGTTTTTACTTCCTTTCTTTAGAGCATCGAAGAATGGAATGCATTTATCAGTAGCTTTGGAAATGAAATGACTCAAGGCAACAACTTTTCCATTGAGACTTTGCAATTCCTTCTTTGTTCTAGGAGCTTTGACTTCTCTTAAGGTAGTTATCTGAGCAGGATTAGCTTCAATGCCCCTTGCACTCACAATGAAACCCAAAAACTTTCCAGATTCTACCCCAAATGAACACTTCAAAGGATTTAGCTTCATACCGTACTTTTGAAGGATTGAGAACATCTCTGCCAAGTGATCCATGTGGTCCACTGCTTTCTTTGACTTTACCAGCATATCATCGACATAAACTTCCATAGTCTTGCCAATCTATGGTTTAAACATGGCATTAACAAGTCTCTGGTAAGTTGCCCCCGCTTTCTTAAGTCCGAAAGGCATGACTCTGTAGAAGTAGAGACCAACATCGGTGATAAAGCTTGTGTCCTCTTGGTCTGGTTCATGCATCATGATCTGATTATATCCGGAGTAGGCATCCATAAAAGATAGCAATTCATGCCCCGCAGTTCCATCAACTAACTGGTCAATCCTGGGAAGCGGAAAGCAGTCTTTGGGGCAAGCCTTGTTTAAATCTGAAAAGTCGATGCATACTCTCCATTTTCCGTTAGCCTTCTTAACCAGTACTGGATTTGAAACCCAATTAGGATAAGTAGATGCTCTGATAAAGTCATTCGCCATGAGCCGATCCACCTCTTCCTTTAATGCTGCTGACCTTTCAGAACCCTGGGTTCTTCTTTCCTGCTTCACAGGTGTAAACTTTGGATCAATATTCAAGGTATGTACTGCAATTTCTGGAGATATTCCACACATATCGGCATGAGTCCAAGTGAATACATCCAGATTTGCTTTCAAAAATGATATCAGAACATTTTGAACCATTGCATTAAGCTGCGAACCCACATTCAATACTTTGTTCGCGTCTTTTGGGTCAACAGGTACCGGCACTGTCACTTCAACTGGTACCACCCTATTCTCCCCTGCACTGGCTTTTCTGGGATCCATCTCTCTTCGTGCGCCGCTATGTTCGCCTGTGCAGGGTCCACCCTGTAATTGCTACAAGGTTGATTCTTTGATGCGGACTGGGGTCTCCGCATCTTTTCCCATTTCTCTCTTCCTTGCTTCACACAACTCTGTAAGATAACATTCCCGTCCAGCGTTTTGATCCCCTTTCACCATACCGACTCCATTATCTGTGGGGAATTTTATGGTCAGACACCATGGGGCAAGAATAGCTTTAAATACTGCTAGAGTTGGTCGGCCTAGGAAGGCATTGTAGGCAGAAAATTCTTCAACAATAACAAAGGTCTGTTTACGAGCCACATTTCTCTGCCCCTCTCCAAGCTCTACGAACAAGTCAATAGTCCCAATTGGCTGTTTCGGCTCCCCGGTAAAACCAGCAATCTTTAGTGATGAAGCTTGAACGTCAGCCATTGGAATCTTCATCTTATCAAAAGTCTTCTTGAAAAGAATGTTGCACGAAGCTCCACAGTCAACCAGAACTCTTTTCACAGTAGCTGGCCCAATGCCAGCGGAGATGACCAAAGGATCAATGGTAGGAGCTTCAACACCTATTGAATCCCTAGTACTGAATATAATGTCATCTTTAAAAGTCTTCTGCTGCTTCAGGGGTGCAGCATCTTCTAGCACAAAGACACTTTCATCTACCGGTGCATACTTCAAAGCACGGGCGTATCTTTCCATCTCACCCCAACTCCTGCTAGCTGGGTGAGGGCCCCCTGTAACCACATTTATAACACGCCTTTCTGATTCATGAGCTGTCGCCTTTTCACTTGAGCTAGGACGATGAACATGAACCTGTTGTCCTTGAGTTGATGAGGTTGGGCCATTCTTGTTCCTTTTTACACATTGCTGGAGCTTGTTTTCCTTCAATAGTTCCTCAATTACCTCCTTCAAGTGACGACATTCGTTAGTATCATGCCCGGGTTGGTTATGGAACCGGCAAAACCTTCCATTCTTCTCAGCTCTCCCATTAACTCTTTGCTTAGCTGGTGCTGGGAATTCGACCGTGTCTTTGTTTGCAAAGTAGATGTTTTCCGGAGTATCAGTCAGAGGGGTAAAGTTGAAGGGACGTCCTTTCTTTGCATCTCCTTGCTTCTTCTGGCCATCGTTCCCCCTCTTCTGATTGCCAGGTTCCTTCTTATTTGGAAGAGGATTACTATTTCCAGCCCCTGTAGATACCACCTTAGCCGATGCTTGGAGGCTTTCCAGGCGCATGAATTCATCGGCTTTCTTATAAAACTTGTCAAGCAAATTTGGTTCTTTCATTTTCAACCACTTTCCAAATTCACTTGATTTATCAATTGCCCTCATCAAGTATGTCAGGATCATGCGTGGCTCTGCGTTATCTACCTCAGCCAAAGCTATGTTGAAGCGATTCAAGAAAGCTCTAATGGATTCTCCAGGATTCTGCTCCAAGCTGGATAACGATATTATATCCTTTGCCTTTGACGCGTACAATCGAAACTGTTCCTTGAATTTCCGAGTCAAATCAGAAAATTGGTCTATCGATCGGACCTGCAGCTTCGTGAACCAAAGTAAAGCAACTCCTTCCAGGTATACCGGAAAATACCGGCATTTGATTTCATCAGAGGCTCTGGCACCCGTCATGTGCCAATCATACTTATACAGAAACACATTAGGATCGCTTGTTCCCTTGTAAGCTGGAATAGTTGGAGGGACGAACTTCCTTTGGAATTCTGCCTTCAGGATCTTTTCAGTGAATGGAGTTTTGCTCGGAGCGAAACCCCATCCTTTCTCATCTTCATTTCTCTGCATACTTTCCTTCATAATCTGGCAAACCATGCCTGAGAAATACTCTTCATCATTTTGAGGCTCAACGGGACAAACATCAGCCATTCTCTCCGAATTCTGTCTTGACAATCGTTCACGGAGGGTTAGTTGCGGCCCCCATCCTCCGGCTTGGGGAGGTGTCCTTTCCACTGGGTCAGCTGTCCTTTGAGGGATATTCCTTCCTTCCACATTCTGCACTTCATCGGCAAGGTTTCCCTCCTTAGTTGCCGGCTGGCGGTTCGCCTCAAATAAAGCATTCAACCTTTCCATCATTAGGTTATTCTAAGCTTCTATTTGTCGATATAGCCCAGATACCACGGCATCCAGCTCTGCCCGTGTAACTCCGACGGTTGGAGTTGTTTGACTTAAAGGAGGAGAAGAGGCAGTAGTCTCGCGAACATCGTTGGATCTAACAGACTTGCGTTTTCTTCCGGGGTCCATTATTTCCGATAAACTCCTGGTTTTTAGAGAGATCTTTTCTATAAATTTCTGTGAAGCTATGATGACAGTATCCTGAGTTGGGTTCTCAGTGAAAGCACCAAAAATGTTAACGTAAAAAGTCAGACGCTAACACCCCGATGCAAATAGAGACTGAATGAAAGCACCACCCGTTAACATGGGAATCAGAAAAAGCAGTAATTCACTGAAAAAGCAGTAAGAGACACAGAGCTTATAGTGGTTCGGCTTATAATCGAGCCTACGTCCACTTCAATCCTTTTTATTGCTTATATGATTACAATCCTTTACAATTTCGTTCAATTACAATTTACTTCAAAAGACAAGTAGCTAGAAAAACTTCGATACAAGAGAGTTCTCCGAATTCATGGTTGAATAGGTTGAATCTTTGCTTGAAGTTGACTGAAGCTTCCTGTGAGTTTTGAATGTTGGAATAAGGCTCGACTTGAAGATGATAGAGTCTCGATGCTTTGAAGAAAATGATCCCAAAAGTCCTCTTCATGTTGGAGCTTAGGGCGTATTTATAGAAAATTTTGGACAGGCCTTAGGTCGTGAGCGATCTAAATAAGTATGGGCGACCTAAAGGAGTGTTGGCGAGCTAAAGACATACAAGTTATGACTTAAATGGCCTACACTTGTCCATACAAACCAACGGGTAGGATTTAGCGACTTTTAGGGAAGCGGCGTAGTTTTTTCGCCAAGTATTAAGTCGTCAACGACCTAAAATAGGTTATCAAATCATTAGGTCATTGCCGCTTTAACTCTTTGGGCCATAGGGAACTTAAGCCATTAGGTCGTTAACCTTTAGGTCGTTAGGTCGTCCCATTCTTTTAGGCAGTTAGGTCGTCCACCTTTAGGTCGTTCCATTCCTTTAGGCAGTTAGGTCGGTAACTCAATAGGTCACTAATTCGTTGGTCCATCTACTCCTTTAAGTCGCTGCTCTCCTTTAAGTCATTAAGCCGCTTGAGTGCTAAGTCGCTAACCCATTGTTGATTCATTAACTCGTTGAGTCGCTGAGTTGCATAAGTTGTTAAGTCGCTGTACTTTTTAGGTCGAACACACAGTTTGGTCGTTCCCCTTTTAGGTCGCTAGGTCGCGGACCCCTGGGTCACTGAACTCATTAAGTCGCAAACCTTTTTAAGTAATTAGGTCATTAAATAGTTAGGTCGTCCCACATCTTAAGTCGTTGGGTCGTCCACTCCTTAAGTTGTCAAGTCGGTACCACTTTTAGGTCATTAGGTCGGTACCACTTTTAGGTCGTTAGGTCGGTACCACTTTTAGGTCCTTAGGTCGGTACCACTTTTAGTTCGTTAAGTTGGTACCACTTTTAGGTCGTTAGGTCGGCTCCACTTTTAGGTCGTTAGGTCGGCTCCACTTTTAGGTCGTTAGGTCGGCTCCACTTTTAGGTCGTTAGGTAGCTGATAGAGCGGAGTTAACACACTTCTTCATTAAAAATGCGATAGTTTCTTTAAACTTGTGATGGCTCTTCATCTTTACATATGCGATAGCTCTTTTATGCTGTCCTTTATTTTAGATTGTAAATTTTGAGAAAAGCATTTGCCTCCCTCCCACCCCTTTTCCCCAGAAAAGTATTTTCATTTATGCTTTACGAAAAAGGAAATTGTTTTCCATTTATTTCATATTCATTCATATTATAGTACATATTTTCATCTTCCATTTCCCACATAAATTCCTTTTTTAGATAAGCTACTGGTATTCTTTAGATCTATATCTTGTTCATTAGATCGTTTTGCTTTTTAATCTATGCCCATGGTTCTAGTCTCTATTTCCCCATAAATACTTATCTTTACTTTTTCTTCATCATTTTTAAAAAGAATAATTTCTTATACTTAACCTCAAAAATCCCCAATTTCTTAAATCTTCTACTTCTTTAGTGCAATTCATTCAATCTTTATCATTTAATATTTTCTATCTTCGTTATGTACACCTCATGAATTTATGCTGCATTCCTTTTATTTTAGCATAATTATTTCATTATTTATATCTAACATTTTTCTAAGACGGAGGAAGAACTTCTAGAAAAATTGAAATTTAATTTGGTCTTAAAATTCACATTGGTGGTCTTCGGATCAGTTAATTAAAACAAGAAAAAAGGTACAGGTCTCTATTTTTAATATTGTTATAAGAAAGTCCCTGTAGAAATGAATATGTAAATTAGGACCTTATTTTTGAAAAATAAAAAATTCTAATAACTTGTACTTTTCTAACAGAAAATGCAATGGAACTTGCAGTATTTGGGAAGAAAAATATAAAATTCTATAATGGTGAAACATTATAGTTATTTACTAAAATTATACTTACATAAAAACTATTATTGTTTATGAATAAAGAAATTTGATTTTTTTTTTAATTTTGAAAAACTTTTTGAAAAGCGTAATTTCTTTTGCACTTTTTATTAGGAAACTACAAGCTAATTTACGCTTTCTGATTTAAAAAAATAAAGATCGAATTTACATATTCAGTGCTGCATAAACTTTTATTGTAACAACATCAGAAATAGGTATCTAATGTACAAACTCCTAATTAAAAACCAGATAACCCATTTTCTTTTTAGAATTGTGACTGCCTTTTAGACTTAGGATAGTTATCCTAGGCATACGATGACTATTTGTTTTAGACCTGCGATGGCTATCTTAGACATAGGATGACTATCCGTTTTTAGACTTGCGATCACCATCTTAGATTTATGATAGCTATATGTTTTACGCTTGCAATAGTTATCTTATATATGTGATAATTATCTACTTTAGACTTGCGATAACTATCTGTTGGACCCAACTACTACAAATGAATGAGCTGCGTACTTCTTCGCTTTCTTTAGGACGACTCGTGGCTTAGTCCCAAGGTGCAAGGCTAGCTATCAACTACTCCATCTTCAGGGTAAAACAACCATTAAATTTTGGTCGATTTGCCATTTGCATGACAGTAAATCATTTTGAATTTAGCCTAATTTAATTGCTTGGAAGAAGTCTACGGAGAGAGAAATGGTAGAGGGAGAAGATGAAGAAAGAAAATTGTTCGTTGTCCGGTTTTTTCTATCTACCTATCATTTAAATATGTAGAATGGAAATTGTATGCGTTACTGAAACAAGAATTATTAACGGATCTGAAATTATGGTCATTCATTACGAATTTTATTACTATTAATTTTTACAACAACTCAATAATAACAAATCATAAATATATTACTGATTTACAATGGATATATAATTAATTCACTATTTAATTATATATATAACATTTAATATTTTATTTAACATTTAACAGAAACATGAATGGAAATTGTATGTTTAGCATTTAATAACTGAATAATAACTAATTTACTATTTAATTATATATTCAATAATTGATGATTAATAATTTAATAATATATAATTAAGAAGCAATAAGCAAAAATTGATAATTAATATACCATTATAATTAATAAGTAATAATTGATAATTAACAAATAAGAAGTAGTTTTTAATAATTATTTTTTAATAATTAATAGTTACTTTCAAATATATAAAAAAGCTACAAGTCCCTCACCACAAGAAAATTATCCTATTGCAACTTTCCATTTACAACCAGCGTCATATGACAGTTTTAATAAATGATCTTTAAAGACTAGCTTTTCTTGATAGTTGTAATAAATATATTTTTAACAACAGCACTACCATGCCAGTTGCAATAAACATATTTTTAATAACCATGTTTTCCTATTGCAATAAACATATTTTTTAACTAATGTGTCTTCTTGCCAGCTGCAATAAATATATTTTTATTAACTATTACTTTTAGCCAGTTGTAAGAGAGATCAATAACAGCTAATTAATTTTGATCGTTGTAACACCACAAGAACAACACTTTTTTTCGACGGTTCAAAGCTGTCGGCTGTCGTTGGAAGGCCGTTGAAAACCGTAGGAATGGCGGTTGGAATATGAATCTCGTTTAGTAATGATTTCCAACCGCAATAATTGCACATTTCCGACGGCTTTCAATGGCAATCTCCGACCGTTTTCAGTGGCAAAAAGGCCACATGGCAATCCAAGAAAACCAAATAGCCATTCCACGCCGTCATATATGGTCGAAAATTTCCGTTGGAAGCCGTTGGAAAATTATGACTATAAGCCGTAGAAAACCGTTACAAGCCGTTGGTATTATGAATAATTTTGTTTATGAATTTGAACCTGTTGCCTTTTGGTCACCCCACATCCATCAACGCTAATAACATCTTCTTTTCGAGCATATATAAACAAATAATCATATAAATAAGCATATATAATATTTCATCATAAAATCCATATCCAAATCCAAAATAATCACAAAATCAACATCCAAACATCCAAATCCACATAAAATAATATACAATCCATCAAAATGTATCAAACATCTCCTCACCCACTCGAAGCGTATATACAAACAAAAAAACATAATAGAACATACCTAGTATCACTGATCATCATCCCCTGCAGAACCACCCGACGAAAGAAACCTCCCATGCAACTCCATATACTCCGCCAAGCGCTGGTTCACACAACATCAGAATTGTTATTTTGTAACGGTTATAACCATTGGTAATCAAATCCCCAACGGTTATAACCATTGGTAGCAGGTATGTTATAATTTTTTTACATAATTTGTAACGGTTATAACCGTTGGGAAATTTTTTATTCCCAACGGTTGTACCGTTGGCAATAAGAATTGTCCCAACGGCTCCCAACGGTTATAACCGTTGGGACAATTCTTATTGCCAATGGTTATAACCGTTGGGAATAGGAAAAGTCCCAACGGTCATAACCGTTAGGAATATTCTTAAACCCAATGGTTATAACCGTTGGGACTTTTATTAATCCCAATAGTTATAATCGTTGGGAATTTTTAAATTGCCAACGGTTATAACCGTTGGGAATCCTAGCATACATAGAGAAATAATAAAATTACCAACACTTATATGTGTTTCGAATTTGGTATAGTTGAACTATATCTTATTCAGCAGTTAATAGTATTTTATTGAACTATGTCTATACAATTTTATAACAATAGAAAACATGAAACTAACATATCATCTAATTATTAAAAAACATCAAATGTACGAAATAGTGCATATAAAATTCTATAGAGTTTCATTGTGACAACTTCAAATTTCATCATATATCTAGACGCTTACAAACAACGAATACGACATTCCGGTCAAACTACAAAGCCACCATCAACCAACTCGGACAATGTATAATGACCATTTTGAGGTGCATCAAAAAATGTCTCGTCCGGATTAAGAACATCCTCCACCAAATCAACATTTTCTTTATCTCTAACCTTTCTACCATGACAAATCTTTTGCACTCCAAGATGTCCTTTAGCTACCACTTCCAGTTTTCGTGACAATAATTGCACCTCTTGTCTTTCAGCCATAGATGATCCAATAATATCATCAGATGGAGTAGGGCTAGGATGATGTTCGGCATGCGAATTAATTTCTGTTCTTCGTGTTAGCGAATTCTTTCCAATCTGACTAACAAGTTGCCTTATACATTGCTGCATTTCAGGTAGAGTTGAATTTGTTATTCTACTTTCTTCATGCATTTGATCAATCTTTTGTTGCATCTCCATTTTCCATCACTTATCTTCATTCACTTTGTAATTGTTAATTTCTTTTGAAGCTTGAGTAAGTTTTACGTGCTTCGCATTAAATGTAGAACTAATTGCCCGACAATAACTTCTTTTTTTATCATTTCCAAAAACTTCAACAATGACGTCTCTTTCAAAATCTTCCAAACTAATTGCTCCTTCATTACCATTAACACTGGCTTCTGATTTTTGCCTTTCTTCTACTGTTTCTACTAATGCCTGAATATTAAAATGAATTGATATAGAAATTCATGAGAATAGTATGGGTTCTAATATGATACGTGTAATGATTTTGCAAATGGTTGATATAAAAATTTGTATGATAGAATTTGCTGTCATACAAGAAATACCAGGTACTAGCTATACAAGAACTGAAAATAAGGCCTTACGCGTAAATGCATACATAAATGAATTGCTAGAAAAACTACAGGTCAAATAGAATATAAGTGTGAAATTTAACAAAAAGTAAACATGTAATGTTTTAAGTGAGAAAAGGAATCGAATCATAATATTTAAATGAATAAAGTTTGCCAGTATGAAAATTACGACAGAAATATACTTATCCACGTTAGGTAATGTCGTTTTTCAATAAATATTAACAGTGTGATAAAATAATTCCTGGTTTTCAAGGTCTGCAAAATAACCAAACAGGGTAAATGAAGCTCAAATAGATGTAGTCATGTGTCGTCTATGCTATCATATTTTTGAAACCTCCAACAGTTGTTAATAGCCATTTCTGAGTATATAAGGTACAAACATTAAAAGTAATTTCCATGTGTGTGTACACGCGTGTGTGCGCGTGAGTGTATTCAATATTATTAATGCATCTATGCTCCATCAGTCATTTATGAAGCAGCCTACTTTCCTGCTATGATGCCAGTGACTATGCACAGAAAGACTGTGTTTCTCTCCGAATTTTATTATCATTTAACAATGTCAATCTTTCCATTCTTAGTTCAAAAGTGTACAATCTACCAACATGTTTATGGGATGGCCATATACTTGACATGTTTATGGGATGACAATCATCTGTGTCTACTATAGTTATAATTATAATTATCACCTTCCAAATCAAACTACGGGAGCTGCATTTAGTTGACCCATTATTAAATACTAGCAGCAAAAAGCACACGGTTCAAAAACAGTTGAAATGATGTCCTCATGTCGACACGGTTCAGTTTCTTCGCAATTTATTTTTATCATCATGTTGCTTAAAATCAAGATTTTGAACTCCACTTACATCTTCTAGTATCAGAAGGTTAGATTTCTTTTCAAAATTTAACAATTGCATGTATGAAACACATAGTATATCAGCTCTGCGTGCATCACATGCCTATAAATCGATAGCGATCTAATTAGTTTGTCATTTAAAACGTCAATTATCTCTCCATGCATCACATAGTATACTGCATGCACATGACTTCCTAGCTTTGCTCTTTCACATTATCATGTTTGTCATTTTACTACATAAACTATCTCTGTTTTGGAGGCTTGTAACAAGCACGTGTGCATCTCTTTGCAAACTAATGCACAATCACTATTTGGATAAGCTTTTAGAAAACAACAGTAAAAACGTGTCATGCCCTTTTTGCTTTCTATTTCTTTACTGACTCGACTACGAAATTTATAGATAATGCTTTCCAATTGCTAACTAAAGAACATCAACAGGAATATTATGCTGTCAATCTCTACTTTAGTTTTGACTGTCTTATAATTCATATGATACTGTGACACTTAAGAAATGCTGGCAAATTCCATTAGCCAGACATACAAATTTAGACATTTCTGAAAATGTCTTGAACGTACCACTTTAATTGTAGGCTAATCCATGTTTTGTTCATGCAAAACTTTATGGCAGTGACACCAGTGGGTGGGGGTGGAAAATTTTAGCAAGACATGTAAATTACGAAAAGTTTTTCAAAATTTCAACTATAATGGATGGGGGAACAATTTATGTTAGCGACATCAAAGTAATGGGTGAGTGAATCATTTTACAAAGATTGCAACAAAGCTGGCCTATGAAGTAGTATTTGTTTTTTACTTGTAAACGCTAAAATAACTTATATTTGGTGTATTATCAGGAAATTCACAGTTCATGTCGTGGATCTAAGGTATGTCGGATACTCCACTTGTTTCAGTAATAAGACAAGGTCCCATAAATGTGACATAAATGCTTGGTATTGAGTGACAGCTAGTATACGATATCCATTAAACTTTAATTGAGAATTTTCTATTTTAGTTTCGATATAAGATATTCAGTAAACTTTTGGTTATGATATAATGCATAAATATTTTTCTACTTACATATTTTTCTACTACGCATGGAATCACCTCTCCGGTTTTCCTACTGTTGTCCGCTACTTTCTACGCCTGTGCTCGTGTAGGCTTGCATTCCGGATTCTTCGCTTCCTATATGAATACATATGGTTTAATTGTAAATTATGCATTACCATTAAAATTACTTGTAAAATAATGACTACATACCAATTCTTCATAAAGTCGACTATATAATTTTCTTCCCAAAGTATGAGTTATGATATTTTTCCTTTTGTTTTCAGCATTTGCTTTACATTGTTTTCTTTCCTTATCAGTGTACTCAATATCAACGAATTTCTCCCACTGGACTTTATCAATATCATTCGGATGGTTATCAATCGCAGTGCGTCTAGGTAAAAACTCTTTATCTTTCTTCAAATATTTGTCTCATAGTTTTGATTTTTCCAATCTAAAATATTGTGAAAAGCCTCTCTCCAAAATAGGTCGAGCAATAGTTGGATCCAGATTCATGTCAAACTCTTTCTACATAAACAAAAAAAAAAAAACAAAAAAAAACAAATCAAAACAGTCGTTGATCCTGATTCATGTCAAAGTTAAATAAAATGTATGTCAGAAATATCGGATCCTACAAATGACAATTATGATTTGTTTTATTTGTAATGACTTGGCATTTACTTCCTTTATTTGTGTAATACATGTAAATTGCTAATGTATATACTTGACAATAAACTTTGAAGGATGTAAATACTTGAAGTAAAATACCATAAGTGCTTTCCATAAGTTATCCTTATAAAAGCTATCTACTTTCCTTCAATCATCGTAACTAACAGGAATGAGCGCACGAATCAAAACCCCACAACGAGAACTCCATTTTTTTGCATCTCTACCTTTAGCACCATCCATTTCAACAATTATTGAGTACTTTTTATTTGTTGGTGAAGCAACGTCTTCTTCGGTGCTATCTTGACATTGTGATGCATGGTTGTAACTAGTTGACATTCTGCAATATACATGCTAACTTGTGAACCAGTTGATAAATCGAGTAATCATAGCATAAAAGGATGGGTATTGTTTAATAAATAACTATAAACATGTAGATTACCTTTAGTGCAAAGATGGACATCAATATAAAAACGACTAAGCATTAAATGGATTCAATACATCAAAGAAAAACAGCATGTTTTGCTACTGCAGAATTCAGATGTCAACATAGATTCAATACATCGAACAAAAAATAAACAAAACATCACTAGTTAAAATCACGTTTTTCTATCTAGATTTTCCGCATTTCAAAAATGTGAAGTTGTGTTGTTCATTCAAATTGGAGTGGAAGTTTGTTGGCATCTCATAATAATTGTTGGGCGAATTCTCACCCAGAAAATCTCGGGACCAGGAAGTCACAATTTCACCCGGGCTCGCAACCTCCACTTCGTTCGACAGCCAAGAAGCTCAATACTAACCTAGAAGTCTATCCGACATTCTCCATAAAGAAGCTCGTTCGACCCAAGCCTCCATTCAACCATCACCTCATTCGGCATCACCTCATTCGGCATCATCTCATTCGGCAAAGCACAGCTCTCACCCCCACCGGACCAACCTTCTCCATGTTCCATTCGGCCTCTCCCATGCATGCCGAACCAGGGCCATCACCGGACCATGGCCATCACCGGACCAACTACCTACCTCGATGCCGAATGGACCACCATCCTACTCCACGACCGGACCACCAACACCGAATCGTGCATGGCCGGACCAACGCCACCGAGCCAAAACCATACCTCACCACCGAATGGATCTCCGCCGAACCAGATGATTGCCAGTCCAGATTGCTTCAGCCCGGGCCCACCAGCAGCTATATACTTCCAAGACCCCTGCCCCCTACCTCACTCTATAAATAGAGGGGCAGGGGTACAACAATGGCAGACAAGTTTGAGAGCTCAAGCAAGGAAGGAACTTTCAAACTACTTTCATATACTTGTATACGAAGCATTGTACTTGTAATCTGAAAGAAAGAAGATAATAACATATAAAGTGGACGTAGGCACATTCTGGCCGAACCACTATAAGTCTGTGTGTCTTTTACATTTCAGCCCTTACTTCTTTCATATTTACATACTCATCTAAAATCATTGAAAATCACATATAATCAACCAAATAATACGACTTGGAGGTGTTTGTCCATTTTTTGTGCAAACATTTTTGGTGCTTTCACTGAGAAGTGAACTCAGGCTTCATCTTCTCCCACTCAACCTCTTTCCTAACAACATCACTCGTTGCTTAGAAATCATGCCTTCCAAGCAGAGAAGGGATGTTAACAAAGGAAAGAACATCGCAACTAGCAGCCTTCCAGATCCAGCAATCACAGATCAGCCCACTTCAACAGCAGTACCAGATGAAAATCAGGAGAATCCAACTGGTCCCGCAACGGAACAACCAATCACTAGGGCAGATCTGGACAGGGTTGTGGCTGAAGTAACTAACCGCTTCACATCCCAACAAGAAACTTTGGTGGACCAACTCATGTCACGCTTAAGGGATGCTGAGGAGTCCAACCGCAACACGGAATCATGGGGTGAATCCCAATCCGGAGGATCCCGGAGGCAACAAAGGTCTTCACTCTTCGAACAAGCTACCAACAGGAAAAACGATGATAGGGGCCGCGCCCGGACTCAGCCCGAATTCCGACTCGAGGAAGCCCTTGGAACCGAACCTAGCGGGGGAGGCACCAGGCGAGGGTCGGATGTAGCTGAGCCAGTCATGCCACCTAATCATAGAAACCCCGCTGAACGGAGCCGAGCTAGAACCCAGCCCGAAGTTGACCCCATGGATGTGCTCGAAACAGAACCCCACAGGGGAAGATCAAGGCAGGGGGCAACTGTAGCTGGTCCTAGCGTGCATCCAAGCAGCCAAAGACAACCACTGGATAATGCTAGAGGTGATAGACTGTACCATCCCTACAGGGCATCTGGACGAGATAGATCCCGCAGGGAAGAACCGAGCTCATTTTTGTCCGCTCCAAGTTCTGACGAACGAATGGCACGATTATTCAGAGAATGTGTCCAACGGGAGCAAAGGGACCGGGGAATAGGCGCTAGGGTCACCAGTCCCTTTACCCGAAATATCGAAACTGCCATCACTCCCCGGGAATGGAAAATGCCAACCATGGAACCTTACAAAGGAACTTCCGACCCCATCGTACACCTGCAGAGATACACCCAGCATATGCTCATGAGTGGAGCAACAGAAGGAGTATTATGTAAATGCTTTCCGCTATTCCTATCAGATCTAGCTACCTCCTGGTTCTGCCATCTACCCCAAGGATCCATCAGCTCATGGGAGATGTTAAAAGAAAGGTTTATTAGCCAGTTCCGCATCCATGTGGAACAACCCAAGGATGCTTATTCTCTATCCAATGTCAAACAGAAATCCGGAGAGACGCTGCAACAATATCTAACACGGTTCAACGCCGCAGCGGCAGCAGTTCAAGATGCCGATGAAAAACTCACTCTGATGGCCCTCTGTAGTGGTGTACATCCAGACACCAAGTTTGCCAGAAGATTAACTAAGGAAAAACCAGCTACCTTGCCTGATTTCTTCCATGAAGCTGGAAAGTATATGAGACTTGAAGACGCTGCTACTGAGAGGCAGTCAGGGCAACAAGGCAAGATAGTTCAGGACAAGGTTCCCACTGCAGCTAAGGACGCTCGAAGAAATGAATCTAGAGACAATGCTGGAGGCAGAAAGGTTGAGAAGCGCCAATATCGACCAGGGCCAAGATTTGACTCCTACACTCCTTTGAATGAAACAATCGAAAACATCTACCTAGCCACTCAGGGCGAACTCGGATACAAGCGCCCCCCGCACAAGAAAGAATCAGATAACGCACTCAAGTCCGGAAAGTTCTGTCGCTTCCACGAATCCCACGGACATGACACCAATGAATGCCACCATCTTCGGGACTTGATCGAAGAACACATTAGAAGAAGAAGACTGGAACGTTATGTGAAAGGTCAGAACAGGACTCCAACTCCTGCCAACGAGAACTCAAAGCAACCCCTCCCAGAAGTAGGCGGAGGGAATCGCAACAATCACAACACCAGTGGCTCTAGTCAAGAGAAGATAGTGGTCCTTACCATCTCAGGAGGACCACACATCGCCGACAGAAGTTGGGCAGAGATGGAAAGGTACGGCAAGTCGCTTAGAAATGCCGAAGGATATGTTAACTCCATTACGGAGGAACGCCACCCGAAACGAAAAGAAAACAATGACATTGTATTCAGTAGGCATGATTTGGAAGGAAGACAGTACCCACATATGGATCCCATGGTCATCTCTGCCTGGTTTGGTCCAGCTAAAGTTTTTCGGATTCTAATAGACACGGGAAGCTCCGTTAATATCCTGTTCAAACATGCTTTCGACAAAATGAAGTTATCAATGAAGGATGTATCCCCCTGTGACAAACCACTGCACGGTTTCACTGGAGATGCAAAGATGCCTCTCGGGCAACTTGACCTCTTCGTCGAAATAGGAAGTCATCCCCGCTCCGTTGTGCGAAAACAAACGTTCGTACTAATAGAAAACCACTCGGCTTACAACGCTTTCTTGGGAAGACCAGCCTTGTCTGACTTTCAGATTGTGTTAGCCCCCTGGTGCCTGAAAATGAAATTTCCAACAGACAACGGAGTAGGAGAAGTAGAAGGAGATCAAGATGCTGCCCGAGACTGCTACGTAACTGAACTTCGCAATAACCGCAGAAAGAATAAAGGAAAAGATGCAGAGACTACTCTCTGCATGAAAAGCTTGGAGGCATAGCAACTAAAGAGAGCCCCTCCTCTTCGATACACAAGCGATCCCTTCAATGAACTAGACCCCAGGGATAAAGAGGAGGAGGCTACCGCCGAGCCTGCAGAGGCTATGGAATTCGTATCGGTAGATAAGCATGATTCAAGTAGACTATTAAAAATCGGATCTCAGCTGAAAACGGGATTGAAGGATCAACTCATTGACTTCCTCCGCCACAACTTAGATGTATTTGCGTGGACCCATGCCGATATGACAGGAATCTCCCCAGACATAGCATGCCACATGTTGAACATCGATCCCACCAAGGTACCAGTAAAGCAGAAAAAGAGGAGCATGGGGGCAGAGCGATCAGCAGCCCTTGATGAGGAAGTAAAAAATCTACTTGCTAATGGCTTCATACGGGAAGCCATCTACCCAGAATGGATCGCTAACCCGGTGCTAGTAAAAAAGGCCAATGGAAAGTGGCGAACATGTATTAACTTCTCCAATCTGAATGACGCTTGCCCGAAAGACTGCTTCCCACTTCCCCGAATTGACCAACTCGTAGACAGCACAGCTGGGCACGAACTCCTATCTTTTATGGATGCATACTCCGGATATAACCAGATCCCCATGCACGCTCCCGATCAGGACCACACTAGCTTCATCACCGACCGCGGATTATATTGTTACAAAGTCATGCCTTTTGGACTCAAAAATGCTGGAGCTACCTATCAACGCCTCGTCAACAAAATGTTCGCAGGACTGATAGGACGAACTATGGAAGTATATGTGGATGACATGTTGGTAAAGTCCAGGAAAGCCAACGACCATGTAAGCCATCTGGACGATATGTTTCAGGTACTTCGCCGGTATGGAATGAAGCTGAATCCTCTAAAGTGCTCCTTCGGAGTTTCATCGGGAAAATTCTTAGGATTCATCGTCCACGCCAGAGGAATCGAAGCAAACCCTGAACAAGTCCGGGCTTTAAAAGAAATAAGGATACCTTCCACTCGAAAAGAAATGCAGAGCCTAAACGGGAAGGTGGCCGCCCTAAGCAGATTCATTTCCAAGGCAACTGACAAGTGTGTCCCTTTCTTCGAAGCACTCAAGAAAGACAAAGGGAGGTTCGAGTGGACCGACGAATGCTTAAAAGCCTTCCTCAACCTAATCGAACACCTTCAGAGACCACCAGTACTCTCAACTCCAAATGAAGGTGAAGTGTTATACCTATACCTCGCTGTATCATCTCATGCTCTAAGCGCCGCCTTGGTAAGAGAAGAAGACCGCACACAACGCCCGGTTTACTTTGTAAGCAAGAGATTTACGGGGGCAGAAGCCAGATATCCTAAACTTGAGAAGTTAGCATATTGTTTATTGATCGCGTCACGGAAACTGCGACACTACTTCCAGTCTCACTCCATCAGGGTTCTAACCGATCAACCACTAAGACAAGTGCTCCATCGTCCTGACACTTCTGGGCGACTCCTCAAATGGTGCATCGAACTAAGTCAGTATGATATCACCTACCATCCCCGCACCGCTATCAAAGGACAAGCCATGGCTGATTTCATTGCCGAATTCACTACCAACGAAGGCAAGGAACAATCCGAAGTAGCAAAAAACATCAAGTGGAACCTCTTTGTAGACGGAGCATCGAACGAACAAGGCTCGGGGGCAGGTATTGTGATCGTCACCCCCAGGGGAAGAAAGTTGTACTATGCATTAAGATTGGAGTTCACGGCCACTAACAACGATGCTGAATATGAAGCAGTAATAGCGGGATTGGAACTGGCCCTAGAAATTGGGATCAATTCCTTATGTATTCATAGTGATTCTCAGCTTATCGTAAACCAGGTACTAGGAGAATTCCAGACTCGAGGAGAACGGCTCACAGCATACCTAAAGAAAACCAGACTGCTGCTCGATCGATTGGACCATTATCTAATCAAACACATTCCTCGAGAAGAAAACCAAGAGGCAGATGAACTTGCAAAGCAAGCTAGTATGAAGGACAGCACCATTCCCGGAGCACTAGCAATCTCAAGGCAGCTAGCCCCGAGTTTCGAACAAGCGAATCTGATAACTGCAATCGAAGAAGGAACCTGGATGACTCCTATCCGGAAATATTTGCAAGATGGCATACTACCCGACAGGCGTGACGAAGCCAAGAAGATCTTGAGGAAAGTTCCCTACTACACAATACAAGAAGGCATCCTCTACCGGCGTGGCTTCTCTAGCCCCCTATTAAGATGCGTTGCCGGAAGGGAAGCCAAGGAGATATTAACAAACATCCATCAGGGAGGATGCGGAGATCACACTGGAGGACAGACTTTGGCAAGAAAGATACTCCGATATGGATATTACTGGCCCACACTAAACAAAGATGCCCTAGACTTCGTTAAGAAATGCGACAGATGTCAGAAGTTCGCCAAGATCCCTCGACTACCCACAAACGAAATTACTCAAATGACCAGCCCTTGGCCCTTTGCTGTATGGGGAATTGACTTAATCGGCGAACTGCCAACGGGCCGAGGCGGAGCCAAATATGCTATAGTGGCAGTCGATTATTTCACCAAATGGGTGGAAGCGGAACCTTTAAATAAAATATCTTCAGCAAAAGTTATCAACTTCTTGATCAAAAACATTCTGTGCAGGTATGGAGTCCCCCTCAAGATCGTATCAGACAACGGACTCCAATTTGACAGCGAAGAATTTGCCGACTGGTGCCAAGAGCATGGAATTCATAAAAGCTTCTCATCAGTAGCTTACCCTCAGGCAAACGGACAAGTTGAAGCTGTCAACAAAATTCTCAAAACCCTAATCAAGAAGAAACTCGAAAAGTCAAAAGGCGCTTGGGTGGACGAACTTCCTACGGCACTATGGGCATACCGCACATCTTTCAGAACATCAACGGGACATACTCCTTTCTCTTTGGCATATGGATCGGAGGCAGTGCTCCCAGTTGAGACTATTGTGCCTTCCCACCGTAGGATCCACTACAACCCAGAAGAAAACGAAGAACTCCTCCTCATGTCTTTGGATCTGATTGAGGAAAGGAGAAACGATGCAGCACTCAAAGCAGCAGCTCACAAACAAAAAGTGGCAGCACTATACAATTCCAAAGTCAAGCATCGCAGCTTACAAGAAGGAGATCTTGTCCTCAGGCGAATCTTTCCGCGCCCCGGGGCACTGGACCCCATCTGGGACGGACCATATGTAATTCACAAAGATCTCCACAACGGAGCTTACATTTTGTCAACAGTGGACGGAGAGGTGTTCCAGAGGGCATGGAACATCCGACACCTCCGTCGATACTTTTCTTAACTTGTACTGCCCATATGAAGTGAATTAACAAAGAGAATCAGTGGACGTAGGCATTTTCGTGCCGAACCACTTTAAAAAATCTTGTCTCTTTTTAACTTGTTCCTTTATGTCTTGGCTACTTGTTAAGCGTTATCCCTTTCTGTTGAACAAAATTCTATGGCATCTCCACTCAAGACGCACCGCGGCCTCATCTGGACTAGGCCTAACAGGTACGCTACGATTCTATGCACTCGCCAATGAGACTCTTTTGCCCCAGCATCCCTCTGCTGCGGGTTAACTCATTGCGCGCCTGCCCTCAAAGCCAACTGTAATGAGCCGATTATAAGTCATCATAAAGGCCGACTATAGCCGATGGCAGCTCATTACGGCGTTCGGCTCGTCGGTAACTGTGAACCTACTTTAAGCCCCAACATAAGGTGTGGCCAGCCAGGGGTAGTTCACGGCCAACGGCACCCACGCTAGCCGGCCACGGTAAATCGAATAATACCCACGATTACGGACCATAATGGTTCGGGTAGTTACCGTGCGCGATCTCGGCTCCGATGTGTCTTAAGTGCGGCTGTGGTAAAAAAGAAAACTCCCCGCGGAGGCGTAAGATGAGTGACAAATGTCTCCAAGACCCACAGCTAGGGAAAGTGACTACAAAACCCGTTTGCCACGAACTTAAGCACATCGACGGCCTTCCGTGACTGGAAGTTTTACTTTTACTATATTTCCATTTCATTTAAATATTTTTCTCCTATCCTGTATAACAAACTCTAAAGTACAGGAAACCAAATAGGAAGCATTCACTCATGAGGCTCTAAGCCTGCGTGCTGGGTAGCAGGGCGCTCGGCTATACCCGTGAACAGTTACACAAGACACTCAAAGCTAACGCCTGCGAATAAAACATAAAGGGCGGTACTCTCTTCTCTTGTACATAAATGCGTAACTATAACTTATTCATACACTGACATTGCAAAACGTGAAATTATATTTCAAGCAAAAACTTAACATCAAACACAAGTGGAATCACAGGCATATACATAATTATACTTCTCACACAGCACATAAAGATAGCAACAACATTTAAACATGACAAAATCAGCTTATATTATAAGATCACACGAAGTTATTCTTTGCAAATAATTTTATTACAGTTGCATATCAAAGACTAACATGAACAGTGATAAAAAAGAAACAAAAAGATGGCAGATGCATCCACACTCCATCACCAACTCCCCCAGCCTACTTAGCCGCAGGATCGGAGCCCCCAGCATGTGGATCTGAAGTCCCACCTGTCCAGATCAGAAGAGGAATTCATTAAACGAACGATCAAGTTATGAAAACACGAAAAGAAAAGAAAGGGAAAAGAATAACTCACCAGCATCCGCCGCTTGATCCTCATCATCCAACTGCACGCCCGCTTCCTCTGCAGCGAGTAGCCGCATCCCCTCCTTCACCGCCGCTTGCTCCTCCTTTGAGAACTGAGCAGTGACCGCACTCAAGTTGAAAGCCTCTCCGCCTTCCTTACCCGCATTCACCCTGGCCTCCTCTAAAGCCTGGAGATACACCTTGGCCATGACCCGAGGGTAATCGTCCATCCAAGACAAGCCGCCCTCCTTCCAAGTGTGGAAGTACATATCCTGCAACATCTCATCCATCATCCCCTCGTTTTCCTCAAACTCCCTCACCCGGGCCTCGGAAGCTTGCAACTTGGTGATGGCGACGTCCCTCTCTGATTGGTATCTCAAGCAGTCAGCCTGGAGTGACCTCCTCATTTCCTCTTCCTTCAACTTGAGGGACCTCCTCATCTCCTCCATCTCCTCCTTCAACTCGGCCTGAGCCATCTCCGCAGCCTCGAGCCTCCCTGACAACTCCTCCACCCGCTCGAGATCCGCATTTCGAACCTCATCCACCGTTGCGATAGCTATGTTAATCCGTTCCCTGCAAGCGACCTCCATCTTCCGTAATTCTGCCCTACTGGCCTTCTCCATGGTCTCTTTCAGACGCTTGGAGGCTTCCTCATGCTGGGAAATCTGGATGGCTTGGTCGGCGAGTTGCTTGGCCTGATCGGCAACCTTTAACCTCAACCGAATGTTAGCACTCCCGATCTCTTCCCCGGCCTTGACCAACTTAGCATGATGCTCCATTAACTTCTTGGTCTCTACGGCCACCCGGTCGATATTAGCCTTGGCCTCATCCCCCATGGTGACTACCCGTGTAGTAAGTAAATCAAGATCTAAAGATTTGGCCTCGTCCAGCACTCTTACCATGGGGTTGCGGGGAAGTAGGTGCTCGCCCGTGGTCTCATCGAATGAAATGTCCCGAAAACTTGGGTCTAAATCAGGATGACCGGCAAAAGGGTCACGAGGCACGGGGCGAGGCACATCGGGACGCCTTATATGAATGACAGTAGAACTCTTGGAAGGAGGAGGAGGGGGGCAGGGCTCCGTGCTCTCCTCCGTAGTATCACGAGGAGGCTGAGTAGGGGGAGGCAGAGTAGGAAGCTGCGAAGCAGAAGAAGACTCAAATAAGGAACGGCTCCGCTTCCTTTTCTGAATGCCCTCTTCGATGACCCCAAGAAGAGGGCGGTACTTGACTACGTCCCCAGTGCGATCAGTAGAAGGTTTCGCAGAAGCTCTCCTCGACTTAAATTGTTCAAGACGATGTCGAACATCCGACGTTTTAACTGCCGGGCCTGCCCCTGAAATAAAGAACAAGTGTTACGAACATACAATAATCCGCAATTCAAAAAATGTGCTAAGTTAAAAAGAAAGAAAAGTGAGGAGACACATCTATTATACAAACCCGGCGGAGGAGTGGGAAACTGCAATAAGTCCTGGATCTCATTCCAGGACGGAAGTGAACCGTAAAAAATTTCTAAGTCCCTATCGAAAATGGAATCGGCAGAAGACAAAAGTTCACCTTGCGTCGCCGGAGTCACCCTAGCTGAAGCCACAGCTTTGCCGGTTTCCTTTGCCTTCTCCGTTTCTTTCTCCTTTTCCTTCTCCGTTTCCGACTCTCCCTCCGACTCCCCGAAGGCCCGACGGAGAGCCTCATCCAGTTCGAGGTCTTGCTCAGAGGTTAGAGCGACAACACCACTACCACCTTGATCGTCGCCATCTCCTCCACCCTCCGACCCTTCTCCAACTTCGCCTCCTTCCTCCTCTTCCACACCTTCCTCCTCCGGGACAGTCGGGCAAGTACTTGGAGAAGGGCCATCGGACTTCTTCAGTTTCTTCCCCCCAACCGCAGGACGCGCTGCGAAAGGCTCCCTCTTACCGCTCTTTACCGTAGCCCCCTCCTTAGCTTTAGCAGCCCTCTCCTCAGCCGTATCCCTTTGCTTAACCACGGACTGGCGCGGTAAGATCAAATTATACTCCAAGAGGGTTGCGTTCCTGATCAAGAAAGAGGCCGACCGGTCCCGTGCCGGAATAGCCTTTAGTTCAGCAGCCATTCGCACTAAGGAATCGTCCTCCACGACTGCAATACCACCTGTCGCTAGCCAGAAATAGAAGCATGTCAGAAAAAACACTACAGTCAAAACACATGAAAAATATAAATGAAATCAATCTTACAGCCGGAAGTGAAAAGGCGGAAAGAAACAGCATCGTCCTTGACGAAGAACCACTCCTTCTTGAACATGGTGAACTTGGAATACAAGTCCAGAACTGGTTTGAAGGGTACGGCCGCCTCCAGGCTAATGTACGGAGACCCCTTCTTATAGCCTCTCAGGTTGTACAAGTATCGGATTTCCCGGTTAGAAGGAGGACGCCCGTACCTCCTCTAGAAGATAACAAAAAGGCTCACCAGGATGGCATAAGAATTAGGCTGAAGCTGGAAGGGAGCCACCTTCAAATATGTGGTGAAGCTAATTATCCAAGCGTTGATAGGGGGGATAGCACCGCACATACAATGGTATCTGCTAAAAGCGAAGTAGCCCTCGGGAGGATTATATGGCATCACTCCATCTCCCGGCAGCAGCATAAGGGCCCTATCTATCCCAAAGGAACGGGATATGACGTCAAGTTGCTCCTCCTTTAGGGAGCTAGGAAAGCAATCCGGGGGAGAGATCAAAAGTTCCTGTGGACCATATCCGTCCACTAGAGACCTCGGAATAGGTCGGTGTTGCCCGGATCCTGGTTGGACTGGGGGCAAGGAAGAAGAAGGCTCTCCTGTGCCTCTAGACTTCTTTCTGTCTGATCGTGTTTCCGCTTTGCGAGACATTTTCTGCAGCACAAGAAAGACTTGAGATTAGAATAAGAAGTATAGAAACACAAACAAGCAAGTATATAAAGCAAGCGTATAAAAGCCTAAGATTTCGCTCAAGATTCAAATTTTCGAGTCTCATTCGGTATATGCCTCATTCGGAAATTCCATTCGGCATTAGGAGTTCATCCGGTATACGAATTCGTTCGGTGGTACAGTGCAAGTAAATTCATTCGGCCCTAATGACGAAAGCCCATTCGGCACCTATGTCCCATGTTCATTCGGCATTTGAGAACCAACGTGTGTATTCGGCATTCTGAGCCATTCGGTAATAAGAGGCATTCGGCAATAGAGTACGTACCTGATTCGGTAGAAATTTGGTTCGGCAGAAGATTTGGTTCGGCAGTACAGTTGATTCGGCTCTCTGATTCGGTAAGGAAAAACCAAGGGGGGTGTAGCCTCTATATATAGGCGAGCTCAGGACGGCCGAACCAGTTAGTTCGGTACCGGACCAACCAAAAGCCGGATGAGAACAGCCGAACCAAACACAAAGCCGAATGAACTCTCTCTCTGCCAACAACAACCAGGAACTAGGGGCATACAGAGCGCCTCATGCAGATAAGTACCGAACTCCAGAACTAACTAATAAAATAAGATTATGATAACGGTGAATAAGTCGTAAAACTCTCACTAACATGGATTAATCGTTTACACGTGTATGCGACCACGAATGGTCCATAGGCACGCTCTGAATGGTTATTAACCCTATCGTCGTGGGAATTTACACTTTGACACGCCTTTTTAAGCCCATCGGTCATATGGATATTTGATAATTATTATGAAATGGCTAAGCTACTTACACATGTACGGGGTTGCGAACGGTCCCTAGGCATGCTCTGAAGCTGGCAATAAACCATCTTCACAAACATAAACCAGGCATCGACGATGCCAAGCCCCTTCGGGGCTCACTCTATCGTCCTTAACGGCACAGTCCACTTCAACTCGAATATTTCGATCATGAACGGTCGTTATTCGAAATCACGCTAAAACTGAAAATTTCTTTGCAGGACATTAACAGGATACGAACATCCAGCCCATGGCATTACGAAACAAGCCTTTCTACCACAGGGAAACAAAGCGCGACACATGCAAGCACGTGCCCCACTTTGGGGGGCAAATGTTGGGCGAATTCTCACCCAGAAAATCTCGGGACCAGGAAGTCACAATTTCACCCGGGCTCGCAACCTCCACTTCGTTCGACAGCCAAGAAGCTCAATACTAACCTAGAAGTCTATCCGACATTCTCCATAAAGAAGCTCGTTCGACCCAAGCCTCCATTCAACCATCACCTCATTCGGCATCACCTCATTCGGCATCATCTCATTCGGCAAAGCACAGCTCTCACCCCCACCGGACCAACCTTCTCCATGTTCCATTCGGCCTCTCCCATGCATGCCGAACCAGGGCCATCACCGGACCATGGCCATCACCGGACCAACTACCTACCTCGATGCCGAATGGACCACCATCCCACTCCACGACCGGACCACCAACACCGAATCGTGCATGGCCGGACCAACGCCACCGAGCCAAAACCATACCTCACCACCGAATGGATCTCCGCCGAACCAGATGATTGCCAGTCCAGATTGCTTCAGCCCGGGCCCACCAGCAGCTATATACTTCCAAGACCCCTGCCCCCTACCTCACTCTATAAATAGAGGGGCAGGGGTACAACAATGGCAGACGAGTTTGAGAGCTCAAGCAAGGAAGGAACTTTCAAACTACTTTCATATACTTGTATACGAAGCATTGTACTTGTAATCTGAAAGAAAGAAGATAATAACATATAAAGTGGACGTAGGCACATTCTGGCCGAACCACTATAAGTCTGTGTGTCTTTTACATTTCAGCCCTTACTTCTTTCATATTTACATACTCATCTAAAATCATTGAAAATCACATATAATCAACCAAATAATACGACTTGGAGGTGTTTGTCCATTTTTTGTGCAAACAATAATCTGTGTCATCAGTCAAGTGCTTAGGCGAACGTCGTACAACGGACCAATCGGGATTTTGTATGTCTTTTATTTAAAAGATTTGGCTTGCTTCAGATGCAAGAATAACAGGCTCATCATATTCTCCATTACTACTTTTAAGCTTCTTTAGATTTGCCATCGGTAAACTAGAGACCGGACAAATCTTACATCCATGTGTTTTGTCGGCGATATTTACCCAGTCGCATTAGAATACTACATGTTGAAAATCATAATAATCAACTTCAATGATCTCCTTGATAACACCATATCAAGTAGTTCATCATCCATGGGATTTAAATCTTTTACGCTTGCGATAAACGTTGTAATTGCACCCATGCAAACACCAATTTTTTGTGTTGAATGAGTGTTGTCGTAGTGCTGGGGAGAAAATACATAACCATTGATTCTATTTCCGAGATGAGTTTTGGCTTCCACGTTGGACCACTAACATAATACCATAACAATGAACTCATGCATTTTTCTTCCATTAACTGTTAAAACCACTGAAATGTATTAAATAAAGTCATAATTGTGTAATAAAACTATTGTTTAAACTTGCAGAAGAAGCCTAACAAACCTTGATGTGCAACCAATCAATGAACTCGGATTGTACAATAACTTCTGCCTTTGTTTGAAGTCTTTTTTTTATTACGGTGAGCATCTTCTAATGACAATCGATACTCGCTACAAAGCAAACATGTTATATATTAAGTATATAGAAAGTTAATTTATAATCTGTAAAAAAAATACAAACCTATAATAATTGTCTAGATTTGGTATATCCATTCTAAAAAGTATCCATCTTCGAATTTGTATGTGTTTTACGCCACTTAGCTTGATAGTTTTACCCGCAATAAGAGCGTTCGTATGTATCATTAACATTCTCATTCAAGAATGGTGCTTGTTTAGAGCTATGGTTTCCAGCACGTAGATCTGGCATATACTTCATTGCAGACCTAACAGATTATGAAACAAGACATGCTTCGACAATTGATCCTTCCACATATCGTCTATTGCTTGGTATGTTTTTACACTCCTTCATAGCACTAAGAAAACATAAAATAATTCACGTTTCTATATTATCATTGAATAATAATTCACACTATAATTATTAAAAAGAATCTCTTACCTTTCCAACGGATACATTCATGTATAATTAACTGGTCAGCAAAGTAGTGCTTGATCAACTAAATGCACCAATAGATATATACTTATATCAAAAAAAATGAGCGGGAATATAATGAACCGACACACATAATGCCTCCACAATCATATCTTTGGCAGCTTGGACATGCTCTCGAATCAAAACCTTTGAATAAATAATATTTAAGTACAAGCATACTTGTAAAATCACACGCCTCAAGTCACGAAACTTTGGAAATGCAAGTTGATCCAAGACAGCGAAAAATGTTGGATAATAATTATGATAGTTGTATGACTTTATAATATTCAAACTAGATGGTTGAATGCTTACTAAGTTGCCTAATTTCGTTTCAAAGCATGATGGAAGTTTTACATCTTTTAGAACTTAACAACATTGGATCTTATAAACTCTATCAAATGCAAATTTAGAGCACTGTTTGGCTCTATTGAATAACAAATTAATAAAATGCTCTACCACATTCTTCTCGGTATGCATCACGTCTATTGTATGTCGCACTTTATGGCCACTCCAATACTCTAAGGAAAAAAGAATCGACTTTTTATACCATGCTGGTATTACACTATCGTCATTCTCATTTACAAGGTGTTCGTCATGATCAAAATCATCTCTACGCTTCTTTATTCTATTTATTCTGTTGGCCGCGTATTTGATATGAGCAATTTTCTCTAAAAGAGCCGAACCTGTCAGTCGTGCTGGAGGTTCCTTATACTCTATATCTTTATACCATTCATGTTTTGGTGCTCTATATGGATGACCATTCTTCAGAATTCTTCTGTACTTCGTATAAACAATCTTATTACCAATATGTTCCACCTCGGTCTCTGTAGCACAAATAGGACATGTTTTATAACCATGAGTCACACAGCACAACATCGATCATGCTCTCACAGCACGGCGATGTTGGCTCATTAGCGTTGTAATTTCTTCTTTGTCTTGAGCCATCTTATACGCCTTCTATGATGTCCTAGCCTACAAATCTAATTAAATTGTTATACTACCTCCAACATCGTAAACGTAATTTATATAAATTTAATTGAAAAATATGCAATATTTAAATTTAGTTTATTTTCTTAAAATTATCGCTTGGTTCCAAATCCATAGCGCCCACAGCGGGATGGTGGATCCATGACAGACTCAAAAATAGCATCCTCCTCATCAGCTGTCAACTCATACCGTCTTGTCTCAGCCACTAGCCGTGCCCGTGCTTCCTAAAACTTTTGCTGTAATGCAAAATACAAAATTCAATTTAGTAGACTAACCGTTATACTAATTGACAAAAAGTTGGAATGGCCACTGGTATAAATTACACTAATTAATATATCTATAAATTTGTACTTAGTTAACTGACTGATGACTTTTAACTATACTATACTTACATAGGCAATAGTCGCTTTATCATCATGCCCCCTTGAGTATACGACTGAGCCTGAATAGTGGGCCTGTTTCAGGGCATGAGTATGAGTAAAAACATCCCAATACAAAATAGCATCTCCTCGCGTTCTTTCCTGAAATATGAATATATATATTAACTATCTATTAACAACTTACAAGTTAAAATATGAAAATCGGAATATAAAAGTTATCAAATCCACGCAATGATGTTGGAACGACTTAGAACCACCGTGATGTGTGTCGAGATTTTTATTTCTATTTGCAGAGTTCCTTGACTCCCTCTATAAATTTCAATAGGAAATAACATTATTGTTCTAAATTATGTATTAAATACATGCAACAATATAAAGTAATTAATATGTAGTAAACTTACTTGGAACTCCTCGTTGCCCCACCATGCGACCCAGGCCTCTCAAATGCTGGTACTCTTCCAGTTGGATTTATTCCCTGCTCTTCTCATTACGAATACTGTATCCCTATAACTTTTGGTGATTTTGCTATTCAAATGCCATTGCACCAGGGATACATCGGTCTCTTGTGGGTTGACCGAGCCCTACACATTTAGAAACCGAAAGTTATACATTTTTATAAATAGTCTACCTTCTTCCTGTGTTCTAACACGGTACCATCTCATATGATGCGCAGTTACAGAAGATGCATATAACCTCTGAAGCCTAGGAGTATAGGTAAATAGTGCACATGTTTATACGGGACTTCTTTTCCCTCACTTCTTTCTTGGTTTATACCCATCCTGATTACATATTTTACAATTCCTAAGATTGATATCTTCTTTCCACAACAACATGGAACCGTTTAAACATGTATCAATTTTTTAATATGGTAAATCAAAAGCTAACATAATTTTTTTTTTTACTTCATAATGATTTTCGAACATTAGTTGTCGGGAGGCATTTGCTGCTTCGCAGCTTGTACACCAGTTGTAAATCCAGCTTCTGTGATATTGCATTTTGATTTCATCGCAATGTATTCTACGATTACTGATAATAAGGTGCCGCTTGTACAGCCTTCCCAAAAGGATTTCTTCGTTGAATCCAATAAATAATAAAAAAAAATTGCTCCAATCTTTGGTTCCTCTTCAACATTAACATTGTGACGCCCCACCTCTATACTCACACTAGCCAAGAACCCTACGAGGTAATGCCGTTGACTAGCACGATGAATAAGGCTATTGTGGAGCGACCATCTATGTAATTGATTTGTGCGAGTACCGATATGCCAAATAGAAGGTCATGCATTTCATTTCAAAAGGAAGCAACCATATCAAATACAAAACTCAAAGGTACTACACAGTGCATGTGTGGCCTTCGAAAATATATATAAAATAAGCATAACACAAAATCAGTCATAGATATTCATATCACTAACGCGGAAGAAGATATAAATATAACACATAGAAGTGTACATAGAAGTAGTGGTCATATAAGATCCACTGCAACACAAAAAAATAGATACAAGTGCTAGGCAAAAAATAAGTGTACATCAAGGAGTCTCTATCTCGAATGTATAAAAATGAAAACAACTAAGCTAAAGTAGTTGGCCAGAAGTCAGAAACTTGTCCCTACTAAGAAGCCAAGTGGAAACACCTGAAACAGCTCGGTCTGACCCAAGTATTATTTAAGAAGAAGAATAATAAACAGATCTGTCTAGCTGTAAATATCATATAAGATGAGATAGGATAAGAGATATGAAAAAAAAATATGATAACAATAATGCCATACTCTAACAAGTGTGTGTATATATATATTTGATAACAATGAAAATCATACAATATCTCAAGTTTCCTCAAATACCTAAAAATAATATCATATTCTTTAACTTATTCATCAAACCTCAAATATTGACAAAACATATTAATCCAAATTGCCAAACTGGTGAAACATAAATTCCAAAATTCAAAATTGAAAATCCAAAAAACGTAAAAGGGGGAGGCCCATGGGTCGCTAACCCATAGAGCCCATGAAAACTGACCAACACGCGTATCACAAACGAAACACCATCCCATGGGTCGCTAACCCATAAAGCCGGTGCAATGGCATAGTACAACGATTCGTCCAAGGAACCTGAAACTCAAATAAGCCAAAATAATGACGTAGTATAAAATACGTCCGACGAATTGTGCAGTAGGGAACATTGAACGTGCTGCATCTTCAACCATATGTTCTATGAGATTCTCGTAACAATTTCATTACTCACTACTTCCTTTGACAGTATAGGATTATGTGCTACAAGTTCTCAGTGCCGATCCCATACAAAATAGTTCGACACAAAACCGTACTGACGCAAATGAACTCTAACAATTTCTGGTATCAAATGCTTCAACAATTTACACCTGCTACATGGAAAAAGGATTTTTTCATCGTTTCCATTATTAGTTAAAGAGAGATCAATAAATACGTGTACACCCTTATTAAAATGTTCACTTATTGAACCTTCAATTTTCCTTCATTGTTGATACATCTAGCTTCGATTAATAATATAATTCATCATCTCTCCTACTATAATTAAAAAATACGCTATAAATGAAAACCACATTAACAACTTATTTTTCAATACAATTTTATAGTTTAATGTTTTATATCAATTGATTATTGACACTTTGTTACTTAGTCATCCTACTTCTATTACAAACACAGTAACATAATTACAACTTGTAAATCATTTCATTTTAAATGATTAAACAAAATTTCCGCAATACTCCCTTTTGTTCCCTAAGTTATACACGATTGCGTGTACACAGGGGACATAAAGGAAGAGCTGTCAAAATTTTATGAACCGTTTAAAATGAATGACTTACGAGATGTAATTACGTTATTGTGTTTATAACTTGTCCAATACAGGAAAAAATTCGACAAAATTGTATATGATGAATATAGATGTCCATTCTATAAAAAACGAATATCCACATAACGATCATATATAATACTTATCAGACGGCGCCAAAAAACACTCTAAGAGTTTTATGAATAAAATATACTGCATATTTTATATTTAAAAAAAATTGGTTTTTTTCGTTTACATTAAATTGATTAACATTTAACTTAAGTTAAACTACCCTATATGGTGGTGAATCACATACACATAGTTTAAAACTTTAATTAACTAGCCGTACGTATATAGAATTAATTATCATTTTCGATGTTTTAGAAAATGCCTAAGCTAATTTATGCTCATCCACACTAAATCATCTAATTAATGTGTAATAGCACTATACTATTCAATTAGCACACTAATTTATTATCGCACAAACTAACAAATTAAGCTATAATAACTAATAAACTAATATTCAATAAACTATACTATGTAATCAATGAGACAATATAAACAATTAAACTAACAAATTAACCTTAAATTAATAAATCCATTAAATTAGGGATTAGGGATAATACCTAAAATAGAGTAGATTAGGGGTTTATAGGAGATGAGATTCCGATTTGATGAAGTTGAAGTTGATTTCGGCCGAAATTTGTTGCTTGGGGCTGGAGGGGGAAATAGTGGAGGAGTGTTTTTGATTTGGGAGGAAAGAAATGGCTCAGGCTTCGGCCTGAAGAAGAAGATACACGTGACTTTTTGATGCCTATCAACGATTGCAAATGAATTTTTCCAACGACTAGCGATGACTAATTATTTTAATTATAACAAAGTGCAGAAAATAAATGCCACCGGAAGCCGTCGGTGTTCTATCATCGGGGTTCTGCCATTGGCGGCCGTCAGTAATGGTTGTCGGAATATACTGTAGTTCTAGTAGTATAAATATTTATTTATAACCATTGTCTTGCTCATAAATTTTAAGTGATTGTGTATGACTATTAAGTAAAGTTTGTTAATTACAAATAATAATCTGAGTGAACACAAACGTTTCCACTTGGATATTTTTATTAACAAACAATTAATACTTACTTAATAGTTTGTAAATATTAATTTGCAATCAATAATTATAATGACAGCTTATATATTAAAATTTATCAATAAATAATTTGTAATTACTAATTATTATAGATAATTAATATTATTTTTTATATTTAATAATTTTTTATAGTTAATTATTAATATTTACTACATTATAGTTAATATTTATTAATTAAATTTAATATTTAATAATTAATATTAAATAATTATTATAATTTAATAATTATTGTTTAACATTTAAAATTTAATTATACGTAATATTTAATAATTAAGAAGAAATATATAATAATTAATTTTTAACAATTATTAATTAATATTTTATATAAAATAATTAATTATTAATGATTATGTAACAAGCATTTAATATTTAATATAATAAGCAAATTTTTAACAACTGCATTTCCTACCAATTGCAATAAACATATTTTTAACAACTGCATTTTCCTGCCACTTGTAGTAAACATGTTTTTAACAACATAAACATATTTTTAACAATTGTGTTTTCTTGTTAGTTGCAATAAACATATTTTTAATAACTACATTTTTCTACCAGTTGCAAAATATATTTTTAACAACTATTTCTTTCATTCAGTTGTAATAAATATCTATAATAGCTATAACCATTGCAAATAGTTATTTATAACCATTGTCTTGCTCATAAGTTTTAAGCGATTACGTAACCACACCTAAGTAAACATTGTTAATTACAATTAATAAACTGAGTGAACACAAAGGTTTTAGCTTGGATATTTTAATTAATAATAAATGATAAATTTTTACTTAATAATTTGTAAATATTAATTTATAATTAATTATTATAAATGATAACTTATATATGTCTATATTTAAAATTTGTTATAATCAACAATTATCAATAAATAATTTTAATTACTAACTATTATCAATAAATAAAGTTATTATTTAAATTTAATAATTTACTATAGTTAATTATTAATAATTAGTAAATTGTAGTTAATATTCATTAATTGCATTTAATAATCGATAAATAGATTTAATAATTAATATTAATAATTAATATTAAATAAATTTTATTGAATGATTAATAATTATTGTTTAATAATTAATGTTTAACCTTTAATATTTAATTAATAAGTAATATTTAATAATTAAGAAGTAATATTTAATATTTTATAATTAATTTTTAATAAATATTAATTAATAATTAACTACTAGATGCACAGTAAATCTCGATGGCCTCCAACGGCTGCAGACGGCGCGTCGCCCAATTAGCTATGGTTGTCCACGGCAAGCAATTTGTGTGGCATAATTGAAATTAAAATAACCTAGCCGTTTGAAGCCGTTGGCACCCATCCAAAAATCGTGAATACCTGTTGCCAAGGCCGACAGTTTCTTCCATTTCCTTTATTCTCCAAAGCAGCCATTCTATCCTCCACGCCGTCAACAAGCTTCCACACCGCCAGCAGATCTCCATCATCAATTTTCAGCTAGCTCCATTACTCATTTTTCTCGGTAAGGTCTAATTTCTAACCCTGCATTTAATTTTGGTTTGTTAAATTATGGTTAATTTGTTATTATAGTTGTATAATACCCAGTTGATAGTTTGGTATACCATATTAAATGCCAATTAGGTTGTTATTACAATTATTTATCATTGAAATGTTGAGAAAAGAATTTATATTTAGTGTATATGCGTTGATTAATTAGTGCATACGCGCATTAGGGCTACTTTGGATTAATTAAAGTTGATGCTTAAAATTTGGTGTATCCGTTTTCAAGATGATGAAAACAACGATTTAGTGCATGCATTTTTTAGAATGTAAATAAATTATTGTAAAAATTATTGTATAATACGCTTTACTTTTTGTAAATCCCTTAAAGAGTTTTTGGCCGCGTCTGATAAATATTGTATATGATAATTATATGAATATTCGTCTTTATCATAGAACGGACAATTATATTTATTTGTAAAATACTTGATGGATTTGTCCCTGTATTGGACAAGTTACATACGTAGTAGTAATTATATTTTGCGAATCATTTTATTTTAAGCGGTTCACAAAATTAAAATTTTGACAACACTTTCTTTTTGTTTCCTATGTACACACATATGCATACGATATAAGGAACAAAGGGGAAGTGCTGCCGAAATTTTGTTGAATCGTTTAAAATTAAATGATCTGCAAAATACAATTATTACTGTGTTTGTAATGGGAAGTATGATGACCAACCATCAAAGTGTAAAACAATAACCTAAAAATTTGTGTAAATCTGTTTGAAAACAAAATTAAATAGAATAATAGTATATATTCGTGAAAATTTTAAATGGATGATTTATTTGAAAAATAAAATGTCAAGACGTAAATGATTAATGTGCTTTTATGTTTTAAAGTAGGAAAAAAGGTCAAATATTTAATCGACCGCAGCGGGATATACCAACAAAGAAGAGAAATTGGATACTTAGTAAGTGAAAATTTTCAAAATTGTGTACACGTCTTTAATGAATTCGCTTTATGCAATAATGGAAACGACAAAGAAATTCATTGTTCATGTAGTATGTCCAAACTATTGAAGCATTTGATACTAGATATAGTAAAAGTTCATTTGCGTCAATATGGTTTCGTGCTGAATTATTCGGTGTGGGATCGTCATGGAGAACTTATAGCACCTAATCCCATAAGAGGAGGTGTATAGTGAACTTGTTTCGATGAATCTCATAGAAGATACAGCTGAAGATGCAACACGTTCAATGCTCCCAACAGTAGAAGTTGATGGTAACGATGTTACTGCCAAAGAAGAGCCAAGTATTGGAGCAAAAAAAATTATGATTTATTGGTGGCTACTAAGAAACCCTTTTGGCATGGTTGTACATGCGGCACTCAACTATCAGTAATTATAGAATACATTGTGATGAAATCAAAATACAAATCACAGAAGCCGGATTTACAGCCATAGTACAAGCTGCAAAACGGCATATGCCGCCCGATAATTTAATGTGCGAAAATCATTATAAAGTGAAAAAACTTATGTCTGCTTTTGGTTTGCGGTATCAAAAAATAGATACATGTTTAAATGATTGCATGTTGTTTTGGAAAGAAGACATCAGTCTTGAAAATTGTAAAATATGTAATCAAGAAAGATACAAACCAAGAAAAAAGAAGTGAAAGGAAGTTATGTACAAGCATATGCATTACCTACCCATCACTCCTAGGTATGCATCTTTTGCAACTGCACATCATATGAGATGGCACTATGTGAAAACATTGGAAGAAGGTACGCTAACATGCCAAGCTGATGGAAAAGCATGGAAGCATTCTAATAAGACATACCCCACTTTCGCAGCGGAGAGCCATAATGCTAGATCTAGTTAATGTATGGATGGATTTTCACCGTTCTCTCAATTTGGTTAAAAATATCCATCTTGGCCTATAATTGTCACACCTTACAATTTACCTCGGTGGATGTGTATGAAATCTCTGTATATGTTTCTCACTATTGTCATCCCTCGCCTTGATGATCCGACACAAGGAATAGATGTATATTTATAACCATTGCTTTAAGAGTTGAAAACACTGTGGTATAAAGGTGTTGAAAAATACCATAGTTCAAAAAAAAAGTTCGTTTGTTCGCATCTCTAATATGGATTATATGCGATTCTCTTACACATGCAATGCCATCAGATTGGATACGGCTAATCTTCTAGCTTTCCCTTATAGCAGGGAAGAAACACGAGCATTTTCTTTGCCACATGGGAAGAAAATTTTGTGGTTTGACTATCATCGGTATTCACTCCATATTAATCATCCTTTTAGAAAAGATAAAAAAACTTTACAAGTAATAGAATTTAGACCTTCCGACCACCAAGGTTTTAGTCAAGCGAAGATATTTATGGGCTTGTAAAGGATTATTCAAAGATACATGAAGCCGGCGAACAAATTGGAATACAAGGAAAATCGACGACTCATAGTTGGTGCAAACAAAGTATATTATGGGAGTTTCCTTATTAGAAAAATCTCCTAATTCATCATAATATCAATGTGATGCACAACGAGAAAAATATGTTCAGTAATGTATTTAACAAGTTCTGAATGTTAAAGGAAAGACTAAAGACGATTGGAAATCAAGACGTGATATAGAAGCAATAGGCAATCATCCTGAGTTTCATATAAAGCAAATTGACACAAAAAACCCAAAGCATGCTACGAGTTTGGCAGTAACCAAGTAAAAGTACTATTATAGTGGGTGGAAGGATTAAGATTTCTTGATGAGATGTCCCTTAAGCTTCATAGATGTGTTGACTATAAAAATGGTAAACTTAGTGGGATGAAAAGTAATGAAATTCGTTCCAAATATCGAGTACTTTACTTTAATTAAGGAGCGTCAGCACTAAAGAGGTCGGCTTTACAGAATAAGAAGGGGGCGGGCCGTGTGCTTATAGGCCACCCTCTGTTGCAAGTGCAATGTCATGTAATGATGGAGCATTTGTTATCCGTTGCATGTAAAGAACTGTTGCCCAAAAAAGTTTTGATGGTTTTAACAGAACTTAGTTTGTTTTATAAGGAGCGTTATTTAACTACCTTAAAAGTTGATCATCTACGTAAACTTGAATCTTGAGGTATTAGGTGTTTTTATGCATATGTGGTGTTGGATGTAGTTCGTGTATATAAACATTGAGTGATGATGAGGTTGATTTATGGGCATGTGGTGTTAGACATTAATTTGTTGGTTGATTTGGTGGTTGATATGTGGAGTTGATATATGAAATTTGACATTGGACATAAATATTGGAAGTAAATACTGAAGTTGGACTAGTGAGAGTGATGATGGAAGGTTTGTATTTAAAATATTGGAGTTTGATGTTGGATGTAAATACGTTTACGTTTGATATTATGATGTTTGAGTTTCATATTAATATTGATATTGATATTGATTTCAGCTTACATATGTGGAGCATATATAGATTTTAGTGAGTTATATATTGATATTGGTATGGAAGCAAAGCTGTGCTGCAGAAAAAAATTGCCCAGATTACCGACGGCTCCCGACTTCCTATTGGCCCCTTTTACTAATGGAAAGCGACCGCTTCCGATGGCAATCTGGACGAATTTTCCGACAGCTACGACGACTCCCAGAGGCTTAATGGACAATTACCAAGCCACGTGGATGTCGTCGCTATCGGAAAATCCATTGGAACAACCATCGATGGTCGTCGCTGTTATGTCATTAGAGCTGGAAACGGACTGAAGTCGTGCTCCGTATTCCAATGGCATTTTCGATGGTTAGTGAGGCCGTCGACGGCTGCAAGCCATCGAAAATTGCCGTTTCTCCTGTATTGTTACTATTAAGTAATAAATTATTAATAATTGTACAGTAAGCACTTAGTATTTAATGATAATAATATTTAATATTAATAATTACTACTAAATAAATAATTATTAAATATTTAATTAACAAGTAATATTAATAATTAAGAAGTAGCTTTTAACATTTAATATTTTATAATTATAATTAGTAGTAATAATTAAGTAATAACTAATCATTAATTTGAAACATTAAATAATTTGTACTAATAATAAATAATAAATAAATAATAATTAATTAATAAATTAATAATCCATAAATAAAATGGTAATTAATTAATACTTATTATTAAATAGTAATTAATAATTAATAACTTTTTTATATGAATTAATTTATAATTGTACTTGAAAGAGGTTTGTAATGAATTAATTAATTGTTTGTAATTAATAATTTTGATATTATTGTTTTAAAGTATTTAAAATTTATTTTAAATTTAAACTGATTTAAAATTATAAATTAATATTAAATATTAAATTTTAATACTTGAATTAATAATAAAATATAAATGAATAATGTCATTCTTTAGTAAATAAAATATTGGACAACTCAAAATGTTCAAAAATGGTACAATTCGTTTGAATTTGAATAATTATTTATGTAATATTTTCTTAAAATTTTAGTTTAGGCTATCAAATTGTACCCTTCATATTCCACTAAAATTTTCATTTAATAGTCTACTTAAAAAAAACATAAAACTTCAATTTATATTATAAAAAATTTTTGGCTTCAACCTTTAAAATTTTGGTCCCAACTTGTATTATAAACAAGTTTTCTAGTTCCAAAACTGAATTTATGGCTCCAAAATAAAAAATTTGGCTCCAAATTAAAATTTTAAACATCCCTCCAAAAATTCCATCTATCATATTATTCCTATTGCACTCGTCAAACCCAACGCCCTAAATTTACTTTCAAGTTCAAATCTAAACCCATCATAAAATCCCACGATCCAATTTGAATACAAAAGTTGAACTCGAACTCGAAGGACCTCAACAGACGGTAAGCGGCCTCCAACTCGAAGGCCTCCAATGGAAGATGGAAGGAGGAACGATGCTCATCATGAAAGTGTTGACTAAACCTCGGGTGGATCCACCATCGAATAAACCGGGTCGGGTAAGGGATCACTACTAAAATGACATTAAATAGCGACGGAAGCTTTCGACGGCTGATAATCTTCATCGTTTTTTTTGTAAACAAAATACAGTGACCATGGTAAACCATCGAAAACCAACATTAAATAAACGCCTGCGGCCATCGCAAGCCGTTGGAAACAAGCGTTTATACAGGTCCAGGCCAAGAACAGATGCATTATCTCTATTCCCCCAAAAGTCACCAAATCCCAAAATCCATCACCTCCTCCTCATTGTCAGCCAGCCCCCACGCCTCACCGATCATCTCCAACTTCATCATTCTCCACTCTCAATAAGCCTTGGCCTATCTTCAATCTCTAATCGCTTTTTATTCCTAAACCTTAATTAATTTTGATTTGTTAAATTAGTGTTAATTTGTTATTCTAGTTGTTTATAATACCACATTAATTTTTTACTAACCCCATTGAACGCTTATTGCAATTGTTATCATCTAAATGTCAAAATAATAATTTGTTTAGTATATATTAGTGTATATACGTTGATTAATTAGTGCATATGCACATTAGAGCTAGCTTAGGTTAATTAGAGTAGATGTTTAGATTTAGTGTATATGTTTCCTATATACCGAACATGATAATTAATGCTTTGTTTTTTATAAATCCCTTAGAGAGTTTTTAGCTCCGTCTGACTAGAATTGTATATGATCGTTGTATGGATATTCGTTTTTAGCACGGAACAGACATTTATATTCATCCGATACAATATTTGTTGGATTTGTCCCTTGTACCAAACAAGTTACAAACACATAAAGTAATTATATTTTTCAAATCGTTTCATTTTAAATGGTTCACAAAATTTAACAACACTTTCTTTTTGTTCCCTGTGCACACGCATATGTGTACGACACAGGGAACAAAGGTGAAGTGCTGCCAAAATTTTGTTGAATCGCTTAAAATGAAATGATTTAAAAAATATAATTACTACCGTGTCTGTAATGGTAAGTAGGATGACCAATCATCAAAGTGTAAAACAATAACCTAAAATTTATAGATTATATCCATATAATAATTTGTGTAAATCCATCTTAAAATTAAATTAAATAGAATTATATTATTTATTTGTGAAAATTTAAATGTATGATTTAATTGAAAACTAAAATGTCAATATGTAAAAGATCAATACATTTTAATATTTTAAAGTAGGAAAAGTGGTCAATTATTTTATCGATCGGAGCTGGATGTACTAACAAGAAGAGAAATTTGAGGCTCACAAAGTGAATATTTTCAAAATGGCATATACATCTTTATTGAATTCACTTTGTGTAACAATGGGAACGACGAAGAAATTCGTTGTTTATGTAGTAGGCCCAAATTATTGGAGCATTTGATACTAGATATGATAATAGTTCATTTACGCCAATATGGTTTCCTGCTGAATTATTTAGTGTGGGATCATCATGGAGGACTTATAACACCTAATCTCATACACTTGGAGGAGAATGCAGATACTGAAATTTTTCAGATGAATCTCATAGAAGATATGGTTGAAGATGCAGCACATTCAATGTTCCTTACTGTTGAAGTTGATGGTAACAATGTTAATGTCGAAGAAAAACCAAGTATTGGAGCAAAAAAAATTATGATTTATTGGATGCTGCTAAGAAGCCACTTTGGGATGGTTGTATAAGTGGTACTCAATTATCAGTAATTACAGAATACATTGCAATGAAATCAAAATACAACTTCACAAATGCCTGGTTTACAACTATAATACAAGCTGCAAAACAGCATATGCCACCCGATAATTTATAATGTGCGAAAATAATTATAAAGTGAAAAAACTTATGCCTGGTTTTGTTTTGCCTTATCGAAAAATAGATACATGTTTAAATGGTTGCATATTATTTTGGAAAGAAGACATCAATCTTTGGAATTGTAAAATATGTAATTATGAAAGGTACAAAATCAAGAAAAAAGAAGGAAAAGGAAGTTCTAAAAAGCGCATGCATTACTTACCAATAGCTCCTAGGCTTCAAAGGTTATATGCATCTTCGGCAACCGCGCACCATATGACACTGCGTGAGAATACATGAAGAAGGTACGTTAACACACCCAGCTGATGGAGAAGCATTGAATCATTTTAATAAGATATACCTCGCTTTCGCAACGGAGAACCATAATGTTAGACTTAGTTTATGTGCGGATGGATTTTCACCATTCTCTCAATTTGGTTTAAAATATTCATCTTGGCCTATAATCATTACACCTTACAATTTACTTCCGTGGATGTGTATCAAAACTCCTTATATTTCCCACTGTTGTCATCCCTGGCCCTGATGATCAGACACAAGGAATCGACATATATTACAATCGTTGATTGAAAATTTGAAAACATGGTGGTATGAAGGTGTTAAAATATACGACATTTCAAAATAAGAATTTTCATATGTTTGCTTCTCTACTGTAGACTATAAGCGATTTTCCTACATATGCAATGCGTTCGGGTCGGAGAACTGTTGATCATCTAGCTTGTCCTTATTGCATAGAAAAAAAATGAGCATTTTCTTTACTACATGAGAAGAAAATTTTATGTTTTGACTATGACCGTGTTTTCTCCATATTAATCATCCTTTTAGAAAAGATAATTTTTTTACAAGTAATAGACTTGAGACCTTGCAAGCACCAACGATTTGGTCAAGCAAAGAAATATATGATCTTGTAAAGGATTATCCACTTATACAAGCAAAGAAATATTTGGTCAAGCGCCAACAATTTGGTAAAGCAAGGTAAATTGATGTTTCATAATTGGTGCAAACAAAGTATATTTTGAGAATTTCCTTATTGGAAAAATCTCTTAATTCATCATAATATTGACATGATGCACAACGGGAAAAATGTGTTCGGTAATGTATTTAGCACGGTTTTAGATGTTAAAGGAAAGACTAAAGACAATTTGAAATCAAGACGTGATATAGAGGCAATATGCAATAGCCTAGAGCTTCATATGAAGCCAAATGACACAAAAAATCTAAAGAATTCTATGAGCTAGACAGTAACCAAGTTAGAATACTGTTACAGTGGGTGGAAGGATAAAGATTTCCTGATTGGACTTCCTCTAATATTTGTAGATATGTTCACTTTAAGTATGGTAAACTTAGTGGGATGAAAAGTCATGATTGTCATGTAATAATGGAACATTTGTAACCTGCCGCTTTCAAAGAATTATTGTCAAAAAATGTTTGGATTGTTGCAATAGAACTTAGTTTGATTTATAAATATCTTTTCACAACTATGTTAAAAGTTGATCGTCTACGTAAACTCGAGGAAGAAATTCTTATGCTGCTCTACAAACTGGAGAAAATATGTAACGAACCATAAATTTTGATAATAAAATTTGTTAATTTAGTTAGATTTTCGTAATTAAATTTAGAAAGGAATAAAAATTTTATAATGTATATTGAAGTAAATGTTAAGAATGAATTGTGGCAAGGTTATTTAAAACTAATTATTGAAATTGGAGTGAAATTCCAATAGTGTAGCGGTGTAAATTATTGCACTTGGTTAAAATGTAAAATAAGTAATTAAAAGTAAACATTTAATTAACCTATGCAATTATATATTGATAAATAGTAACTATATGTAAATTTAGGTAGTAATGTTAATGGCAGTTGATGAATAACCAATTTATTGCAATTCAAATTGATTGAAACGACTGTTTAGGTTATAATTGATTATAAATAGGAATATTTGGTAATAAATTTAATATAAGAAAACAAAGGCAATTAGTGAATTAATTAATGAATTCATAATAATAAATAGTGATTAAATAAAATCAATGTTCTGTATGTAATTGTTTGGAAATAATAACTAGAATGAATTGCAACAGTATAAATGTAAGTTAACTTTTAATAACTTGGATGTAATTCCAATAAGTGAAACAATGTAAATGTTATAACTTGGTTACAAAATTTATATACGGAAGTGGATGTAAATATGAATTTATTTAATGAAATAATACCGGGTTAATGACAATTAATTAAAATTTGTGTTATAAACGGAATTTTAACCTGTGTTGCTAAGTAATAACTTATAAAATAAGTAAAAGTTACTTTAATGATAATTAATATAATAACGAAAAGGTGAGTGTAAATTGAATAGAAGCATAGGTTTAATTAGAAGGCAGTAATTGATGAAATAAAAAGTTGGAAACCAAGTAAATAAATTTATTGAGGACATTTAATAGTAGTTAATGTATATACTTGGCAATTAAATCAAATTAATTTATAGAAATCAATTTTAATTAATTTGAAGGAAATCTGTAATAAATGAATTTATTTGTAAGTAACTAAAGCTTATTAATGTGACTAAAGGTTAGCGTAACGATTATTGTATGTTATCTAATTTTTGTAGCTTGATAATATAAATTGGAAATCAGTTACGATAGTTTTTATTTAATATTACTTTAATGTTAATTAAGGTAATATTTGGAAATAACTGTAATGTTATTCATAATCGGGAAATTTGTTGAATTATAAGAGTGGGAATAAATATTTATCAAAATATTGGTATTTGAACTATAATAATAATTGGAGAAATATCAATTTAAGGAAATTAAATATCTAAATTTTGCGTTAATTGAAATCAATATGGAACGTAAAAATATTAAGGTAATAGTTTGTAAATCCAATGTTAATTTTATCCTTTTAATAATAATGAATTGAATAATAGAATGAAAGTGAATTTTATAGATTTTTTGGAAATTTAATTTATAAATTTGAACATAATGAAATTGAAAATTTAACGGTGCAATTGATAGATTAATCAACGATAAATTGACATTTAAATTTGTTTAAATCATTGTAAATGATTAAGAAGTTTAAAATGTTGAAATTTGTCAATTATCGAAATAAAATTGAAAATTTGATTTAATTAATTAATTATTAATTTATTTAATTAATTAATGGAAAAATAGTCATTTTGGCCAATGACTCGGATTTTTTTATCGGATCTGTAACGGTGAATTATTGTAGGGTTTCAAGTTTCGTAGCGATCGGACTTGTCGTTTGAATGTACGGACTCGAAACGCCTTGAAATTAATGAAATTGAAATCAATTTGAAAAATATTGATTTGAGCATAACTTCTTCATATGATGGAATATAGACTTGAAACTTATTCCATCGCGTTTAAAGTATTTAAAAACATCTATTTTGATATATGGGTTGACCCAATTTCTTTCCGAAGTGGAAACGGGCTTTTTGGACCACTTTGGCGTTAGCGCGTAAATCTATCTTATCCATCCATTCAAATGTCAACCCTGCCTATATATATATAACCTGCTATAAACCCTAGCAGCCTCTGTTCCTCATTTCTATACATTCTATTCACCTTCTCACTTCAACGGCAGACAAACAAATACCCATTTCCAGATCCAGTTCCAAATCAAATGAAAATTCAATCTCCTCAAATACCATCAAATTTTATATGGATTCGAAGATCTCGAAGAGCGTAACTCATATCTGCAACTCTTTTTTCGATTCGACGCATTGTTTGTCCAGAAATCGAAGAACAATTTTCGACCGTTCATCGTTGGACGATGAACTTCGCCTGACCGGAAATTCCTTTCTGGGTTTTGTAGAGAGGGCCGAGGGGATCACATCCATGTGGGTTTCGGGGTGAGTTGATGGCTGGATTTGGTGGAAATATTCGATTAGGGTTCATTCTTGGTGGCCGCGGCGGCTTCCTGTGGGAGATCGATGGCGATTCTCCGGTGCAGCCAGGCGTGGGATGTTCGATGAGGTGGTCGGCGTGGCCTACGACGACCGATGGTAGCTATTTGGGGTGGTCAACGGTTGGTCAAAGGGGGAAAGCTGCTTTGTATTCTTGGGTTCGAGCGTTGTCCTGCACGCGTGAAGCTAGAAGAAGCTGACGTGTCTTAGAGTTGGTGCACTTTTTTGTTTTTTGTTTTTTTGTTTTTTTATTTCAATTCTAATTTGTTTTAATTATAATAACTTTCACATACGAACACCAATTCACAAGCGGTATTTTTATTGGGATCGTATTGAAATTTCTAACATTTTGGCGCTGGTTTGGACGAAATCTGAGGCTGTCAAATTTTTGGATTTAAATTCAATTTAAATTTAAAAGGTGAGTGTTTTAACTCATTCACAACTTCTAAAATTTCTTATGTCTATTAAATTTAATTTTCGTTGTGATTATGCATTTATTTATGACTGTTTCATATATTTTAATCATCATCTCAGTTTATTGCATTTATTTAAATTAAATCGTTATTTCTTTTATTATTGAATATAACTGCTAATTAAATACCTGTTATATATAATCAGTTATCTGTTCATATTGATATTGATTGTTTTGGATGATGATTGTGATGAATGTGTGATCTGTTGATGGATGAATGGATGTTTATTTTATATCATTATAATATGCAAGTTCTTTATTTGTTATATTTTGATTTGGGATTGCGGTTTGAAATGATATACAACCGCATTTTTATTTTTTAAATTGTGGATTGAAATGATAAATATCCGTATCACTTGACCATAGGATAGAAAATTTTATACAGACACCGTGGCCTATACATATAATATTTTAAAATGATTTCTATGGTTTTGTAAAGAAATATACAGTTTATGAGATATTGATTTGGATATTTATAAATGTTATTATATATATATAATTTATTTCTTGGTTTTAAGCTATGTATAAAGTTGGTTTAAAGTATAAAAGAAGTTTAATAATAAAAGTTGATTTTATTAAGATATTATACGGTTGAGTATTTATTTAAAATTTATTTATAGAGTTTATAATGACTTAAATAAAATTAAGGTTGAGAGATAAATATGAATTTGATTGAATTAAAGTATTTAAGAATTATCCTCGAATAAAATTGATTTGAAATTTAATAAATTTGAGATTTTAAAAGATATGATTTTATAACTTGATTTTGGTAGAGGACTTATATGAATATCAAGTCGATTTATATGAATATTATCAAGTTAATTAAATTGAAAGAATATCCTGTTATGTGAAGTTTAAAGGTTTTACTTAAATGATATTGGATTTATTAAGTAAACATTTCAAATCTGAATAATAGCAATTGAAATTGATATATATATATATATATATATATATATATATGAAATTATCAAAGATTTAGTTTTGAAATGGTGGAATATTTAAGCTTTGAAATATATGGAAATTTTATTGGTTTATTTAGGAATTTAAATCTATATTTGTAATTGGTTTGGGAAATTAAAGAAGCTATTTTACTATATAAAGTAATTAAATATTTAAACCATTAAGTGTTGTAGTATGTTTCGAAGTTATGAAAGTCAAAGTTTTATGTTTTGAAAGGCTATATTTCAAGTTTTGGTTTCGAAATATTATAACTTTGAAATGTTATAATTTTAGAAAAGGATATATTTGAAAATGATATCAAAATTTGATTTGGGTTTTTTAAAGAGGAAACGATATCGTATTTATATGGGTCTGAAATGGATATTATATTATGGTTTTAGTAGTATAAACTATTTTGATAAGACCGCGGTGTTATAATAACGTTTGGCTGTTAAAGAGACCGAGATCGGAAGTTGTCATACTCTCTGCCAACTTCGAAAACCACTTTAACAACCATGTACGCGGTGGAGATTCCAGAATGAAGTAGGATGGTGGCGGCGTTTCCTTTAAGGTAAATACGTGGACCCAACTCCTGTGAGTTGGCATAAGGTGGCTAAAACAGGAGCGATCGACGGGTTAATGAGGTAGCACCTTTGATCGGACACATCCCTTCGATATTATACTTTGACTTTTGGATTGATTCGGTGGCCACTTTTGATTTTTTTATTTTGGGGGTGTGGCTCGAGGTGGACAGAAGCTGCACGCTATGCGTTACCACCGACCCGGAAGAGTAATTGGTATATCTACCCTGACATTGCCTAGTTATGCCGTGTCACCTACCCTAGCACACCTTGTACGAGTTTGGTTTTCTCCCATAGCCCGTGTGGTATCCTCTGGTGGCTTTCCGATCAGGAGGGACTATGATATTGGATGGACTGCTGGGACTATTACGTGTTAAGGGCTATTTGGGTAACCCCTTAATGCTATGAAAAGGTAAGTTTATTTTACTATTAGACACTATTATAATAGCGAAATATTACTACATAGTAAATAGTTTAACAGATCCTTAGGAGATGTGAATCCCGAGCATCTCTTAAGTTACCGCACTCATATTTATTTCTGTTGATTTAACTTACATAAGATCTTTTAGTTCTGACTCGAGTTTTTGTCTTTTCAATTCGCTCGGGTCAGCCTGAGCATTTCTGGAATTGAAGATTTTATTCTGGAGGACGAAGACGAAGATTTGTAGTACTATTATCTACTATATTATTCCACTACACCATTGTTCCGCTACATTGATATTATTCTTTGGTATGTGTAACTCTGATATATAGTTTATAAGAAAAATCGAATATTTTGTAAACAGCTTCATGAACTGTATATTTGATTATTATATTTTATCGTTCCGCTGCAACATTCTAATTTTTTTCTTTCTTTACTTTTTCTTATTTACCCCATAACAATCCGCCCTTCTGTATGATTTAAGTCTGACATGTGTTGTTTATCGTCGATTTAAAACGTACAAAAAGGCGGGGCGTTACATCCGGTATCAGAGCGAGGTTTAGCGATAAAACTTAGCTTTGTGGGGTCTGACTCTTTATTAATAGGGTGGTAATACCCTATAATGAGTCGCTGAGTGTATATATATGAGAGAGCGTATTTGTTAGTATTATAAAAAGGTTTTAATATTGTGTTAATCTGTTCCGTTTTGTATGTATAAATTCTGGTTGGTGCATGGGACGCTATGACATCAATAGGGATTTCTAAACACTAAATAGGACAGACCGACACAATATTTGTTTTGAATATATGTGAATGAAATAATTTTGCCTATTATATTTTCTATATATAAAATAAATTTTATTGAAAAGGTTATATTTGGTTGCAATATATTGGTTGTTAGGTAATGAAATTTATAAATAAATAGTCGAAATAAGATTGAAAATAAAATAAATGAAATTGAAAATTTAGAACTTAAGTTTCGGGCTATTGAAAATTTCTTTCGAATAATTTTGGAATATAATAATATTGTTTATAAGTATTTTCTGATATAAATATTTCAATATAATTTGGAAGAATTGTTTTAAAGAAACTTTGAAAAGAAATAAGTTCTATACTCCCCTCTCTGTAACTGGAAAATAATTTCGGTGATGGCGGCCGCATTATCGACATTCATTTTCGAGCCTCGAAGAGGGAAGGCCACTGCAGTAGTTTTACTGCAGATTCATTTTTGATAAACAAATATAATTTTTAAGTTATTTTAAATATAATTTGATATAAATTGTTAGGTATCTGTTGTTTTAAAATAATTTGAAATTTAACCCGGTATTTAGTTCTTAAGATTCCATTAATTGATAGTTTCAATTATTGTAGTGAATTGGAGCGTAGCTAATTACAAAAATTTGAAACCTCTAAAGGAAATAAGAGATTTAATGCTAAGCTATAAATTATATAAAAAGAAAATTTAAATTTGTAACATATAAAACAAAAGAAATTATAATTGAATATTAAATTAATTAAAGGAAATAGAATAAACTTGCATAACTTTCAATTACATCCTTAAAAACATATATATAACTAACCAAAAGATTTAAAAAGTTGAAATGTTACAGAATATTATACAAGTAATACTTAAATAATGAAAGTGTTCAATAAAAATTTGCTTTATAAATAAGAAATTTGACATGGAGATAGTTATAAATTTGCAAAATTTTAACATTACTAATTAAATGAAATAGGAGTTGAGTAATGTAAGCAAAGATTTTGAACTTAAGTAAATGTTGGAACTATTTAATTTTAAAGTAAATAAATGAAATTAAGGAGTAAATAAATGAATGTAATACAATAAAAAGAAAATTTACATGATATGAAAAAAAAAGTCTGTAAGAAATAAATGCAAATAAATAGATAAACCATAATATTAAAAAAAAGAAAAAGAAAAGAGAAATCAAGCAAAAAATGTATAAATTGAATTAATAAAGATAAACTCAATCTATTGTATGAAATTGTTGATTGTTTGTTTCGGTTTATGGTTGTTTGGGTAAGGATACTTTAAAATTGTTTGGATGTATGAATAATCTGTTTAGTTTCATCTAAGACTGTTGAGTAAATGATGCACTTAATAGTTTATTTTCATTCTGTACAATTTAAAGTTTTTGAACCCGAACAACTATTTGTTTTTTTGATATGAATGGATAATTGATGTGTGTTGATTTTATGTGATGGTTGTATGCCTGGTTGCAAGTGATCGTTGTTTGTGTTGATTTGTTTGTTTATGGTTTAAGCAACTTTAAAATTTTCATTTTATATAATTATCGACTCTTTTAGATTATATAAGGGAAATACAGGTTATGGAAGCAATTGCTACTGCTTTTGGTTTCATAATTAAGCGTTAATTGCCCGATAAATAGGTACATTTTCGGATTATGGTTTTATAGCGCTATTATAATGTTTTTCCCGTGTTAGGACATATATTTGGAAATTTGATGAATTATAAGAGTGTAAATAAATATTTATCAAAATATCGGGATTTGAACTATAATAATTGGAGAAATTGCAATTTAAGGAAATTAAATATCTAAATTTTGCGTTAATTGAAATCAATATGGAATGTAAAAATATTAAGGTAATAGTTTGTAAATCTAATGTTAATTTTATCCGTTTGATAATGATGAATTGAATAATAGAATGAAAGTGAATTTAATAGCTTTTTTGGAAATTTAATTTATAAATTTGAAAATAATGAAATTAAAAATTTAACACTGTAATTGATAGATTAATCAATGATAAATTGACATTTAAATTTGTTTAAATCATTGTAAATGATTAAGAAGTTAAAAATATTGAAATTTGTCAATTATCGAAATAAAATTGAAAATTTTATTTATTTAATTAATTATTAATTTATTTAATTAGTGGAAAAATAGCCATTTTGACCACTGGCTCGGATTTCGACGAAACCAGTTTCATCGGATCCGTAACGGTGAATTCTGTAGGATTTCAAGTTTCGTAGCGATCGGACTTGTCGTTTGATCGTACGGACTCGAAATGCCTTGAAATTAATGAAATTGAAATCAGTTGAAATCAATTTGAAAAATAATGATTTGAGCATAACTTCTTCATACGATGGAATTTGGACTGGAAATTTGTTCCGTCGCGTTTAAAATATTTTAAAACATCTATTTTGATAATTGGGTTGACACAATTTCATTCCAGAGTCGAAACGGGCTTTTGGGCCACTTTGGCGTTAGCGCGTAAATCTAACTTATCCATCCATTCAAATGTCAACCCTGCCTATATATATCCTGCTATAAACCCTAGCAGCCTCTGTTCCTTATTTCTATACTTTCTATTCACCTCCTCACCTCAATGGCAGACAAACTAATTCCCATTTCTAGATCCAATTCCAAATCAAATGAAAATTCAATCTCCTCAAATACCATCAAATTTTATATGGATTCGAAGATCTCGAAGAGCATAACTTAGATCTGCAACTCGTTTTTCGATTAGATGCATTGTTTGTCCAGAAATCGAAGAACAATTTTCGGTCGTTCATCCCTTGACGATGAACTTCGCCTGAACGGAAATTTCTTTCTGGGTTTAATAGAGAGGGCTAAGGAGATAGCATCCATATGGGTTTCAGGGTGAGTTGACGGCTAGATTTGGCAGAAAAATTCGATTAGGGTTCATTCTTGGTGGCGGCGGCGGCTTCCTATGGGCGATCGATGGTGATTCTCCAGTGCGGCCAGATGTGGGATGTTTAATGAGGTGGTCGGCGTGGCCTACGGTGACCGATGGTAGCTATTTGGGGTGGTCAACGGCTGGTCAAAGGGGGAGAGCAGCTTTGTATTCTTGGGTTCGAGCGTTGTCCTGTGTGCGTGTAGCTAGAAGAAGCTGACTTGTCTTAGAGTTGGTACACTTTTTTGTTTTTCGTTTTTGTTTTTATTTCAATTCCAATTTGTTCTAATTATAATAACTTTCATATACGAACACCAATTCACCCGCGGTTCTTTTGTTAGGATCGTATTGAAATTTCGAACATTTTGGCGCTGGTTTGGACCAATTTTGAGACTGTCAAATTTTTGGGTTTAAATTGAATTTAAATTCAATTTAAATTCAAAAGGTGAGTGTCTTAACCCACTCACAACTTCTAAAATTTCTTATGTTTGTTAAATTTAATTTTCGCTGTGATTATGCATTAATTTATAACTGTTTCGTATATTTTAATCATCGTCTCAGTTTATTGCATTTATTTAAATTAAATCGTTATTTCATTTATTATTGAATATAACTGCCAGTTAAATACCTGTTATATATTATCAGTTATCTATTGATATTGATATTGATTGTTTTTGGTGACGATGATGATGGATGTGTGATCTGTTGATGGATGAATGGGTGTTTATTTTATATCATTATAATCTGCAAGTTCTTTATTTGTTATATTCTGATTCGGGATTACGGTTTGAAATGATATACAATCACATTTTTATTTTTTAAATTGCGGATTGAAATGATAAATATCTGTATCACTTGAACATAGGATATAAAATTTTATACAGACACTGTGGTCTATACATATAATATTTTAAAATGATTTCTATGGTTTGTTAAAGAAATATACGGTTTATGAGATATTGATTTGGATATTTATAAATGTTATTTTATATATATAATTTATTTCTTGGTTTTAAGCTATGTATAAAGTTGGTTTAAAGTATAAAAGAAGTTTAATAATGAAAGTTGATTTTATTAAGATATTATACGGTTGAGTATTTATTTAAAATTTATTTATAGAGTTTATAATGACTTAAATAAAATTATGGTTGAGAGATAAATATGAATTTGATTGAATTAAAGTATTTAAGCATTATCCTCGAATAAAATTGATTTGAAATTTAAATAAATCTCAGATTTTAAAAGGTATGATTTTATAACTTGATTTTGGTAGAAGACTTAAATGAATATCAAGCCGACTTATATGAATATTATCAAGTTAATTAAATTGAAAGAATATCCTATTATGTGAAGTTTAAAGGTTTTACTTAAATGATATTGGATTTATTAAGTAAACATTTCAAATCTGAATAATAGTAGTTGAAATTGGTGTGTGTGTGTATATATATATATATATATATATGAAATTATCAAAGATTTAATTTTGAAATGGTGGAATATTTAAGCTTTGAAATATATGGAAATTTTATTGGTTTATTTGGGAATTTAAATCTATATTTGGAATTGATTTGGGAAATTAAAGAAGCTATTTTACTATATAAAGTAATTAAATATTTAAACCATTAAGTGTTGTAGTATGTTTCAAAGTTATAAAAGTCAAAGTTTTATGTTTTGAAAGGCTATATTTCAAGTTTTAGTTTCGAAATATTATAAAATGTTGTAATTTTGGAAAATGATATATTTGAAAATGATATCAAAATTTTATTTGGGTTTTTTAAAGAGGAAATGATATCGTATTTATATGGATTTGAAATGGATATTATATTTTGGTTTTAAAAGTATAAACTATTTTGATAAGACCGCGGTGTTATAATAACGTTTGGTTGTTAAAGAGACCGGGATCGGAAGTTTTCATACTCTCTGCCAACTCCAAAAACCACTTTAACAACTGTGTACGCGGTGGAGATTCCGTTTCCTTTGAGGTAAATACATGGACCCAACTCCAGTGAGTTGGCATGAGGTGGCTAAAACAGGAGCGATCGACGGGTTAATGAGGTAGCACCTTTGATCGGACACATCCCTTCAATATTATACTTTGACTTTTGGATTGATTCGGTAGCCACTTTTGATTTTTTTATTATTTTGAGGGTGTGGCTTGTGGTGGGCGGTAGCTGCGCGCTACGCGTTACCACCAACCCGGAAGCGTAATTGGCATATTTATCCTGACATTGTCCTAGTTGTGCCGTGTTACCTACCCTAGCGCACCTTGTACGAGTTTGGTTTTTGCCTGTAGCCCGTGTGGTATCCTCTGGTGGCTTCCTGATCAGGAGGGACTATGATATTGGATGGACTGCTGGGACTATTACGTGTTAAGGGCTATATGGGTAACCCCTTAATGCTATGAAAAAGGTAAGTTTATTTTACTATTAGACACTATTATAATAGTGAAATATTACTACATAGTAAATAGTTTAACGGATCATTAGGAGATGTGAATCCCGAGCATCTTTTAAGTCACTGCACTCGTATTTATTTATGTTGATTTAACTTACATAAGATCTTTTAGTTCTGACTCGAGTGTTTTGTCTTTTCAATTCGCTCGGGTCAGCCTGAGCGTTTCAAGATTTGAAGATTTTATTCTGGAGGATGAAGACGAAGATTTGTAGTACTATTATCTACTATATTATTCCACTACACCATTGTTCCGCTGCATTGATATTATTCTTTGGTATGTGTAACTCTGATATATAATTTATAAGAAAAATTGAACATTTTGTAAACAGCTTCATGAACTGTATATTTGATTATTATATTTTATCGTTCTGCTGCAAGATTCTATTTTTTTTCTTTCTCTACTTTTTCTTATTTACCCCATAACAATCCGCCCTTCTGTATGGTTTAAGTCTGACGTGTGTGGTTTATCGTCGATTTAAAGCGTACAAAAGGGCGGGGCATTACAAAATATCTCCTTTGGTTTTCTTTAATGTAATGGAGCATTTATCTGTTCAGGTTCCATTTGAAATAAGTCTTCGAGGTCCTGTGCAATATAGATGGATGTATCCATTTGAAAGGTATTAATGTTGAGTATGTTAAATTTTTGTTTAATTACATGTAATAAATTTTGATTGTAATTATTCTTGATAAGTACTTAAATCATCTAAAGAAAAAAGTGAGACAAAAATCCTGAGTTGAAGGTTCGGTATGCAAATCATATATCGAAGAAGTAGCTTCGTTCTTTTTCTTTCATTATTTCGATGACCATGTGAACTAATCTTTTGGAAATGCTACGCGAAATGATAAGGGCATTGAAAAAGATTTCTTCTGGATTAGTGTAATCTATTTTTAGGCAGCAAGGACGCCCTGCTAGAAAATGTGTGGAACTATGCTTAGATGATAAAGATTACAACGTAGCACACATATGTTCTTCTTAACTGTGCAAAAGTAGCACCATTTGTTAGGAATTATTAAATAACATATTTAAATTTATTTACTTTAATAAAACATGTGGTTATTAATTATAATGCAATATATTATCTACATATGCAGTATTTACGATCATAACATCCAACCGGCGATATCAACAAAAATTTGGCTTCTTAATTTTCGAACCACATATATGATCCGGTAAATTGTGTGGTCGAAGAAGGGTTGAGACATCTTGTGATTGGACCAAAAAGAAAAGTCAAGACATATCCAATATTCTTTGTCAATGGATACAAATGCAACACCATAGAATATGGGGTTGAAAAATTAACTAACAATACCGGTGTCTATGTTAAAGGTAGCGATGATCCAAATGATCACTTAAATGATTTTTACTGCATGTTAACTCAAGTATTTCAATTAACATATTTAACAGACCCGCGGAAGAAGTTTATTTGTTTAGATACAGCTGGTTTACTAATGTTCCAGGTTCTGAAATTAGCATGCACCAAAAATATAATATTATTGAAACAATGCATACATTATGTTATCATAAGTGAATACGTTTATACTAGCAAAACAAGTCCTACAAGTTTATTATGAACCTTATCCATCTCCAAAAAGAGATAAAGCTGATTGGTCGATAGTTTTTAAAACGAAGGAAGATTTACTTTTGACTGAAAGAATATTCCAAATGAACAAGTGTAGGAAGCAGGTATCGAGAAAAGTGGCGAAATTACAATAACAGATGATCAAACTGATTTTGGACCTCTAAATGATGAATGAAATGTATTAGTAGAAGTATTTGAGACAATAAAGGAGAACAGTATAGATTATGGACAAAGTTTGAATTAGGAAACAACGAGGACAGATTTAATGTATTCGTGCTGCAAAAAGGTAATTTAAGACAATAATAATGTTACACTTTTTTGTATGTTATATGCGATTATTGATGTCAAATCTTGATACGTTTACTCATAATTGAATGATATGTTCTGCCATAATAAACTAATATGTATATGACGGATTTTATAGATGTCTTTCTTTAGTAGTCGGTTTTCTTCGCAGTTTGGTTCCCCCTCTTTGTCTCAAAGAGGGACCGTTCGCAGTGGAGGTGATGGCAGTGGCCTATCCTAGTGGTCGCCGCGCACGGCGGCTAGATTGCCACCGAAAACAGAAGGATCGTACGTACTAAATTTACTTCAGCATTATAATTATTTTGTATGATATATTAGTCATGATTTTTCTGTATCATATTTAATGCAAGGGTTTCGAGCTTGAACCATCAAATATAGTGCTCAGCATACTTAAGCAGGCATACATGAGCCGTATGACTGCGTGCTGGCCGAAATGGAGCAGGATCCCAGAGCATGTCTGGGACAGCATCTCCCTGGTAAGTTTAAAATTATATATCATTATATATAATCACTTTACAATTTGCCGACTAAGTATAAATGTATAACTTATATTTATTCAACATATATATAAGGGGCGATAGACCTACTAGAGGAGGATGTTTCTCTGTGTCAATGCCATTGAAACTCTAAAGTTGCAAAGAATTACCGAGATACGATGTCTGCCATCAGAAAATCTAGGAAGAAGCCAAGCTAGATAGGCGCCCGCATATGCGATGCTTGGCTCACATGGTGGAGTAGCGATGATTTCAAGGTAGGTCTATTAGATATCGCCTTAATTTGTTTAGTGGAGAATGTATAATTTATACCTGTAAAATATAATCTTAATTTTTAATTTGCAGACGGAGTTAGACAGGAACTCGGCGGACATGTACAAAAATCCAGTCGCACACCGTGCTGCTCAAAATCATTTCAGCATTATTGTAAGGACCTACTAAATTGATTAATTAAAATTACGAACCGTTATTACATTCTTTATATAAATTTGTATGAACAACATACACCAATTATTGCAGGAAAGAGCGCATGGGGCCCCTTTCTCATACATGGACGTATTTGCGCATATACATGTCGTCAGGCAGACCGACAACGAGGGATCAGTGACGTATGTCTGGCATGAGGATGATAAAGCATACACTGCACATGTGAGTATACTTTAAGTTATAATTTATTAGTAATGATCATTTTAATTAATTATTTATAAAATATTACAACAATGTCTTGTAATATTGAATCGTATTTTATTTTATGTTGTAGGAAAGATTTATCCAAGCACATACGCAGATGCTTGAGCATTCAGGACGAAAGCAATTGACCATTTATGAGGAGGACGTTATCATTGACCCCGTTATGGACCCGACACATGGAAATTGGCACTATGGGGCTACGATACTCAATTGATAATTTGTAAAAATTAACTAAGTTGTAAAAATTGCTTAATTTTTATAAAAGTTACGCATTAACTTAAACACATTTCGACTTGTTTTGTAGGCACGGGCCTCACAGAAGGCCTATTAAAAGGCTCAGGACAATGCCGAGACTAATGAGCTTCGACAGCAGATTGTATAACTACAGGAGTAAAAACCCCTTAGAGCAGCGCAAATGGAGCAACTGAACCAGTGTTTGGCCGAGCATGTGGAGCATCATGGAGCATTCTCTTCATTTGGTGGTTCTAGAGCTGATGACAAGTAATGAGGTACTTTTGCGGTTTTGTTTTTGAAACTTGTGTATATATAAAATGAGGGATGGTGAAGTTGATTTGGGGACATATGGTGTTTGATGTTGATTTGTGGGGTTTGATGTTGGATGTATATGTTGTACATTGATGTTGGATTGTAGATATTGCAGCTAGGTGATGATGGACGGTTTCTTTGTATTGATTAGAAATGCTTGAGTTTGGGATGATAATGTTTGATTTTTATATTATTATTGATATAGATATTGTTGTACCAAGATTTCCGACGTCTATCGATGGCTTATGAGTCGAAATATTTCGACGATTTATAACGGTTCCTGACGGTTTACCATCGAAAATTCCAATGGCTTTCGACAGTTCTCTGGCGTGTTCTTAAAACACGTGTACGTTGGCACGTTGGAGAAAACGTTGGAACTGTCGCCGAAAAAGCCATCGGAGACCATCACAAAGCCATCGTCGATTCTCGTAAATGGGCGGAATCCGCCTCTGTATTCCGATGGCTCGCAACGGCCGCCAACGGATTTTAGCCGTCGAACTCACTGTGTATCTTGTAGTGGATGTTACCCAGTTGGTTATTAGATCGCATACTTGATTCAATCCCTCTGGCATCAGTTTGTAGATTCGTTCAATTTCTAAGGAGGCCGAATGGGTTGTCAATGATTTCAGGTTTGAGTAAATGAAGCGACGAGTGATCTTTAGGGTAACATTTTGATAGAGTTGGAGTAAATAAGTAGGATGTTGTGATTAAGACAAATGTGAGAAGGAGATTTAAGTAATTTCTCATTTGGTAACTCGACCAGAAAGAGTGCAGTAGAGAATGCTGACGACTTAAAATATGTAATGTCAAATTCTATGTTTTTTATATTGAACCATCTTTTCTATTTCATAAAGCTTATTGTTTCCACCACTTTCTCTTTATCTCGTTGCACGCTATTGTCTAAGATTATCTTTAACAAACTTTGGTTCCTAAGCATTTTCATAACTTCGGGATAAAGCGAGTTTCAATTTACGTTTATCATCATCGCATATCCTTGCGCACTTTTAGAGACTTGTTTAGGAAACAAAACTGACGATGAAATTTTATACTTTTATTAGTTCTAATTTTCTACTTCACAATATGTTAAACACCTTAGGTTGTGTCTTCCCAGACTTGTCACTACTGGGAATCCTCTTTTCTCATTCGAAAATGGAACAATTTTTGGTGTTGGTTTAAAATCTCCTCAAAAAAAAATTTCCCTTAAAATTGACCTTTTCATGTTATGTTTCATCTTTTGGTTTCTTTAACATATTTCTAATCTAACCGAGAATGCTTAGAAGCTCTAATTAGTCTGATGCAGATGGTATTTATGTCGAGTGTATTGAGGAACCACATCCATTTAGTGTCTTTCACAAGTTTACAGAGTTACACTTTTAAGCTAATTTCAGACAATTTGCATTATTTTTTATGTTTAAATGCTATATGCATGATCTTTATGGATGGCAATGTTGTTTAGGTGCCGAATAGTTTATGGCTGTGAAGGAGCTGGTGAGTCAAATCTTATTTATTTAAAAAAAAAACACATCATAACGTCTATTGATTTCTTCTTCCTACCATATATCAAATGGATAAGCCACTGACACTTATAAAACGCTTGCATGGAAGTGGCGTTGAGGTTTCATCACACATGCTACCTGCCAGAGTTGCCTCACAAAATATAGGTAGAAATAGACATTTTGAGATATCTTTCACAACTATGATTTAACCATTTATTTGGTTATGTTTATAGTACAGTCCAATTTATTGGGGCATAAAATAACTGCACTTTTTATTTTATGATTTTTGATGTTAGTGTGACACCTCGGAATTTTGACCCTATTATTATAATAAGTTTTTGATCAAATTTAAAATAAATACGAGATTTTCATTTATAAAATATAAGATGTTGGACATTTTTAGTTGTATATGTGTTATAAAGAAATTTATAATTTCAAAATATAAAATAGACTTTTTTAACAATATTTAAAATTTAATCTGTGTTATTCTATTAAATTGAAAATTTTATATTAATGACATGTAATATCATAAGTATCAAAGTTGTTAATAATAATAAGTATAATAACACAATCATATTCATATAAATATAAAATACATTAGTGCAAATACATTATAAATCAAATATTGGAAAGATTAAACCTTTAAATAAAAAAAATAAGATTAAGGAATGTTTCTAACAATTTTTATAATTTAAATAAAGTAAGATTATAAATAAGATAAGTATAACTTAAATTATAGTGATAAATATAAGTCTGTGTGTACATAAGTACACACTATAATATGAATAAGATATAAATCAAAGTGTAATTATGTGAAGACAAACATATAATTCTGTCAAGAACAAATTTATAGTTTGTCTTTAAGTTATAAGATAATAAAACAAAAAGGCAAAACTATTGTATAATTACACTAAACAAACAAATCTGCAAGTATCTTTAAACAAATTTAACTTATTTGCAAATACTACTTATATGTGAACATAAGAGAACAAGTATTCATATCAAGATAATAAAACAAAACTCTTGTACAAAATTGGTTAGCAGGGCATTGTAAGTGTAAACTTATATGTAAACATTTCAGTACAAACAAAACCTGAAATATCTTGTACAAAATGTTTATGTCAGTAAATACTAATTAGTGTAAACACATATGAAACATACTAGTACAAACATAAGCCTGCAATATCTTTGTACTAAATATTTGTGTCAGTAAATATAGATTGTGTTTGCATAAGTAAAACAAAACATAAGTATTGAATTAGCCCACTTTTCTGTCTAAATGAAAACCTTCCAGCCGAAATTGTTGAATCACCTCAGGCCTTAGTGCAAATAAAAACAAAGCAAGATATTTTATCAACAAAGCTTGTTCAAGAAGACATAACTGTTGAAGGTTATATATATGTATTCATCATGTCTTATTTCATTTAGTTCAGTCTTTATCTTATGAAGAAAAACCTGAGAAGATGTAAAAGTAAAACACAACTTTATATTTTCAAGTTCAAACAAATTCAGGAAAACAAGAAAAGTTACAGGAATTCAAACTTCAATTACAGTTTTCTTTCTTCATGAAGCAACCTTTCCCTCTGTTCAAAGATTATTAGGTGAGTAAACATATTTTCTAAAAATTTAAAACTTGATACTTAGATCATGTACTCTTATGCCTGCTATATACTGAGTATATGATACTCTGTGATAATGTTGTTACTATAATTTTGAATTGATCTGCAATATTTCAGACTCTTGAACAAAGAAAAATAGATAAAGAATTTATACTTTATCTTTTAAATCATTTTAAAACTATGATTTTTAATCTTCAATTAGCACTCTAGACCTTGTTTGATACTTTACTGTAGGACATGAACTCTGCAACTTCAAATTTGCAGTAAGAAATCAATGTGTGCAAAATTCAAAGACTTTAAATTGTAAATTCAAGTTCATATATTAAACAAACATGCAAAGTTAGGATTTTAAAGGTGAAATGATAATTTTTAGATCAAAGTTTGAAGCGCAGTTTCAAGAGTAGCCGAAAATTGATTTTTATCAATATTGGTTGATTAAACAAAATTTAGTTATTGAAAATTCCTGTGAAGTAAGCTTGATGATAATTTAACATACGAAAATTTTCAAAATAATTTTCAAATGCATAGATTGATAGTTTGAATCAAAAGTAGGGCTTAGTGCATGTTCTGTTGGATCTGTTTTGCTCGATGTTTTCTTCATCATCGAACGACCGAGTTGGACGTGTGTTTGAGGGATGAAGGAATAGGACATGAGCGACGCGTGGCAGGAAGCGCAACTCGTACGGTGGTCGGCGCTAGGAGGATGAGGCAATTCCTCTATCGCTGTTCAATTACAGTTCACCCAAAAGGGTATTTTTTTCGTTTTCGTGATCTTCGATTCGAGATAGCTATTGAATTCGATTGGGGGTCCGAAATGGAGTTTGTGGGGACTGTCGTGGGTCGCCGGAGGCAAGGCGAACCACCGTGCACGTGCACGGTGGTGATGGATGTCCGGTTGCAGTGGCCTTAACGGTCGCGTCATCACTCACCCGAGTCATGCTCGTGTAGTTGCTGGGTTTACTCCGGGTTCGCGTTCGAGTGTAAGGGGCCTGATGCTAATTTTAGTTTACCTTAAACTTAATTACTGAAGGAAGAATAAAAATATGAAGAAGAAGATGTTGTTCAGAGGCGACTCAGGTAGTTGCGTGGGAAAACTCGAAGGAACACTCGAGCGAGGATAGGGTTGCTCTCGGGTTTTAGTGGGAAGTCTCGGGTTCATTGATTTGTTGTATTCTGTGGCAATGTTTTACAAAATTTAGATAAAATTTAATACTGTTTAATTATGAATTAACGTTTCACGATGTTTCAAAATTCTTAGCTGCTATTTAAAATATGGTACTAATTTAAATTAAGTATTAAGTTAACTAATAATTAAGGTTGGTAGTTAATACTATAATTGATTATCAAAATTAAAAAGAAAACTTTTACATGTTTAATCAAGTTGAACATATAAGATAAATAAATTGTTTTAAAAGAAATTAAGAACACTTACTTTTAAATAGTAATTAGCGATAGATTAATTATTTTGGGAAGCGGTTGGGAGTAATCACTTTAAAATCAGAGAACGAGTAAATAACTAAGAAAAGGGGTAAATTCGAAATCAATTACTTAAAGTCAATTTATGAATGGTGAAGAGCTAATTAATCGAGTAAATTAATTAAAAATAAATAAATGGTTATGTAAGTAATTAGCAGTAATTAAATGAGAATTTAAGTTTGATAAATAGTTAAAACTGTTCCTTAAAATGATTAATTAAAGTAAAGGATTAATAAAGAAATCAATAATTAAACAAACTGGAATGAAATAAGTAATTGATAGTTAATGAATGATTAATTAAATAAAGTTAAGCGGTTAACTCTCAGGTAATTAATTCTAACATTGAATTAATTACAAATAAGATTTAAGGGCAATTGCTTATGGATTGTTGAGTAGAATATCTGCTTGTGATGTTTAAATTGATGATATTCCGTGATGCTCTGTGATATGTTATGTTGAGATATATATATGATGACTGTATAAGTTTACCTGTGATAAATGTTGTTTGAATTATAACTTGAATTAAACTGTTAAGTTAAATAGACAACTTGACCCTTAAAATGGCGTTTGGATTCGACGAGACCGGGATCGAAAGAATCAAATTTGATTCTCCGAAAACCACATCAATCCAATTTAAACGTTAGGTCGTGAATTCTGAAATGAAGATCGAGATGGTGTTTTCAGATTGCAAGGATTATCATCGTTGACTCGGAGGGTGATTCCAAAATGAGTGTGACGAGATAATGCCTTCGGTTTCGTTCGAACCCGGAACGAACTTGTATGGATTGAATGCTTTCAGCACATCGTCAGGCGGACGATAAGCATTCTAAGTGATATGTTCTATAAAGGTAATCGCAGCCTCAAGCCTCATCAACCGAGAATGGCTAAAACAGGGGTGATGCAGCAAGGTTAGGTGGATCATGCCCAAGCAGGACAAGATATTTCCCCTGTCTAGATGTCCCTTTTTATTTCGGCTGTATGGGCGGTTGGAGCTAAAACCGCGGGGTTTATCTTGTTCGGAACTGTTCAGTAAGGAATGGTTCCGGCCTTGTGTTGCAAGGGGTCGGGAGTGATCCTCGGTATGGTGATCTAGGCCCCGTACTGTGACGGGCGGTACCCCAGTAGCCCTGCCATTGTTGGAAATCCATTTTCCCTACGAGACCCTACAGTTTTGATTTGTATTACCCACTTTTGTGGCTAGTAGCTGGAATTTAATAGATGTAACAATTTCGGCTATTTTCCATTTACTTGAAAACCCTAGACACTATTATAATATCACTGGATTTTCTATGAAATGTTTTGGTTAGCGTAAGGTAAAAACTTACCCGTATTTATTTGTGGGAAGTCATACGTGATACCTTTATTTTCAAAATGTTTTTCAAAGTTAAACAACTTTAAACCGTTTACTCATACCAGACCCATGTCTGACCCGGAGTTTATATTTTGTGTTTTCATAAACTCTTGGGTACTCAAATTTTTATGAGTAGCCAAGTGATAGGTTCAGACTTTGATTTCTAGAGGAGCTTGGAGCGGGAGTTTCCAGACGTATGTAGCTATTTATCTAGTGTCGCTGTGTTAGTTGACGTGTACTGTATCTATGATGTGTATTGTGGTTGATGTGGATATGACAGTCATGTGTATTGATATTGTATAACTCTGATATATGTAAAACTATGTAATATTTATGTGATATATTATATTTTGTTCCGTTCCGCTGTGAGATTCTGATGTTGCTGTTCTTTTCTTTCTCTTTCTTTTCTATTTCTATCCCTTTCTTTCTTAATGATGATACGTCTTTCTGGTAGTAGAAGGGCGGTTCGTCACAGTTAGTTTTCTAATTCGAACCTGAATTACATATATGGTTCCTTATTTTGAGATCTGGAACATTTGGGCAGTTGATCGTGCAATAATTCGAGTTAAGGAATTGTATTTTGGGTAATTCATTGTAAAAAGTTCTGATTTGGTATGTTCAAACAGTAGAGGTTATAGGGTTAAGGTCCTTGCACTTGTCTTTTTTCTAATAGACTAGGACGAGGCCCAACACACATGGGCAACTATGGAATAAGCTCAGTTGGAAGCTCGTGTAGCATGATAGATTGGATAATTAAGTCCCTCTGCTTTAGCAGACATTAAGACATTAAAATAGAGCACGTATATGTACATTAACACTAAGAATTGAGTAATTATCCAATTAAAATCTTACAGTCTTATTATTATAACTGCTTTTAGTGACATCAGTTGAATACAGAAAGCATTATTGTTGCAACTCAATCTGAATCTGTAGCGTCTTTGTGGCTGAGTCACGGTTAAGACATTTCGCAGCTGTGCCAGAATTGTGCAAGGCAGTCTCTGATGTAGATCTACCTCTAGGATAAAACAGCCTTAAATACCATTATCAATAGTCTCTTACACAAAGACTGCTGATTCAATAGCACCTAAGAAATAGTGCTTAGATCTAATGTTGCATTTAAAGGCAAAAGAAGAAAAGAACTAGCTTTTTAAAACCGATAAAATTTCTATTGAATTGCTTGGTTTATGTAGGGAAAAATCTAAGTAGAGAACGAGGCCGAGCAATGAGAAAATACCCAATTCGAGTTTATTGGGTCTTATTACAAAGTCAAAGTCGGTTTAAAAATATACTACCAAAAATAAAAAAGTCCTACATCACATTAGCCAAGTTAGACCCTGCCTGGGTCAAGTCGAGTCAAGTCAGTCAGCGGGCGCTTGTTTGATGGTTCGCATGATCTCCTTCCTTAACACAAGAGAAAACATTGGATGCCCAAAGGGCTCATCCTTTCTCTTGTGAATCATACATTTAGATATGAACATTCAATAGTTTCCCATAACGTACGACTTTTCAACAAGAGTAGTATTCTATAGTCTTTCAATTTTTTTAATAATTCATTTTTAAAACCAAATTTCAAGACAATCTCCTATTTGAATTTTTAAAAATATTTTTCTTAAGAAATTTCTAATTTTATAAGGTTACAAAAAAACAAATGTATCTTTCAATTTAAACCTTTGCATAATGAGTATGATCACGATTATACTAGAGTGACTCGTAGTCTTGAACTCTATCTCTAACATCAAACCACACGCAACCTTTCTAAGGTGCTTTCTACAGCGTGCTTTAAAGGCCATGCACGTCTATCCCGGTTTAGTGAACGCTCTATGAATTTTGCCCAAAATTCCATATGAAACTCCCACATTTCCACATTCGCATTGGTGAATTTATCAAGAGTACTCCTGTAACTAGGTACTACACTCCACATAGAGTATAGATTTTATTAAGAGTTAAACTCGTCCTCCTTTAGCTTTATGTGCTTATATCTAATGAAAAAAGTATGTTCAATGAATGTCACTTCATAACTTGCTATTACGCATTGACTCCACTTCTTGGAATTTTCGGTCATTAGATTGGTTACTATTATGAGCGACTACTCATTCTCTGATTTCTCATTCCATAGGCAATAGTCACATTCTTTTAGATGTAGAAAGGACTTTCTCTCTAGCCAATTCTTTCATTAAAGGATCCACCAGATTCTCATTAGAAGGTACATAATCCACTCTTATAAACCTTGAAGAGATATACTCCCTTACAGCATGGTGCTTACGATGAATTTATTATCTCTTACCGTATTAATAACGGTTCTCAACTTTTGCAATAGCCATGGTTCATAGTTCTTTTAAGATATCGCATTACCCCCTCAATTGTGTGCCAATGCTTTATATCATGTCTGCTAGTGCTAACAAGAAAACTTGTCAACATCCTCAAAGCTATATGAGAGGTGAATGAGTTCAAATAAAACCAGATCATTGAGAAGACTACTTCCTTCGAAACCTACCTTTTGACTTGGTTAACTTAGTCCAAATGGTTTTAAGAAGTTAGCTTAGAAATGAAGGTAAAGGAAGAAGCATCTTACTCGAAACCCTTCTTTTGAATGGGTTGGAAGCAACTATTCATTTTGGCTTTCCATTCCTTTAGATCATGTCAAAAGGTTTGTTTTGGCCCTTTCGACCATGTCAAAAGGTTTGCATGTTTTACTAATGTGTGATAGCTGCTCTCGACTCTATGGTTTTGCCACTTTTGTTGAGAAACCCTTTCGAAAGTGTTGCAGATGTAGTTGGGGATAAATCCCTTTCGAATGAATTCCTTTCTAGACATTCGCTTGCCAATTACAAATTGGAATCCCTTCGGAATCTCCTTTTGATCATGTCGAAAGGAATTATTTCCTTTCGAAACAGATCCAGCTTGTAACTGCCTAAGCTTCGTTCATTTTATTCTGTATAAGATCAGCCCACATATACCTAATTTTTATAAATTCATCACAGTCGAAACTCCATCGCCGTTCTTACTTCAATTTTCTAATATTGGTTTTGATGGCGATGTGTTTCGAATGTACATATCTCAGTCAATCATGTATTGCATAAGCAAAAAAAAGTAAAGAGAATAAGATAGAATCATGTGCAATGTATCATTGGTGTAGCTATGATCAATACGATCTTTCTCATAATTGAAATCCTTAATGAATCCTCCATCTCTCAATTATTATTAATCCAACATGAGTTACAACTACGAGATCTTTTTTTCAAAATTGCTTTAGGATTTACAAACTTTTTATTGTAGCTAAGAAATTGGAGTAAAAAATGAGCTTAGGATTCCAAAATCAGTTTCCTAAAAATGGACCACTTGGGTCTTATTTATAGATGTCGGATGGCCACCTTCCACGCCCGAGCTTTCGACCCTATTGGAAAGCCCTTTTATATTACACCTTATCCGTTTCGACATGGTCGAAAGGCCTCTTCTACCATCGATGTAGTCGAAAGGAATATCTTTTAAGTCCTTTAGTTTAACCTTGCACTTCCCCTCTTTTTATTGCAGACCCTTTGACATTGTCGAAAGTGTCTTTTATCTACCTTTCACCTTTGTCGAGTCTTTAGTGCTTCTTTTTCTTGCATTCTCCTGAACTGCTTTCAACGTCATCGAAAGGGCCTCAATTGTGCTTTTCACTTCATATTGCTTTGTTTCGATTATAAGTAAGGTTAGAGTTTACGACGCCATCGATAAGTTGTCCATAAGAGCTTCGAAGTCGGTGAAGTATTAATGGTTTCGATGTAGTAGGTAGCTTCCGAATAAATTCTTGTAGAGGGCTGATGTGGAAATTCTCCTGATGTATCGGCCTCGACCGGTTCGAAAGGCTAGTTTATGATTTCAAAAGGGGTTGTATTGAGTAATTTGAATGAAGGCGAAACTTTTGGTTTCAAAAGATTTGGTGTGCATACAAGAGCTTGATATTTGTTGTATTCGAAAGGGGTTTCAAACCCGTCTTTTTCTATATATGTGAATCCATCTGCTTCGAATGGTCGACAATAGCGAAAGGGTAGCTCCGTCTTTACCTTTGATAGCTTTTATACCATTCGTCACTTGTGACAGCACATGGTGCCACCGATTCCTTTGAAAGCATTCTAAATTCCTTCGTGACATTCTTTTGTGACCTTTGTCGAAACCCATGCCCGTAACTCCAGTAGGGACTGACATTTTCATCAACCTTATTTGTTACGTTTTCTCTCAAGTGGATTTTATGGCCAACATTTTGCTTCCCCCTGTGTGAAAGAAGCTTTTGCTTTTTAGGACAAAAAATTTAAAACTCTCTTGCTCTTAATTACTCCCTCTTCCTGCAAAACTCAAAGTAAGTGACATTTTCTATTGCTGACCCACTATCCTATACATACGCCTCATGATAAGTAAGCATAGGGGTGCTTCTAAATTTAAACGACTAGTTAATCCTAAGCTTGATTTAACAAAGGATACGAGGTCCGCAATTAATGGTTATTCTTGCGTATAACAATTGAAATCTAAGAACTTCCCTCTAGGGATATTCAATGTTACGAAATAGGAGGTCATGAGCTATTATTTGGCGATAAGCTTTTGTAAACTGTAAATTTTGATGTGTTTAGAGATTTTCCTCGTAGATCACAATAATCCTAGTGTCTGAATTTAGATGTTGGTGAGCATCATTTAAAATTGCAAACTAATAAACTTGATTTGGTATTAAGAAGACCATCTCAAAGCTTTTGATTGTTGACTTAGACGTTTGTTGTGGCTTCAATACTACTTTAAATCACAGGTTCGGTATTTGATTGATAGAATTTAAAATCGATGATAAAGTCCCAAAATTCAAATTCAGGAATTGCGAGGTTATGGAACCTAACTCCGATTAGGGTATTAGCTAATGGAGTTTAGAAGTTGATAGCAAGATATCCAGAACCCAGATTTAGGTCCTATTAAGCAAGAATTAGAAGTAGTCTTCAGAATGGAATTGTCAAACCCAGATTTGGTATTAATGGCGGACAATAAAAAATTCTTAACATTGTCTTCATGTCAAAAATCCCAAGCCCGGATTAGAGCATATATTGGATAATCAGAAACTCATGGTAATTATCTCAATAATAGGAATCTTCAAGCTCAGATTCAGGTATATGTTGGATTATTAGAGATCCATAATAATTATTTTTATAATAGGAATCCTCGACCCAGATTAGGGCATTAAAGTGAAGTTTGGTAATAATCCCGAAACCCATATTCCATTATTAAGACTGTACGTGGTTAACGAATTTCTGAAACCCTGATTCGGTTATTTATAGATGAAATTCGGATAAAATACTAATTCAGATATTTTATTGACAGAGTTCTACTTTACTCCTTAGATTCTGCCTTCCCTATATTTAATAGTAATCTGATTGGCTTCTTCTCAAGCTTAGACGCCTTAGTCCATGACCCGACGGGACTCATCTTGGGCTTGGACATATTAGTCCATTATTTGATGTGCCTCTTATTGGGCTTGGACATCTTAGTCCTTTATTTGATGAGCCTCTTCTTAGGCTTGGATACCTTAGTCCATTATTTGATGAGCCTCTTCTTGGGCTTGGACACCTTAGTCCATTATTTGATAAGCCGCTTCTTAGGCTTGGACGTCTTAATCCATTGTTATCTAGTGCTTTTGGTTTACTCATCTTAGAGGCAGGAACTAAGGACATACCAAGCCTGCTTCCAGGAAGGGTTTTGACCTGGCCAGAGACACGACCAAAGGCTTGTCCAATGCTTTAACTTGGCCATAGCGTGGCGCGGATAAAGGTTTACTCCGACCTCCCTCCATGAGGTCCCCTGCCCTGGCCATATAGTGGTACCCTGCCCTGGTCATAGCTTGGAGCGGACATTGGCTTGTTTGATGCTTTACTCCATCCTCCCTCCAGGAGGTGCATTGACTTGACTATAGGTGCGGTCAAGGACTTTTCTGGTGCTTTAACTTTGCCATAGCGTGGCGTGGTTAAAGGTTTACTCCATCATCCCTCCAGGAGGTGCTCTGCCCTGGCTATCTCGACGTGGAAAAAGGCTTTTTTCATCTTAGGTATTGTCCAAATGCAAGAAGTATCTCACTCCAATCCATATAGATTTTTCTTTTGAAGAAAGTGATGCTTTATTCATTCATCTTTGGAAAATTTGGTCTCAAATATCCGGCATTCCATGTTCTCGGAACCATATTGCCGTCTGGTCGGCATAATTCGTAAGCTCCTGGGAGGATCACTTTGCAAATGATTATGGGTCCTTCCCAATATAGTCTTAGGGGTCCATCTATGGGGTTTCTTGAATTCACCATTACTCTTCAGAGTATGAGATCTCCTTCTGAAATGACAATGTTCTCACTTTTAGGCTGTAGTACATTGAAATTCTTCTTTGATACTCTGTTGTTCTTATTGTTGCTTCATCTCTCGGCACATGTATCAAATCCATGGACTCTTTTTAGTTCTTGATTTATATCTAATGCATAGGAGATTCTTTGGTGTGAGGGTATTTCAATCTCGATTGGTAACATCGCCTCACGCTCATACGTCAAAAAAGTAGGGAGTATGTCCCATTGCCGTTTTAGTAGATGTTCGATAAGCCTAGAACACAACTGGTAGTGCCTCTACCCAATTCTCTTTTGCTTTGTTTAGTCACTTTTTTGGAATTGTCTTTATGGTTTTGTTTGAATCCTCAACTACCCTATTTGCTTTTGGATGTGTGATGGATGAAAAGATCTTAATGATTCTACTCTTGTGGCATAAGCGAGAGAATTCTTCGTTCTTAAATTGTGTCCCAATATCAAAAATTATCTAGTGGGGAATTCCAAACCTGGCTATTATATTTTTGATGACATATCTAAGTATCATCCCAGAAGTAATTTTTGGAAGTGGTTCCACCTCAACCAATTTAGTGAAGTAATCTATGGCGATTACAGCGTACTCTGCTCCTCCTTTTGACATTGGCAATGGGTCGATTAAATATATTCCTCATACGTCAAAGGGCCATGGACTTGAGATTGGAGTTAACTGACTTAGGGGTGTTCTGGAAATTTTCGAGTACTTTTGATACTTCTCGCATCTTCTCACATACTCGATGGCTTGGCTTACCATATGAGGCTAAATAAATCCTTGTCTCATCATCTTCTTTGCTAATTTTGTTCCGTTCAAGTGGTCCTCGTAGAATCCCTTATGTGCTTCTGCTAGCAATTTTACACAATCATTCACACTTATGCATCTCAAGTAAGGAAGTGCATATCCCATCTTATAAAGGATTCTATCCATTATTGTGAAGGTTGGAACTTGCCTCCTGATTTTTCGTGCTTCATCTTTGTCAGATGGAAGTAATCCCTTAACAAGATATTCAATGATGGGTGACATCCAGGTGTTCTAATACGAGTCAGTTGCTCTTAATTGGTCAACCCTTTCATCTGATATTTCTCTATCAATTTTTCTTCCCCCTTCCTCTTGTAACTTAGCCTGATACCTTGTCAGAACTAATATCTCCTTTCCTAGTTTAGATCCTTCCTCTCTAATACCTTGTATCCTACTAGAACAATGCGTGTCTCCGGGGCTCCCCTTGAGCTGGCTAGTTTTGCTAGCGAATATGCTTGTGAGTATTCTGCTCTTGGGACTTGGTGTATGGAAAAGTTACAAAAGCAAGCACTTTTAGTATTTTATTCACATATAAAGATAGTTTGGAGTCCTTTGTTCAATATATCTGCATCACTTGATTTACCATTAGCTAAGAATTGCTAAATATATGAATTCTTTGAATCTTGATTTCCAATCAAAGGTTAATTCTGCTACCATAGATTTATATTCTACCACATTGTTCTTTGCGGGGAATCCTAATTTCATAGCATAGTGTAAGAAGTGTCCATCCGGTGTTATGATCCATATTCTGCAACGACCCTTTATTCATTTAACACACCATCAACGAACAATTTCCACATAGGCTTCTGATCCTTTTCCTTTTTCGATTGCTCTTTAACGAAGTTAGTGCATTCGTTAATGAAATCTGCTAATGCTTACCCTTGATAGCAGCTTGTGGCTGAAATTCTATATCATGTTAACTAAGCTCGATTCCCAATTTTACCAACCTTCCTGAAGTTTCTGGCTTATTGAAAGCTTGCTTAAGGTGGAAATTGGTCAATCCCTTGATCGAATGTGCTTAAAAATATGATCTAAGCTTTCGATCTATGAGAATCAAGCAAAAGTCTGGCTTTTCTATCATTGAGTAATGAACTTCCACATCCTTTAATTGTCTGCTCACATAATACACTGGAAGTTGAGCTCCACTCCCTTCTCCAATCAATACTAAGCTGACCTCAGGTTCTGAAACTGCCATATATATGTATTAGATTTCCCCATTCTTAGGACTAGATGTATCAATGGCTTTTCTAGATGGCTTTTTAATTCGTGAAAAGATTTTCTACAATCTTCCCCCATTCAAAATTCTTCTTTTTCTTGATTACGTCAAAGAAGGGAATACATTTAGTAGCTTTGGAAATGAACCTACATAGGGTGGCTAACCTTCCATTCAAACCCATCACCACCTTGTTGTTTTTGGGTTCAGCGATGTCTTTAGTGGGTTGAATTTGGTCAGGACTAGCTTCAATCCCTTGGACACATACAAGGTAGCCTAATAATTTTCCCAGATAGACTCCAACAAAGCACTTTTGTGGGTTTGATTTCATTTGACATTTCTGCAATATAGTAAATATTTCTTCTAAATCTTTAAGATGATTCTTGGCCTCGCCATAATTTACTAGCATGTCATCCACATAAACCTCCATATTCAAGCCAATTTGCTCTTTAAACATTATGTTGACTAGTCTTTGATATGTTGCCCTGCATTTTTTAGCCTAAATGGCATCTCTTTGTAGCAATAAATTCCCCATTCATTTATGAAGCTAGTATGTTCCTCATCTAGTTTGAACATTGGTATTTGATTGTACCCTGAATAGGTATCCATGAGAGCCAATAATTTATGCTAGCTTGTTGCATCTTCTAACTAGTCTATTGATGAAAGCAAAAAACAATCTTTCGAACATGCTTTGTTCACGTCTGTATAGTCAATGCAAGTCCTCCATTTTCCATTTGATTTCTTTACCAGTGCTGGATTGGCTAACCACTTTGGGTAGTATATTTCCCAAATAAATCAACTCTCAAGGCGCTGCTTAACTTCTTCTTTAAAAGCATCTGATCGCACCCTATCTTACTGTCTCTTTTTCTTCCCAATGGGGTTGCTTCTGGATTGATGTTGAGTCCATGACACATGACCATTGGATCATTCCTCACCATACCAAAATGCAACCAATCAAATACGTCCTCACTGACCTTTAGAAATAGGATCAAACCCTTCTTCAAGTCTTTATTCAAATCTTTTTCCACTTTGACTACTTTAGAACTATAATCTGAATCTATATATGCTTCTCAAGGTCCTGCATATATTTTATCCTTCCTGTTTCCCTCGACAATTGAATTCTACGATGATTGGGCTTTCTTCAGTGGAATTAGCATCAACTCTCTTCGTTTTGCCTCCAGAAGGATGTACCTTTCATGCATGCACTTGTCAATCTATTCATTTTAATTTTTGCTTCAAATGTTGGATGTCAAAATCCATCGTCCGAAGGTTGTAAGATAATGGAAGAATCAAAGTAAGCATAATACTCCCTTTTATATTGATCTATAGTAGCAAAATACATCTCTCGAGAGGTGAACTTCTCCCTTCGGGCAGTGCCTCATCCTCTCTTGTCAAAAACTATACCATTAGATATTTTTTGGGGGATGAGTGCATCTATTTCATCGAGTGCAAGCCTGCTAAAGAAGGCGTTGTGGTAAGATTATTTGTTGATAATCCCAAAAATGGCCTCGAAAGTTCTGCAAGATGGTAGCACCCCTATTTGCACAAGAAGCTTCACTTGCCCCATTGGAGTCAACCCTTTGTTATTGAATTTGAAGATGGGTTCCATGCTGGGCTCCAGTTTATCTTCGGGGATGTTCATCTGATTGAAGGCATGATTGAAGATAATGTTGATTTCATAGCCTATGTCTACAAGAATTTTAGAGTCGACGGACAACGCGATATAAGTAGTAATCATGAATGGATGGTTGTGCGAATGGTGACACCCCCATTTCCGCTCTTGCGGGGTGATAAAAAGGTTGGTATTAAATACCGAGTCATGGATTCTTCAGTGGCGGCTTTTATTGGAAAGAGAAGACGCGTTCTTTTGCCTCCTTGATGTGTTTGTTTTAAGCCCATTTTTTATTTCCTCCTGGATGTGGCCAACCATGAATAATATCAATTCTGTTTATCAACAGGATTATGCTCAAAGGGTCTTCATCCTTTAGCATATTAACGGCTTTTCCAAGGTGCTTTTGTGGCCCATCCCCTATTTTTAAGCTTTCTGCTGATTCGAAATTAAATTCCTTCAATCGACCCTCATGAATCGGTTTCTGGATGATCTACACTTATCGGTTTTTCGGCTGTTTGCCTTTTGTATGCACAATAGTCACCTCCTTTTCTTTGCTTAGGTTTATTCCTGGCCTTTAAAGCAGTCAGAAAGTTGACTCTTTCCTTCTCCACAACACAAGGCAATGGCTTGTTCAGAGTGACTGCATTAGCAATTTACTCTTCCCATTTAGTTCTTTTCTGTCCCCTACTTAAACTAAATCTTCCTCCTTCTAACCTGAGGATAACTTTCCTCTTAGCGTAATAAAGCTCATCCATCCAAATGAACTTGCCAACGTGGAAGTGGAAATCTTGTAAATCTTTACGCCCTTTAATGAAGAGCAACTTCCAGAAGGGGGTTCTCTATTAAGCCGGAATGTACCATGATAAGCTTGCCTTAGTCATTTATGTCTTTTGCTTTTAGTGCTTCAACATTGAATCCCCTTAGATATTCTCCCAAGGATTTCCTCTTTCTTTGCTTTATGTTGTCCAAACTATATAATCTATTGTTGGATCTTTACAAATGTAGAACTAGGCGGAGAATTCGTAGGAGAACCACTTCCATGAATAGATGGCTTCTTCTCGATGCTGTCTATACCATTTGGTCACAGCTCCTTGAAGAGTGACAGGGAATAATTTGCATCTGAGAGCTCCTGACGCATTTTATAAATCCATTTGGCTATCGAAAGCCATTAAATGATCATCTAGATTCGAGACTGTAGGTATTTCATTGTTAGGATCTTCACATAAGAAGAGATGACTATTGCCCTAATCTCATCTGTAAAGGGTGGCACTCGTTCATTATCATTAGCATTTTCATCCATAGTTATCTTCCATTTTTTATTCATTACATTTTTGATTTTCTTCTCAGCTACGTCCTTTAAGTAGGCTTCCACATTACGATAATTTTGCTGGTAGGAAAATATTTCTTTGACGTAAAGCTTCCAAATTATTCAAGTGATTTATCAAGAACTCTTCCTTAATGATTAGCATTAGTGTGAGGGTGTTCCTTCTTCTTGGAGGGTGTTAGATATATATTTCTTTTTTTCATTGGAGTGAGCTTTTAAGTTTCTTTTGGGCGAAACCACCTCATCCCCCTAAGTTGGTTTTTTTCGTTTTTGAAGACTTCTTAGATAGTGCCATTTTGACGAGCTCTTGCATTTTTTGCACCTGCTGCTCTAGATGTTTGATCTTTGCAGTCTTCTCATCCTATTTAGCTGGTGGCAAAGACTATCCTTGAACGATCCCATCCAAATTGAAGGATGTAGCTATGTTCCTCTCAAGGGTTGTTGTGTGGATAACCCCTTCATCCATTCTGCTTAGTCGTTTGGATTTCATTTTACTACGCCAAGTCAAATGATCCAAAATTAGTCTATAAGGTAGTAACAAGATTGAAGGCTCAAGTCTTCCTTCCAGCACCAAAAATGTTAACCGTAAAACTTATTAACATCCCCAAAGCCATATGAGATATGAATGAGTTCAAATTGTTAGGAAACCAAATCTACGGTTTTGATGACAACAACTGCACAATGGAAATTGAATATGCATATATTTTATATATACAGGTGCTTGGCAGAACAACATCACTAGAAAGACAAGAACAAGGCTTAAATAACACTACAAGAGACTACAAGTCGATAGGATCAAAGAAGCATAAGAAAAGAGCGCAGAAACTGATATGCACGAAATCAGACGTCAGGGTGCACAAGCCAGACGTCTGAAACAGTTCCCTGGAAACAACAGACAAACTGAACCAGGCATCTAGCAATTGCACTCAAACGTCTGATCTACTACTATATTAAAAAATATATATAGTATCGGACGTCTGAAACATATTCCAAATGTCTGATTTCAAACTCGGATTTTAAATATAAACTTCAACTACCACATATAAATAGACATCTCTGCTTCTCTTCGCTGCAACTCATCATCATCAATAGAAGCAACTGTGTAGAGCACTAGTTAATTGATTCAACTACTCAAGATACCTATCTACAACTATATATAGCATCAAGAATCAAGAGAACAAATCATCTTACTTACTTATGCCCTCTAATTACATACTCTATCGTATATTCTTGATCTCTAGCAATCTATACTTGTATTTCACTCTTCCAAATATTCAGTTCTTCACAGACAATACTCTCTAGATATATATTGAAAGCATTTGTACTAATTAGTCAATATCTGTGTTATAGAACATACATTTGACAAGAACAACTTATTGTAACCAAGCCTATTCCTTCAGGCGAAGAGAGGGTGTTTGATAGTCGAATTCAGAAAGGGAGGTTCGAAACTGGACGTAGGATGGGAGGTCCAAACCAGTATAAAATACTAGTGTTCTTATTCTATATTTACTTAGATTAATATTGTTTTAATTGCATCATATATTTTGTCACATATACTTGCATATACACTACACGATCCACCCGGTAGACTTTTAATTGGTATCGGAGGAAGGTTTGATCAAAGTAAAGTAACACATTTTTGAATCACTTTAATATGGCAAGTATTTTTCAAGAAGGTCAATCCACAGCACGACGCCCTCTTTTTAATGGTTCTAACTATGCATATTGGTCAACATGTATGAGAATTTTTATGGAAGCTGATGGACTAGAAATTTGGTCAGCCACTCAAAATAAATATGTAGCATCTTACACTACTATGAACACATGGAATGATGCACAAAAAACTGCAGCTCCTAATAATGTTAAAGCTGTGAATTTCTTATTTTGTTCATAAGATAAGAATGAATTTTCACGTGTCAAGTTATGTAACACTGCATATGATATTTGGCTTACAGTATAAGTTGCACATGAAGGCATAAATAAAGTTAAAAAAAACTAAGATTTCAATTTTACAAAATCTATTTTCAACATTTAAAATGAAACAAAATGATACTATAATAGACATGTACTCTATATTCCAAACCATTCAACACGATTTAATGGCACTTAGAGTCAAATTCACAAATTTTGACTTAATATCTAGAATACTCAATTCTTTAACTCTAGAGTGGGAAAGAAAAATATTAGCTATCGAAGAAGCCAACGATCTCTCAACACTCTTAGTTGAAGAATTGATAGGAAATTTGATGTCCTATGAAGCTAATTTGCAGGCAAGAAAATAAAAAAATTCGAAGACGAAAAACTAGCGTTCCCAGCAACAAATGTAGACTCTGAATTAGACGAAGATGAAATCGTATTTATTGCCAAAAACTACAATAAATTCAAGAAATTTAGAAAAATGACCCGATTCCAGAAAGGAGGAAAATCAAGCTCTAAAAATCAATCATCAATCTAACGCTATGAATGTGACCAATTTGGACATATGAAGAAAGATTGTCCCAAGCTCAACAATGATAAAAAGAAGAAGAAATTTGAAAATTTTGAAAAGAAGAAAGCTTTCAAAGTAACATGGGATGGCTCAGATTTTTCATCATCATTAGATAGTGACAGCGATAGTGACAGAGAACAGCTAATGTACACTTTATGGCACAAACTGATGAGGTATGTCCCAAACTTAGCTATGATGAATTATTTGAACTTAGCATGGAATCTGTGCAGTTAATGTGCTCGGCGGATTCAAAGCGGTGGAGATGCAAAAAGTCGTAGTGGGGATACAGCGAGTGTAACGACCCGCCTTTTTGGACAGTTTAAACCAACGATCAAATACACATGTCGATTCCAAACCATTCAAAAGGGCAGATGGTTATTGGGGTAAATAAGAAAAGAAAAGAAAGAGAAATAAAGGAAATGAAACAACACAGAATCTCGCAGCGGAACGATAAAATATAATAGTCAAATAAACAGTTCATGAAGCTGTTTACTATACTTTGACAATTATTTATACAACATTTATCAGAGTTATACATATACAACAGAACAATTAAAATAATGCAGCAGATAGCATGATGCAAGGGTAATAATAGTAATACTATACCAAATCTTCGTCTTCATCCTCCAGAATAGATCTTCAAAAATCTGAAAAACTCAGGACTGACCCGAGCGTAATGAAAATACAAAACACTCGAGTCAGGACTAAAATATCCTTATGAAAGTTAAATCAATCGTAAATAAATATGAGTGTAACGGCGTCAGAGATGTTTACGGGGGTTGACATCTCATATCCAGTGTCAACGTGCGTGCAATAACTCAATAGATGTTACAGGATTTTCCATCTCTTAAGGATCCGTTAAACTATCTACTATGTAGTAATATACGCTAAGTAGATAATGTCCATCAGTAATATAAAGTATCTAAATAGCGTTAAGGCGTTACCATAATTCCCCTTAACAGGTTTTATAATGCCATAGTCTATACAGCACCGTAAGCCCCACCGTAAACTGGTGGTTATCAGAGGGTACCCCATGGGTATAACACAAAACATAACGTAGTGGTCGCGAGTAGGATAATCAGTATGACAAGGTACATGAGGCGATACCAACTAGGATACTAGTAGTTGCGTGATCCGGACTGATGTTGAGCATAGCCAGCAGCTACCCCAACACCGCGAAACAACACTCCCAAATCAAGGGGTGCACCCAAATCGAATCACAAATGTAATAGAAATGGTATCGAAGAAGCGTGTCCGCTAGAGGTGGTGATTTGTGATTCGATTTGGGTGCACCCCTTGATTTGGGAGTGTTGTTTCGCGGTGTTGGGGTAGCTGCTGGCTATGCTCAACATCAGTCCGGATCACGCAACTACTAGTATCCTAGTTGGTATCGCCTCATGTACCTTGTCATACTGATTATCCTATTCGCGACCACTACGTTATGTTTTGTGTTATACCCATGGGGTACCCTCTGATAACCACCAGTTTACGGTGGGGCTTACGGTGCTGTATAGACTATGGAATTATAAAACGTCTTAAGGGGAATTATGATAACGCCTTAACGCTATTTAGATACTTTATATTACTGATAGACATTATCTACTTAGCATATATTACTACATAGTAGATAGTTTAACGGATCCTTAGGAGATGGAAAATCCCATAACATCTCGTGAGTTATTGCACGCACGTTGACACTGGATATGAGATGTCAAACCCCGCTAACATCTCTGACGCCGTTACACTCATATTTATTTACGATTGATTTAACTTTCATAAGGATATTTTAGTCCTGACTCGAGTGTTTTGTCTTTTCATTACGCTCGGGTCAGTCCTGAGTTTTTCAGATTTTTGAAGATCTATTCTGGAGGATGAAGACGAAGATTTGGTATAGTATTACTATTATTACCCTTGCATCATGCTATCTGCTGCATTATTTTAATTGTTCTGTTGTATATGTATAACTCTGATAAACGTTGTATAAATAATTGTCAAAGTATAGTAAACAGCTTCGTGAACTGTTTATTTGACTATTATATTTTATCGTTCCGCTGCGAGATTCTGTGTTGTTTCATTTCCTTTATTTCTCTTTCTTTTCTTTTCTTATTTACCCCAATAACCATCTGCCCTTTTGAATGGTTTGGAATCGGCATGTGTATTTGATCGTCGGTTTAAACTGTCCAAAAAGGCGGGTCGTTACAGCGAGGATATAGCGGGATATAGCGGATAGCTCTAAAATAGCATATAAAACTCGTACTTAATGTTTTTACAAATATATAAATGGTAATTAAATGAAAAATTATCATTCAATTGAATTATAATTGATACATAAATGATTTTAAACAAAAAAACATGTGCGAATATTCTTTAAATAAACGTAAAACTGTTATATAAAATAATTGAATTTAGTAGAATATTAGAGTATTTTCATTTCTGAAAAAATATTAAAAATTAAATCAAATAAATTAGTTTCATAATTTTAATAATGTATAGATGCAATTTTTAATTCATTTTATTAAAGAAGATATAGCGGAAATAGCAAAAATATAGCGGGAATAACGGGATATAGTGGAAATAGCGGGGATTAAAGCTATATAGAAAAATCGTAGCGGTAGAAATCCGCAATGAGATATTGTGGGGTTATAGCAGGGTAATGGCGGGGCATTAACTACATAGCATGGAATTAGATGATAAATTTAGACAAATTAAAAAATTTAATAAAGAACATATAGCGAAAATAAATAGATTAGAACTCGAAGTAGGAATGTTAAAAGATGAAAAAATTATTTTAGAGGAGGAACTAGAATTATCTCAAGAAAAAATTAAAAATAGTTTGGTTGAAAATGAGACTATGGCTATTGATTTTGGAAAAACTATACTAGAAAAGGATAACTTGTTAAAAGAAAATATCAACTTGAAGAGTAATATAGATACATTGAAAATTGAAAATTTAGAACTAAAAGAAAAATTAGATTAAATTACAACTAATGTTTCAAAATTTAATAAAGGAAAACAAGATTCGGAAAATCTTATCATAACTTCCAAACCATGAGGTAATAGAAATGGAATTGGATTTAAAAATATTCCTAAACAAAAAGGGAATAATATTAAGAAATATAGTTGTATTTATCAAAAGACTGAAAGATCACCTAAGTCTAATACGAATACCAAAAATATAAAAATTTGGACTCCTAAGACAAATAATAATTTGATTAGACAAAAACATATTAATAATTTTTTAGATAATGTTGGCTATAATAAAAATTATGTTCATAAAGGTACAAAACCTTCTTGGGTATGGTTACCTACTCCTCTTAACATCTATGACCCTAACAAAGTATATGGGTACCAATTAAATCATCTTTTATTTTGCAGGTACCTAAAATAAAAAATAAGGAAAAATGGATACTTGAAAGTGGGTGTTCTAAGCATATGACCGGAAACTCAAAAATGTTAGCAATTATAACATACATCGATGGTGGAACCGTAACTTTTGGAGATAACTCCAATGGATACGTCGTTGGCATCGGAGAAGTCATCAACTCTGGTATTTCTAACTCTCATTTTATTACAAATGTTTTATTAGTAGAAAATATAAAACACAACCTACTTAGTATTAGTAAATTATGCGGTAAAGGGATTTAGAAACAAAAATATTTATGTCTTAAATATGAATATAAATTGAAATTCAAATTTATGATTAACTGCCAAACATGACGATCCAGGTTGTGGCATAAACGATTTTGTCATATTAATTTTAAATAGATTAATAAATTAGGAAAATATGTGCTAGTTAGAGGTTTACCTAAAATAAATTATAAATTAGAAAGTTTATGTAATGATTGTCAAATTGGAAAACTAAAGAAAAACTCTTTTAAATCTAAAAATAATATTTCTATAAAACAACCATTAGAATTATTACATTTAGATTTATTTGGTCTGTAGGACCGATTTTACCATAGAGGGGGGTGAATAGGGTGATGGTATAAATTATAAAAATTAATTGCGGAAGCTTATAAAATTATTTCAACACAGATCACAAATTAATAGCAGCACAGAAAAATAGCAGAATAACAAAATGCAGAAATAGAACGATACAAAATTTACCCAGCTTCGGCAAAACCCTGCCTACGTGCTGCCCCCAAGGTTTCTACTAGAAATTAGATAGTCATACGCTTACACACGTAAACTTGCGACACCCGCTATCGACAAAACCTAACTCTACGCTCAAAACCCTGCCACAACTCAGCCACTGAGTTGCGAATTCTCAAACTACGCCACGTAGTTTGTCCCATAGTCACACGACTAGTGAATACAACGGTTAAAGAGGTTTTAAAATTAAAAACAAAATTTAAATACAAATTAAAGCCCTTAAACTTTAAACCCTTGTTTAATAATTTAAGCCTTTAATATTATCCAAGCCGGCCCCTCCTCTTTGTTTTATGTGTCCTGATCCTCTTCTATTAGCTCGGTCCTCTTTAATTTTTGTGAGAAAAAAATATGGTGGTTTCAATTTGATTTTTCTCAGATCTGGAATAATAGGGCTTTTTCGAAGCGCCGTTACTACTTCGATCGAATCTATGGTTGTTTGAGAGTTGCCTTGCTCGATCGATTTCTCGTTGCTCTCTCTGGCTACTTCGATGAGTTCGATTCTTGCTTCCGCTAAGAATTTATGCTTTTTTTTCTTTTATGATCTTCGTATTCAAACTCTTATGCCATTTGCCGATGATGATTGAATCATTATATAGGGTTCATAACCCTAGATTTTCGTTCGCACAAAATATATTTGATTTTGTCAATTCTGTTTAATCGGCCACTCGTATTTACTTGGATGCTCGTGATTTTTCTTGACTTGTTCATAAACGTATATTTGATAATGCTTGGTTGACTTGGTTTAAAATACTCGGCTTTGAATTTGTTACGTGGTCACCACGGTGTTGAATTCATTTGACTTCGGTCATTTTTGATTTCGTGAATTTCTGGCTTTGGCTCGAATTTGTTTCGAACTTGCATCCTTCTTGCGGCCTGATATTTGAGATTGATACATTTATCTTTGGTCTTTATGGTTCACGATTCATCTATGCATACATTTATCTATCTTTGAGTCTAGGGTTGTTTGTATGTGTGATACTCTGGAGTTAGTCTTGACATTTGCATATTAATTGAGTTGTACTGTTCCGGCCTGTTGTGCATTTGACATTGCTCTTGACTTTTTTTTGGTATTTCATCTTGGCCATGTTGGTTTCATATGCATTCTGGTCTGGATGTTATTTCTCGGCCATGTGTTCATCTGAGTCATCTGAAGTTGTAGCCTAGGTCATTTGTTCACTGTCATGTCATATCTTTGGCGCACTCACTTGAACTTCTGGCCTTGATGTCATGGTGTACATGTAAGTTGCATTGCATATGTCTTTACCTTGTACTGTCCACTGCCCTTTTTCATATTGTTGGTTCATTGTGATGAATTTTGTTTCATTGATCATTTTCGGCTTCATCTGTGTTCATCCCTGAATTGTTGTATTTTTTGGTTGGTGTTGCTGTTATGTTAGTGGCTAGCCTTTGCTAGTTCATTCATGACATGTTGTCCATGTAAGTTCTTTGCTGAGTTGAATTTACTTTGTCTCTGATCTTTTGGTCATGTTGCCTTCAGTTGCTTGTATATATGTACTTGCTCGGTCTGTAGCTTAAAGTTGCTACCTCTGATCAATTTGTTGAGCTTCTACACTTTTATTGCACCTGAGTTGAATCCAGTTTTAAAAACTCAGGCTTGACCTTGTGCTGAGAGTTGTGACATTTATTTTATTGCACCTGAGTTGAACCCGTCCTTTTATTTTGGGTTTGACCTTGTGCTCACCTGTCCCTGTAACATTATCAAGTGCATATCGGTGTGCACGGCGTTGTGGCATGTACAGTGGTACACTGTGCATGCACATTGTTCGTGTGTGATGAATTCAAATATAAATCATGACGAACAACCCAAATAACTGAGGCAAATATTATTTTCAAAAATTCATATTTTATTTTATATTGCAAAAATATTTCTTTTTCAATTTTACTGCGTTAGTAAATATTTTTGCAGATTGCTCAGATGCTGGATTCTAACTGTAATGAAGTTGAAGATAAAATACGAATTGAGTGAATGAGTGATGTGTAGTGAGGTTAAATGTAAATATGAAATTGTGATGTATTTGTAATCAAAATTGTATATGTATTGTGAGAGGTTGAATTTGTACTATTCAAAAATTGTAATAAATATTTGTTTGAATAAAATTTCTGTTTGAATTCAAATTCTGTGTTATTTATTTTTATTCAGCAAATATTTATTTAATCTATGAAAAATAAAATAGTACATTAACAAATACATTTAAACGAATGTATATATGTTTATTATCATCAAACAAAAATCATATAAGTGCATATTCAACATGGTCCAACTCAAGTACGATCTATAAATCACAACAAATATGTTTTCGTAATAGTTGATGATTTTTCAAGATATACATGGGCTTTATTTTTTAAACATAAAAGTGACACCTTTGGTATGTTTAAAATTTTTGTTAAAAGAATTAAAACTCAAATGGATTTGAAAATCAAGAATATTAGAATTGATCATGGTGGAGAATTCGAAAATGAACTTTTTACTAATTTTTGTAATAAAAAGGGTATAAGTCATAATTTTTATTTTTCCTGCACATCTCAATAAAATGGTGTAGTGGAAAGAAAAAATCGTATGTTACAAGAATGTGCACAAACAATATTAAATAGTAGTGGTTTGCCTAAACATTTTTGGGCTGAAACTATTGCTGCTGCTTGTTATGTTTTGAATCGAGTGACCATACGACCTATGACTAAACATACTTGTTTTGACATATTTTTTGGAAGAAAACCTAAAGTATCATAGTTTAAAACTTTCGAATCAAAATGTTTTATACTAAATACAAAAGATAATTTGGGAAAATTCAACCCGAAGGCCGATGAATGAATCTTTGTTGGATATTTGGATCATAGCAAGGCATATAGAATTTTTAATAAATGAAATAATACAATTGAAGAAAGTTTGCATGTTTCATTTGATTAAAATTTTCTTAACCATCATTCGAATGACGATGAAGAAATAATTCCAATAACAATACAACAAATTCTTTTAATAATGAGACAAATGCACAAAATAATACTTTAGCATCATCTCGTAGAATTCTAAAAGATCATCCAAAAGATAATATCATTGGAGATCTTAATTCCATAGTAACTAGAAATCAACTTAACCAAATAAGTTATATTGCATTTGTGTCAAATTTTGAAAAAAAGTTATAAAGAAGCTTCAAACAATAATTTTTGGATAATAGCCATGCAAGAAGAATTAAATCAATTTGAATGTAATAATGTTTAAAAATTAGTACCAAGACCAGAAAATCAATTGGTTATTGGTACAAAATGGGTATTTAAAAACAAAGCAGATGAAAACAAAATATAGTTAGAAATAAAGCATGTCTAGTCGTTTAAGGTTATAATCAAGAAGAAAGGTATCGGCTGCGATGAAACATTTGCTCTAGTAGCAAGACTCGAGGCCATACGTACATTACTTGCTTTTGCAAATTATCACAATATAAAATTATTTCAAATGGATGTTAAAAGTGCTCTTTTAAATGGTTTATTAAAGAAAATGTATATGTTGAACAACCTTCATTGTTTTTTCACGAAAAATATGCCAATCATGGTTTTAAATTACAAAAAGCCTTATATGGCTTAAAACAAGCCCCCCATGCCTGGTATGAATGACTTAAAAATCATTTAATTACATCTGGTTTCCAAATAGGTAAAATCGATACGACATTACTAATTAAACGAGAAAATAACGACATTTTAGTTGTATAAATTTACGAAGGCGATATTATTTTTGGTTCAACTAATGAAAATCTTTGTAATCAATTTTCAAATATTATGAAAAATGTATTTGAAATGTCTCACATAGGAGAATTAAATTTCTTTTTAGGTTTGCAAATAAAACAACTTGAAAATGGTATATTTATTCATCAAGAAAAATATCATAAAAATCTATTGCGTCGTTTTAAAATGGATAAAAATTCAAGCAACCAACACCGATGAGTACTAGTGTTCACTTGGAAAAAGATGATAATGGAAAATATTTTGATGAAAGATTATATCGTAGTATGATGGCTCCTTACTTTATTTGACGGCTAGTCGACCTGACATTATGATGAGTGTATGTCTTTGTGCCCGATTTCAAGCAAAACCAAAAGAATCTCATCAAAGAGCCTTTGAACGTATCTTACGATATATATCTAGAACTAGAGATTATAGTTTGTTTTACCCTAAGGGATCATCACTTGAACAAGTGTCATATAGTGACGTGGATTTCGGTGGATGTAAAACAGATCGTAAGATTACTAGCGGAACGTGTAACTTTATCGGACAACCATTAGTTTCATAGTTTAGCAAAAAGCAAATTGTGTCTCCTTATCTACTTGCGAATTCGAATATATTTCTACAGCTCTAGCATGTGCACAAATGATACACATGCAAAAAACACGTACGGATTTCGGCAAAGTTATCAATGAATCGCCAATATATTGCAATAACACGATTGCAATAAATCTATCAAAAAACCCTGTAAATCACTCATGTACTAAACGTATAGATATACATCATCATTTTTTACGTAACAATGTAAAAAAAGGAATTATTACATTAGAATACGTAAATACCAAGAATCAAATAGCAAATATTTTCCAAATACCACTAAATGAACAAACATTTGTTAAACTGCAACACGATTTCATATGTTCTCTTAATGATCTTCTCAACTAATACTATACTTTTATTCATTCTATTTTTGGCTAAATTTTTTTTATCCACAAATCAACTTTGTTGACTCCTCGCCTTAGATTTTTAAGAAATTTGTTTTCTGAATTTACGTATGAATAATCTTTAAAATCAAGTATAAATAGCCTTTTTACAAAACAAATAGTAAATAATATATAGATTTCATATTTTTTTACAATAGAAAGTAAAAGCATGTCTTCCGACAACTCTCATCTCTCCTTCTCGACACCAACAACAAATAGTTCAGCAGATACACCTCATCACCTTCCTACTCCTGCATGAGATCAGGAACCGACCTATAAGTGGTCTTCCTACCACACGGGATTCACTCCCAATAAAAAGACGTCCAAACGATCTCTATTTGTCTCTCCTAACACCAAGGAGAAAATCGATGAGATACATCATTACCAAAAACAACAAATAGATTTAAAACGAGAACTATACTTTGAGAAAAAGGTCACTACGTGACGACTAAATTTTCTGGAGCAAGTAGCGATAGAATTTTGTAATTCACGAAAGAAGGATGTACACGAACCACTTCCAAATACTTGCAATCCTTTGGATCCCTTTGCCTTTTATCGTACACCTTTGGATCCTTCACCCAGGCGATTCTCTGGTTCGTCGAGAACCCACGAACATGGAAATATATAGTCTCTACTCAAGCCATGGTGGGATGGCAAGTCTGAAGATCACAATGCTCCATCCTTATATAAATAAACTTAATTATTCTCATTTTATTTCTATCTACGTATATTTGTATTCTATTTCACAAATAATAGTACTATGTTTCATTAAAATCAAACTCTCGAAAATATGCAACACCCTTCAAAATTAGGCTATTTTTAGACAAATTACTCATTTCAGACGTCTGAACTTTGCCATCAGACGTCTAACACTCATATATCACAAAAATCTTTAACCATCATGCATATATCAGATGTCTAATATAACTTTCTAGACGTATGAAAATTATCTCTGCTTCATAAAAAATACAAATCAATCTATTTCAAACATCTGAACTACTGACCAGACGTATAAACAAAGTCTCTACCTCCGTAAGATAAAAACTCGGACCATTTTCAGACGTTTTAATTTACAACCAAATGTATGATAATTCTCTCTGCCTTTCAAAATTTACAAAGTGAGAAATTCCAGATGTCTGCCACCAACAACTAGACATCTGATTCTATTTACTATCTGCAAACATGGTTAAATCAGACGTTTGATTCACCTTCCAGACTTTTGAAATTCAATGGACACTCTTACGTACCCAGATAATGTCTATTTTTTACTTTTCTCACTTAAGTTTCATTTCATTTCTACTGCAAAGTCGATTCCTTTTTTCTCAAAATTACTTTCTCTTTCAAACTCGCTCGAATTCGATGGCTCCAAAAACAAAATACCCTAAGATCCCTAAGAGAAAGCAAGACCAAGCAACTTCATCCAACCCCCAAGTTTGCTCTGACGATCAAATTGAGGATGGATGAATCGTGTACCACATTCACTCAAGAGATATGAGGATATTCAAAAGAAGAAACTCCATACAGCTCCATTTTATAATTTGCAACCAATGTATGATTTAGATGAAATGTGTGAAAGTGCTGGTTTAGAAACACTGATATCCTTTAATCCTATAACATCCAAATCGGTCGGCTAGCCATATTTCTTTTCTATGCAAATTTAGATAGCACAGCAGTTTGGAACACTGACAACGATGATAATTGGCTATGGTCAAGGGTTTACGACAACACAATAAGACTTACTCCAAGGATCATATGCCGAACTCTCGAATGTTTTGACACCGGAGAAGTTTTGTATAATATTCCGAATATGCGTCTCAAATTGAGTGATAATATCGCACGTCAAATATGGGAAGATGAAGTGCCTATATTTGCATCCAAATGCCTACGACCTAAGGCGAGACTTCTCACTAGAATGATTATCAATACTATCATTCCTCGCCTTGGTAGTCATGAGACAATCATGGAGTTATAGCACAATGCCCTATATGCTATATTTAATGAAACAAGGGTTAATTGGGCAAAATTCATATTTGACGAGCTCAAACATTTTTGGACTCAATCATGCCCATCCATCATCTAACCTACATACATCATGAGACTTCTACGAGCTCACAACATCGCCTCATATTTATCCATTTTCGAAAAGATTTCGTCGAAATATGCATCCACAAAATTTTTCTCTCTAATGCACTTACCGAAAAATCCACCAAATTTTATATCATTTGAAGAGTGGACGCAACGTCGTCATGCCAGACAAGCTGGGCCTCTACCTTAAACACAACCTGAACCATCACAAGAAGTGGAGCAACATCGCGAAAATACTTCTCCTCCGCCTGCACCCTTTGATTATACATCCCAGGATTACATTTTGGGGACTCGCACTGAGATGAGTCCAAATGAGAGTATTCGCGACTTAACTCTTAAAAATCAGCTTATTTTATCTTGAAATCAAAAATAATTGGCTAACCGCATTGACACTTTTGAAACATCCTTTTCTTCTTGCCAAGCCATAGTTGAAACGTCACTTTCAACTACATTATCAGTTCTAAAGGAGGTTCTTCAAAGGGTTCGTGGTCCTACACCACCTTCAAAAGATTGGCCAACTTCAGTGCCTTCTCCTCCTCCTTCAAAACATTCCAAACTTTTTGGCGAGGAGAAAGAACCAACTGACCAAACTCCGACATCTCCTAAAAAGCAAGCTAGATCATCCAAAAATGAAGATGAAGGAGATGATCAAGATAAAGCTTCCCCAAAAGTTTCTTAGATTTTTAGGATTCCATCTTTTGTATAAAAACGATGAAAATCTATGAATGTAATCGATTAATGTAATTAATGAAATTTCCTTTTAGGTGTGTTATTTCTGTGTATATTTATGTAATCTTACAACGATTGGTATATACTTAATGGAACGGGCATGATGTCTATGATTAAAAAGTTATAAATCCTTTTTAGTAATGCCAAAGGAGGAGAAATAATAAAGATCACAGTAAATGATGGAAAGCACATATTCAGGGGGAGATTTATAAAATTACATATAAGTACATTATATAGTTGCCATCATCCAAAAGGGGGAGATTGTTAGGAAATTAAATCTATGGTTTGATGACCACAACTATACAATGCAAATCGAATATGCATATAAATTTATATATGTTTGCGCCAAAATTGGTCACAAACACCCAATAGCCGTTGAAAGCACCCGTTCACAATCACAGATCACAGATATCAAATGTGTAGAGAAACAAGTATGCAAATTCACTAAGAAAATCCGCAGTGAAGCAGTAAATGACACAGGATCTATAGTGGTTCGGCGATCTTGCCTACGTCCACTTTGAATCTGATGACTTTATTGATATTCACTTGATGATTTCAGTCGATTATAGCGGATTACAGTTAATAATAATTCTGAAGTTTGATTACAACAGCAGTAATGAAGTGTAGAATTGAATCCGACGGAGTCTGGACGTTCTCCCGTCGAAAAAGATCCCTTTTCTGAAGGCTTCAGGGTGCTATTTATAGGCGTAGAAGGCTGAAATTGCGTTCAAACTTCAGGAGACTTCTTCTGACAAGTGAGTGGGCCCACGCGACCGACCCCGCCAAGTCTCGGCTCGATCTGAGATCGATACGAAACCATTTCGTATCCATCAAGAATTGCTCCAATCGAGCTGAAACTTGGCAGGAGAATTCTTTAATTTGTTCATAAGCGTCCCTGAAAATTTCATAGCATTTGGCCTTGTGGTTTGGGAGATATGATCATACGAATTGGAGTGTTTCGGTTGGCTGTTTGCTTCGATTCGATCACTTCGACACCATGCCTTCGAATTGATGGATGCACGTGCTTTCGAGACGACTTGGCGCGCACTCCTTGGATCGATCCATTCCCTATGCCGAGTTGACCGCTTCGTATCCATGAATTTCGCCTTGTTTGTATCAAGTATTGTTATCCAGTTTGAATCAATCAACTCTGTGCATTTCGTATCAACTTTCAACGTCTAGTTCGAATCGAGATTAGCGGCTTAGCTCGTATTGATGGTGACACCTCCATTCAATGGATACGATATTGATGGATACGAACCGAAACTGCCTGATGGATTCGAATGAACGCCTCGTTCATCGATTCAAAATAATCATTGGTCGATCGATACGAAGATCATGGATGCGAAGACCTGGTTATTCCGATCGATACGAAGCCGATGGATGCGAACCGAGGTGTGGTGATGGATACGAGCCTATCGATACGAAGCCGATGGATATGAAGTGAACCCTATCGATGGATACGAAATCCATCGATACGAATTGCGGCCCACTGATGGATAAGAAATGATACATGGGGATGGATACGAATGGATGGATTCGAACAGTCCATCACCTTGGCTTTTCGATTGATACGAACAGCGTGTTTTCTCTAACTTGCATCGATCATATCTCATTCATACGAACTCCGATTAACCTGAAATTTGAACCGCTGGCTTTCATGACTTTGTTTGTCGTGTCCTATCAATCATAGCCTGATCCGGGCTCGGACAAAATTCATCGATATCCATGGTGTAATCAATGTATAACCAATCTTTGAGTCGAACTGCCTTTAGTTTCCAGTCAATTTGTTGGTGTTACGGCCTTGCCAAAAGGCGGGATAACAATATGTAGGTACTTGCTAGAACAACATCACTAGAAAGACAAGAAGATGCTCAAAGAACACTAAAAGAGACTACATGTCGATAGGATCAAAGAAGCATAAGAAAAAGAGAAAAAAAACTGATATGCACAAAATCAGACATCTGGGTGCATAAGCCAGACATCTGAAACAGTTCTTTGGAAACAACAGGTAGACTGAACCAGACATCTGGCAATTGTACTCAGACGTCTGATCTACTACTATATTCAAAAGTATATATAGTATCAGACGTTTGAAACATATTTCAGACGTTTGATTTCACACTTGGATTATAAATATAAACTTCAAATGCCACATTCGAATCGACATCCCCGCTTCTCTTTGCTGCAACTCTTCATCATCAACGGAAGCAACCGTAGAGCACTAGTTAATGGATGCAACTACTCAAGATACCTATCTACAAATATATATAGCATCAAGAATCAAGGGAACAAATCACTGTATTACTTACTTATGCTCTCTAATTATGTACTCTATCATATATTCTTGATTTCTAGCAATCTATCTTGCATTTCACCCTTCCAAATGTTTGGTTCTTCATAGACAATGCTCTCTAGATATATATTGGAAGCATTTGTACTAACTAGTCAATATCAATGTTATAGAACACACATTTGATAAGAACAACTTATTGTAACCAAGCCTATTCCTCTGGTCGAAGAGAAGATGTTTGATAGTTGAATTTTGAAGGGGAGCTTTAGGACTGGACGTAGGATGGGAGGTCTGAACCAGTAAAAAATCCCGGCGTGCTTATTCTATATTTATTTAGGTTAATATTGTTTTAATTGCATCGTATATTTTATCACATATTCTTGCATATACACTACACGATCTACCCGGTAGACTTTCAAAAACAAACCAAGATGGTTAAGAAGATTACTTCCTTCGAAACCCCCCTATTTACTAGGTTAAAATAGTGAAAATGGTTTAAGAAGTTAGCTTAGAAATTTAGGCAAAAGAAGTAGCATCTTACTAAAAACCCTTCTTTTGAATGGGTTGGAAGCAACTATTCATTTCGGCTTCCATTCCTTTCGTTCATGTCGAAGGTTTGTTCTGTCCCTTTCTACCATGTAAGAAGGTATGCTTGTTTTGTTAATGTGTGATAGCTACTCTTGACTCCATTGGTTTCGTCACTTTTGTTAAGCAAACCTTTCGAAAGGGTTGCAGATGTGGTTGGGGATAAACCCCTTTCGGACATTCGCTTGCCAATTACAAACTGGACACCCTTTGGAACATCCTTTTGATCATGTCGAGAGGAATTCTATCCTTTCGAAATAGATCCAGCTTGTAACTGGCTAAGCTCCATTCAGATTATTCTGTATAAAATCTGCCTGGATATTCCTAAGTTTTATAAATTTATCAATGTCGAAACACCATCACCATTCTTACTTCCATTGTCTAATATTGGTTTCGATGGTGATGTGCTTCAAATGTATATATCCATGTCAATCCTATGTATTGCATAGACAAAAAAATTTAAGTGAAAAAGATAGAATCAATTGTAATGGATCCTTGGTCTGGCCAATGATAAATATGATCTTCCTAGTAATCGAAATCCTTAATGAATCTGCCATATGTTTATTTTTATTAATACAAAATGAGTTACAACTATGAGATATTTTTTCCCAAATTGATTTAGGGTTTACAAAGATTTTGTTGTAACTAAGAAATTGGAGAAAAAAATGAGCTTAGGATTCTAAAATTTGGTCCCCGAAATTGGAACCCTTGGGTCTTATTTATAGATGCAGTTCGTCCCCCTTCCGCGCCAGAGCTTTCGACCTTGTAGTATTATGTTACTATAAATAAGATTGATGTTATTATAAAGAAAGGCGAAAATATAGTTTAACACTAGCGTGAGAAAATACACTCAATTTAAATTATTTAAGTTTTCAAAATCCTTTTAAAATCAAAGGTATCTTGAAAAATCACGCTACAAATAAACACGACGGGCTTTTACCTTAGATAACCAAAACATTTCATATCAAAATCATCTGATATTATAATAGTGTCGAAGTACAAATACTTATTCAAATAGCTCAAATACTTGCATCTCACATTTCAGCATAATTGGGCGCAATCAAAATTGTATGGCGCTTATTGGAGAATGGATTCCATCAGAATGACTAGGTATTGGGGTACCACCTGTGATAGTACATGTCTAGAAATACTGTACCGAGGACCACGCTAGGAACCCCTGCTACACAAGACCGGACTATCCCTGACCTGGATAGACTAAATATGCTTTCATCCCGGGTGTTCCCGCCCTCTTTTGAGCTCCTTCCATATACCATAGTAGTAATAATCCGAGGTTATCTAGAAAGATGATAACATACCCAAATTGGATGCTACCCACTTAGCCTTGCTGCATCCCCTACTTTTCAATCATTCTCGGTTGATTAAGCTGGAGGATACGATTACCTTTTTAAGGAATATTCACTTAGAATGCTCATTGTCCACCTATGACAATGTATTGATAGCACGCATCCATACAAGTCCACCCCCGGTCCAAGCGGAACCGAAGGCATTATTCTTACTACATCAATTTTGGAATCACCCTCGGGATTAGTAGCGATTAGCCTTTGCACTTCACTATTCCATCTTTGACTCCATGCTCTTGTCTTCCTTCCGAAAACGTACTCATTGGATTGAAGTAGTTTTCGGATAACTTATCTAATCCTGGTCTCTTCGAAACAACGTTCGATATTTCCCAATAAACTAAACCTCGGTTCTTTAAGAAATACACATCCTGAAATAAGATCGGATATCACCTCCTAACTGTTAGTGGACTTCTAGTAGCCTTCGTACCCTTAGTTTCGTTAGGTAGAGAATTTCCTTATCAACATCCTAGAAGAACGAAATGAGTTTACGCTTATAGTACAACACCTCGAATGGTAATTGTACCATGTACTTCTTCTAGAAATTTCCAAAGTTATATTTTGGTCCAGATTTGATAGTCAGTTATTTAACTATCAAATAAACAATCAATGCAACCAAATATTCCATTTTCCACTGAAAACATTAAATATCTTTTTTAATTTAATTTTAATAGTTTAAATCACCTTATCCAAATTATGCAAACTTATCTTACCGAAATTTAATAAATTTACAAACTGTCTTTCAAAAATATTTAAAAACCCTTTTAAAAATAATAATGTGGAATGCACCACTGCGGTATCAAACCATGGATCACAACTCAATGGTTACGTCTGTATCGCAGAGAAATCCAAAACTTAATCACAGGCACTTATTGCCTAAGATTTACGCTACGCGAGTATACCAATACTCTCCGAAAACTGCATTTTGAAAAATTTATTAAAACAAAGCTTGTAAATTCTAAAATAAATTTTCAAGTTAACTTTAGACAAAAACTACTTTTTAAATAAAGCTACTTATATACTATATTAATATTGAGTACTTTATCCCTTTTTTAAATAATAATACTGATTAATTCTTAAATAATAATTGACTTTCTATAAACTAATTTGACAAAATACTTAAATATACTTTAAAGCATTTTTAAACAACTAATTAATTAATTTTCTATAATATTCTTCAATCACTTTTAAATTTTCTAATTAATACTTCAAAATTCACCTTTTAAATGACATAACTTCTAAGAAAAATATATGTTCATCTTTCATATTGCTAGTCCAATATAAATAAATCATTTATAATTTATTTCCAATTTATGTCCCAGTTCCGTAAATTCCTTTTTCATATTTCCAAAAATAATTCTACTATTTATTTGTTTAAAAACAATTTGCCTATCTCCTTATAAATTCCCACCGTGAATTTATAATTTTAAATTATCCATGGACAATTACTTCACTTTATATTATAAACTTCGTTTATAAATTTCATAGTCTCCTTTCCCATTTGTAACGATTTTACAACACTTAATCTATTTTAAATCGATTTTCTAAATTAAAATCCGTTCTAAAAATTAAATTTTTTAGTTAACCCAAATTTATTCCAAAGCATACTAATTTCAGATTCTCTTCCTTTTTACGATTTAAAATCATATTAAAACTGGAACATTAATTTCCTGTTTTATTTTCAATTTTCCCCTTTTATTTTTCCCAAAATATTTAAAACTCAGATTTAAAATACATTATTTTATATTAAACAATATCGCTTAAGTTCTTTATTTTAAAAACCCTTTAATTCACATTTATTCAAAAATCTCTATTTTTCCATATTCCGGAATTATTAAATAGGATTTTAAAATCAAACTATTTATTTTCCCAAATCCATTACTTTTTAATTTATCCATCTTTGCTATAAATATTTTGACTTTAAATTCTCCTTTTTATTTCCCTTTAAAAATTCAAATTCATATTTTTGATATTTTAAAATGCCAAAAATATTTCTAGCAATGCCATAACATCTAATAAATTCAAATTTCAACATAATCTATCACAGAATATTCAAATAAATCATATTACTGAATATGGAAATAATATCAACGTTTTTGAGGAATCCAGTTGGATCCCTCCAACACATTTCCCTGCATCCACAGATGTTAACATAATATAAAAATAAAAATCCTACTTCGATGGAGATATCGTGATACATAGGGTTATCAGCTATTATGCGGGGCGCATGAGGTCTCATGCGCTATATATATGCGGGAATATTAATCACTCCAATATATATACTATATATAATATCACATTCAACTGATAAAAAAATATCAATCTAACCAATCAATTAATAATTAATTTTAACTATTAGAAATTAGTTGCGGTAAATCCAAAATTTAGTGAGATTAACTCACCCTGATTTTTAATCACTTTCGCGTTTCGTTTTCAATTTAAAAATTAAAGGGACGTTTAATTTTAACAAAAATTCCTGCCTGCTCCAAGCTCAATCAAACTGATTCCTATGCATAGATGATGACGATATGATCCCAGTGCAACTTGACTCGTCCGAATCGGACCTCGTACGCATGAGATATAAATTTTATAAGTTTTACACAATTTTAGTATAAAAATTTCATTTTTTTTTTAAACGAAGCCCATACCTATAACTCGGCCCCCACTAACTCCTTCTTCCCCCTCGTTACTTTTCCCACACGATGATTCAACGTGCACGCGTGCGCACAACCAATGATACCAAGCTTCGCTCAACTGCTCCTCAAACCGATGATGCCATTGGACCTCTCAACGAAAACTCCATCACCACGAGCCCAGCATCTTCCTAAGCATCCCGACCTACTCGTCGCTCGAACATGCCATTTCCAAAATTGCGACCATAAATCCTCTCCCGCTTGCCACCAAAACGCTACCCTACTAATCTCCACCACAACCTTAAAAATCAATTCCACATCTCTAATCAAAGGTCGTAGCTCACCTATTCGCTAACTCCTTTCCCACGTTGATCATCCCCAATTAGTGCCGCAACAACCACGAAACATACCTGGTCAATGCAAAAAAGGTGAACTTACAAACTGATTTCAAGATTTTTACATGAGAGATCGAGGAGAAGATGAATTTTAAAGCTTTCTTTTTGTTTCTCATTTTTTTCTCATTACGTTCGGCTCACTTTTCAAATGGAGGGGAAACTTGATATTTGAAAAGAGGAAAACGTGTTTGAATAGTTAATGAATATTGATTGAAAAGAAATGAAAAAGTTATAATGTGGATTTATTTGTCAAGTCAATTTTTTACATATATTTAAAGTTAAATCGTCTCGAATTCGTATCTTAAAATTTTGACCTCCTACCGAGGTGTGTCGCTAGGCGTTCATAATGCCATATCCTTATTCTGAACACAATGGAAAAGCTTTCGAGTTCTAATTCGATCGTATAGAGAAGATAGCTTCTGGGATCCGAATATTATGTTGAAGTTTTGATATAAGTTACAACGCGTTTATATTCTGTACGGTCAAACGATAACTCCAAACGTCCCAAAATTTGAAATTCGATATTGGTACACTATTACAGATTTGATGGAACTGGTTTTGTTGAATTCTAAGACTGTGTCCCGGAAGGCAATTTTAAATGTCAATTTAAACGATATATTTTTAAAACTGAACAAATCACTTTTAAAATGAATTTTAAATCTTTTATTGCCTTCAGTATTATTCTTGCGTACTTTATAAGCCTTTAATTATTTTTAACAATCTTAAACTCCAGGTTCAACTTTTTACCCAATTTAAAATTTATTAAATTTAATAATTAAATTATCCAATAAATAGTTATATTTTAAATTCCAGCTAAAAATTAACTTTTAAATATTTAAAGTCAATTAAATATTCCAATTTCAAATTTCCAAAATTTCGAGTCATTACATTACTTTCCCCTTATAAGAATTTCTTCCTTGAAATTGCTAGATAAGAAGAATGGCCCAAACCCATTAACTATTTTTTTAAAACCCATCAGTTTTAAACATCTTCCCAAATCAATTTATCAAAACCACACTATCACCCTACTAACTTCCTAACCCATCCATATATCTTAATAATATTATCTCCTCAATCATTTAAATTATAGTTCAAAACCAATTTTTAAATTATCAAAATTTTCTTCAAAATTTTTCTATCTCTTTAAATTTTTCGAAAAATTTCGCCAGCATCTCCTTTGCACGGCTAAATCTGAGAAACTATAAAATGCCACTACGGGCCCAAATCATCAAATGAAAACAAAAGCCAAGGGGCTCAATCAAAAACCCATCAATTTCATACTCAATTTAAACACATACCTTCGTCAGAAAACCAAATTTTCCTTCTGAAACTGAAGACATCAATTTATCTTTTGCCTTTAATTACCTACACCTTATTTACCAGTGATATCCAATCATTTAAGTTCCAAAATGTTTTATTCGGCATTTTCAAATTCTTGACTTTTATTCTAATTTCCATTCACTTATTCACAGTAATCCTATATCAAAACTTTGATTTAATCTTCGTTCCAATACCAGCTCGGTATATTTTCTGTAACGTGTCGATTTTTCGTTCCCGAAAAACCCAATAGTTAGGGTTTTTAAAAAGAATTTAAGAAAAGAAAAAGAGAGAAAAAGGTAGAAGATAGAGGGAAAGAAAATAGGAGAATAGAATAGAAAATAGAACAGAAAGAAAATAGATCATTTTAAAATAGAAAGAAAAGAGAATAGAACGGAACAGAAAACAACAGAACAACAACAGAATCTCACAATTCGCAGCGGAACAACATATAATAATAAATGAATAATCTTTAAACAAAGAACTATATCAGTTATTACATTACATCACATTTCATTACATTACATCATATCATCAGAGTGTACAACAACATACAACAACAAACAGTGCAGCGGAAAAAGAAATACTATATAAGACTAGTAATACGTCATGTCATCCAGCTTGCCTCCAGCAACTCCAGAATATCTTGATAAACCTTACTCTTGACTGCCCGTGTGAAAATTGGTGGGCACCCAGAGTTTAGGAAGGAAAACAATAAACTCCAAGTCAGTCATGTGACTGGTGTGAGAACTCAAAACAGTTTATTTATCTTTAAAATCAAAATAGAGGAATATTTTTAAATCAATTCGCAATGCTTTTAAAAATGAGACTACCATAAGACCTCCTGCCACACACACAATGCAAACGCAGACTTGGAGAAGATTTCTCCTTATGATAGCCAAACATGCTTGATACACATTAAAATCAAATCAATTTTGATATTATTATTAGTGCATAGTGTAAAAAATTCATTTCGAAAGTAGAATATAAATCTTAGCCAACATAGACATTTCGAACTATGCCTACTATAGCTACCATCCAAACGGTGTTGCGACACCATAAGTGAATGATAGGTTCTACAACTAAAACCGTACAAGTTTCGTATTGGGAACTGGATTTCCAACAAATGGTCAGGCCAAGGAACTTCCCATTGCCACATGAGAATGCCTCTGGAAAGACATCCCCGAGAACCAAACCGGAACTCTGCCAACACAAGGCCGGGTTACCCCTAACTGGGTAACTACTGACACGAGCACGCCATTCCCCGATCGTAAACGACCTTTCTCACGGGATCCCGATAACCAACAACCACAAAGTAATAAATTCGCGGTAACCACATAGGTTAAATATCTGGGCTCCATACCATGATACCACCTCTATCCAGAAGGAAATGTACATACCCTAAAGGGTGCTACCCCTCATAACCTTGCCGCATCTTTCCTGTTTTGACCATTTCCGGGGTGTGAGGCTCGACGAAGTCACGTCCGCAAAAACATACTTTATACAAAAGACATGCTTTGGGTCAATAAATGATCAACACAATGATCACTAAGATAGACGATCAAATAAACGATCCTATCACAATAATCAACACAATGATCATTTACAGCAACACTCAGCATGTCACATTACCAAATTGGGAATATATCGCTGATAACTTCAACTATATAACCTATGAGCTCGTACGTCTCAGAGAAGGGTGTTAAGCTAAAAGAATAAATTCTCCGCCACCAACAGAAATATATTTGAAAGAAATCGGCTTTATATCTCAACTTGTAATGTCAGACATACAATCCATACAAGTCTGTTCCGGGCTCGAACAAAACCGAAGGCACTTACAAAGAAGTCCTTGCAATCCGGATATTCACAATCCTGATCGGATTTACCATCACATATGGAGAACTCTATACCGGAGCAACTCGGTGCAGAGTAAATCGACAGGTCATCCTATCGCTCTCGCAAATACCGGGTCTTCAACACCGATCTTCAATGCAATTCACAACGACGTATCACATATTCGGAATGGGTTATACGACCCCATGGTCCTTTCCCGGTTAACCCGAATAGTGAGCGCTTATTCAAAAATAAGTGTGGCATTCAAATTCAAACAAATCACATCAATTACCCATTCAAAGGGAAATATTGATAGTCGGTTATTGAACTATCAATGGATATGCACACATCACCAGTTTCCAAATAATTTTCCAAATTATTTATTTTTCAAAATATCTTTACAAGATATATAATTTCAATTCTTCAAAAATAAATCAATATTTATTTTTAAACAATTCTCCTTTTCATTCATAAATTCCATAGTGAATTTATAATCCAAAATATCTATGAATATTCGATTTCGATTATTCATTTCAATTTATCTTCAAAAAGATAAATTCTTAAGATATTCACTTTATATTGGAAAACATTTCCATACTTACTTATTCATAAGTAATTCACAAATTTTATTTATTTTCAACACTTAGAAAATATTCAATATACTTCAATCAAAAATATGTATATATTTCATTCTTTAAGGAAATCATTCTCTTAAACATATTTATTTGGGCCAAAACGAATGTTACGTAAAACATCGTTACGACAACCCAAAATCACTAGTATAGGGATTCGAACTTAAGATAGATATATAAATCCCAATACTATACCAAACATTTCCTTTCGGAAATCATTTACTATAACAACAGTGTTATAGTCCATCATCTCCTTCTATTTCTCGAAAACGTTTATTTCAACAATAAATGTTGAAATCTATGGTTTCGAATCTCAACACATTTAAAACATCGTTAGATCGTTTTAATTCTATTTAAAATATCACATTCTAAACATTTTCTTTAACGTGTTATTCACTATTCAAAAAAACGTGAATATACTTCATTAACAATTTCATCATTTTATTCATTTTAATTCAAAGGATTATTCACTATTCAAAACGTGAATATAACTCCATTAATAGGTTTCAACAATTTTCTTACCAAAATAAGTTGTTTGCGAATTTATAAAACAACGTTTATAAATTCCATTTCTATTTATTTTATAACAACTTCCTTTATAAATCTCCTTTATTAGCCTATTCGATTTATATCCCAATTATGAACTAAAAGTCCATATTATAAGTTAAATGCTTATAAAACGATTATTTTACAAAATCGTTCTTTTAAAGACTTTCCAATTTATAAACCTTATAACTTATAAGATTCATTGATTTATTCAAAACTATTCTTTTAATACTTCACAAATTTATAAATCTTACTATTTATAAATTTCATTTATAACTTCACCATTTAAAATTTTATAAATTCCATTCACTTATGAAATTCATTTTCACTTCATTCAAACACTTATAAAAACTCGTTTTATAATGTCAATATTCCAATTTATAAATATCCATTTATAAATCTCTTATATAAATCAATTCATATTAATATTTTAAAAACGTCTTTAAACTCCTTTATTATTTCACCATTTTGATTCATAAAATAATTAAATTTTATAAATCCTATATTTAAACTTTTCACAATTAATTCTAAAATATCTCGATTAAACTATTTTATAAACTCAATAGCATCGTATTCTCAAAAATCAGTTTTTAACTATATTTCTCAAAAATCATAATTTTTATAACTTTAACAAATTATAACGTTTATTTATTTAAAATGGATCAATTCCAAAATTATTTTATAAAACGTATACTTTCTAAAATCACTTTAAAAATCATTTTAAAATCCCAAAATCTGGGTCCAATGATGCTACACACCAAATAGTCAATCACGGCAATAACGATATCATATATCGATATGATAATCCATCAAATATCAAAATATCTGAAATCAAATAAAAACAGTTGAGGAATCCAGTTGGATCCCTCCAACCTGTTTTCCTGCATCCAAAAACATTAGCACAATACCAATTTTGCTCCAGTACGAAATTATCGCGGTATATGTTCTTATTAAATATTATCCGCTTAATAACGGCGTAATAGGGTCTCATCCGCTAAAAAATGCGGGAAATCAACAACTCCAATATATACATATGCCAATATATATATATATATATTGATATTATATATAATACCAATTTCACTGTTTATGAAATATTCGCGGTATATGTTTTTAATAAATAACATCCGCTTACTAACGGCGCATAATGTCTATTTTAACAATCAATAGATATAAATCATCATTCAAACATGCATTCAAATATTTTAAATCTAACTATTTAAAATAAAATCGAAACTGATTCGATTGTGTGAGAAGTTCTCACCTTGATTTAAATTTCGTTTTAGCGATTTATTTCGAATAAAATTAAACGGACGTTTAATTTTACCCAAAATTCTCACTAACTCCAATCGACTCCAATCCAATTTCATCGCGTAGTGCTCGTCCATACGATTCCACCGCAACTAGTTTCGCGCGTTTTCGACCTCGTATGAAAAAGATATGAATATTTGAAGTTACACACGATTTTATACATATAATTTATAACTTTTATTATAAAATTTATAACCTAACTAATCCAGAACCATTGGATCCAAGCTCCTCTCCATCAGGCCGTCCCTTCCATCTTCCCTTCCTCACGTTTCTACAGACATTCACACGCACAACTAACCCAACTCTTCAATACTAGGGTTTAATATTTCAACTCGATCACTCGACTAAACTTCGATCAGGAAGTTGCAAATCGAAGCCTCTAGCCTCCCCTATGTTCGGCCTAAACCATACGAAGCTCGGCCACACCCCCATGCTCGAATTGCGTGCGCAAGTAGGGTCGAACACAGCCCCCTAACTCCCAAAATACAGCTCCAAATCACATCTCCACCATTGAATAGATGGATCTCACGTAGCTCTACAACATTGTAGTTGGAGATTTCTTGAATGGTTGAGTGGATGAAGAGATAAGAGGAGAAGAAGTTGGGAACATTTCAGCCGTTCATGGGAAGCTGGCGGCTAGGGTTACATATTTTTTTTTTAATTTTATGAAGGTGTTGGTCTCTATTTATAGAAGAAAATCGAACACTATTCATCCCGGAAATTCCGAACTCCGATTTACGCGCCGTAACCAGCGTTTCTAGGGTTTACCCCGCGTTCCGGACACAATGGAACAGGTTTCGAAAGCTAATTCGAAAGTATGTGCGAGTTATGGCTATAAACGCTCAATTTAAATTAAACCGATTTAAGTCGATTTCTAGGCGTTTTAATTTGTAACGGACAAACGGTAAATCCAATTGACTTGAAATTTGAAACCTTACAATAATATCACATTACGGATCCGATGAAACTGGTTTCGTCGAAATCCGAGACTTTTTGAAAAATGGCTATTTTCACTCGCCAAATTAAAATAAAAAATAAATCGATGCGTTTCGAGCTGCCACGATCAAATGATAACTCCGATTGACACGAAAATTGAAATCTGGTAATAACTAACTATTACGGATCCAATGGAACTGGTTTCGTTCAATTCTGAGACTGTTCAAAAATTGACTATGTTCACTAGTCGATTTAAATATTAAAATATTCAATTTTCACAAATTAACTTTAAATTCGATTTTAAAAGTTCTAAAATATTGTTCTAACTCCAACATGATAAAATAAAACTTTACAAATCATTTCTAATCATATTTAACCCAATTTTCAATTATTTCCATAATTTAACATATTAAATTATCGATTTAAAAATCCAATTAAATCCAATAATTCAAATAAAAATTTATTCGACTTATAAATTCACTTATTAATATTTAAAATAAATTAAATATTCAAATTTTAAATTAATAAAAATCCTGGGTCGTTACATTTTCCAATACCAATTTTACTTAAGAATTTCTCCCTCAATTTTCTTAAGTCAATTTATAACATTTTTATACAATGTTCTTCGATTTATTTCCATTTCATCACTTTGGTTTATATACATCAAATTAAACATTCAATTTCAATTTTAACTCAATTTAAGTCAAAAATTTAAATATTGAAATTTATCAACCGCATCTCAACCCATATTTAATTCACTAGTTATTATAATTGGTTCCATCCACTAATTCATCCCAAATTTCTGTATATTTTATTCCTGAAATTTCACTTTATTTAACATGATTCAAGCCAGATCTCATTCCACTATTCAATTCCAATTCATTTGCTTACCAATTTAAATTGGTTAGTTTATTTACTAATTTTATTTCCAAAATCCTTTGTTTTATTTAGTCCACGTGAATGAATTTTTCTATTTCACTTTATTCAACTTAATTCAAAATAAATATAATTCCAATGTTCAATTTAAATTCCATTTACTTACAAACAAAATTAATTTTTTCGTCCACACATTTTATTTCAATCTCAATAAATTATATTTCAATAATTATCTCTAGTTGGCCTACTTACGCTTAATTTCTCAAATTTACTTAATTCAAGTTAATTTTCACTTATATTCAAGTTCCAAATCTTATAAGTCTTCAAACTTATTTATATTCCATAAACATTTTAAACAAACTTCCCGAGTTAAAATAATTTCGTTCTAAGTGTTTCAAATCATTTTGGAAATCTTACATATCCAAAATCCTTGATGTATCAAATATTCTTTGAATTTCAAAATCAAATCTGTTTTACCAAACCAAAACTTCAATTCAAAACATTCAGATAACAATTCCTTCCTTGGAAACTCGAAAATGAACATCGATGATACTGCAGTCATCACCGAAATTATTTTCCAATGACCGAAGCGAGTTAAGTGCTTTTATTTCTTTTAGTTTTTTTTAAATATTTTCGATTGAAAAATTTTCTCCAAATAATATCACCATTATTTCCAACTTTGAAAAACATATTTTCAAAACCAACAGGATTTAAATCCCCAAATCTCCACTTTTTAAATCCTTTTAAATCTGTTTTAAATATCACTTGCAATTTTATTTCAAATTATAAATCACACTTATGAACTCATATTTACGAATTCATTTTGTTATGTGAATTAATTTTTGCTTTTGGTTTATAATATCAAGTGTTATTCAATTCATCACAACAACAAATGATAATGGTTTAATATTATCATTTCCTACCAACCAAGCAAACCATATATAACAATAATAATTTTCTGAAAATTATTTCTTTATATCTAAAAATCATTTGAGTAAAATTATTTCACTGACCCCATTTTAAAACGATACTATGTCGAATTGTTCTATTATAGCGTTTAGAGATCCCTATCAATAATGTTAATTACTTGTATTGACCGAAATCCATAAGCCACTCAACAAACCAATCAACACAATATAAAACAATTTTATATTCACTAACAAATACGTGCTCATATCTATTAATACACTCAACTTATTCTAGGATGCTACCGAACCTATCTCTAATGAGTAATCCCCACAAGCGCCAAGGTTCTCGCTTAACATTCAGCTCTGGTACCAAATTTAACGAACGGTAGGATTTTCAACCATCTCGTCAGCGGCCACTTACCACCGTGGCATGCATTCTACCTCGAATTCGCTTTTACAGCCGCCTCTCGACTACAACCAACCACTTCGGGATATGTAGGGGTAAGAGTCTCGTACTCGCCACTAAATATGAAGCGAGAAACCCCTATCTTGTTGTAATGAAGCAAATCCGATCTTGGTCTCTTCAAAACAATGTTCGATATTTTCCCGTAAACTCAACCTCGGTTCTTTAGGAAATACATAGACGGAAATAAGATCGGAGATCATCTCCTAACCGTTAATGGATGGATTTCCTTATTAACCTCCAAGAAGAACGAAGCAAATTTACACTTATAGTACAGAACCTCAAATGGTAGCTGTGACATATAATTTCTGTACTTCTTCCAGATATTTCCAAAGTTATATTTAGGTCCAGGTTTGATAGTCGGCTATCTAACTATCAAATAAACAATCAATGCAACCAAATATTTCATTTTCCACTGAAAATATTAAATCTCTTTTTAAATTTAATTTTAATAATTTAAATCTCCTTATCCTTATCTTACCGAAATTTAGTAAATTTACAAACTGTCTTTCAAAAATATTTAAAAACCCTTTTAACAAAAATAATGCGGAAAGTACCACTGCGGTACCAAACCATGGATTACAGCTTAATGTTTATATCTCTATCCTAGAGAAATCGAAAACTTAACTGCAGGTACTCACTGCTTCTTATTTACGCCACACGAGTATATCAATAATCTTCGAAAATTTTATTTTAAAATTTTTCTCAAAATAGTGCTTGTAAATTCAAAAATAAATTTTCAAGTTAACTATAGACAAAAACTACTTTTTAAATAAAGCTATTTATATAATATATTAATATTAAATAGTTTGTCCCTTTTTAAAATAATAATACCGATTAGTTTTTAAATAATAAATTGACTTTCTATAAACTGACTTGATTAAATACTTAAATATACTTTAAACCATTTTAAACAACTAATTAATTAATTTTCTAAAATATGCTTCAATCACTTTTAAATTTACTAATTAATATTTCAAAATTCCCCTTTAAATAACTTAACTTCTCAAAAAAAATATGTTCATCTCTTATATTGCCAGTCCAAAATTAATAAATCCTTACTGATCTGTTTTAAACTTAAGTCCCAATTCCGTAAATTCCTTTTTCAAATTTCTACAAATAAATCTACAAATTTTTTTAAAAACAATTTTCCTCTTTCCTTATAAACGGCCACTGTGAATTTATAATTTCAAATTATCCACTGGCAATTGCTTCACTTTATATTATAAATTTCGTTTATAAATTTCATTGTCTCCTTTCCCGTTTATAACGATTTCACAACAGTTAATGGATTTTAAATCGATTTTCTAAATTAAATTCCATTCTAGAAATTAATTCTTAGTTGACCCAAATTTATTCAAAAGCCCACTAATTTCGGATTCTCTTCTTTTTTATGATTTAAAATCTTATTAAAACTGGAACACCAATTTCCCATTTTATTTTCAATTTTCCCCTTTTATTTTTCCCAAGCTATTTAAAACTCGGATTTAAAATGCATTCTTTTATACTTAGGCAATATCGCTTAAATTCTTATTTTTAAAAACCCTTTACTTCACATTTATTCAAAATTCTCTATTTTTCCATACTTTGGAATTATTAAATAGGATTTTAAAATCAAACTATTTTTTTCCCAAATTCATTATTTTTTACTTTATCCATCTTTACTATAAATATTTTTACTTTAAATTATCCTTTTTATTTTCCTGTAAAAGTTCAATATTTATATTTTTGGCATTTAAAAATGTCAAAAATATATCCAGCAATACCATAGCATCCAATAAGTTCAATTTCCAATATAATCTATCACAGATTTATTCAAATAAATCATATCATTGAATATGTAAATAATTTCAACGTTTTTGAGGAATCTAGTTGGATCCCACCAACATGTTTCTCTACATCCACAGATGTTAGCACAATACAAAAATACTAATCCCACTTCGAGGGGGATATCGTGGTATATAGGTTCATCCACTATTATGCAGGAGCATAGGGTCTCATCCGCTATATATATGCTGGGACATCAATCACTTAAATATATATATATTATAATAATATCACATTCAACTGATAAAAATATATCAATCCAACCAATCAACAATTAATTTGAACTATTTGAAATTAATTGCGATAAAGCCAAAATTTAGTGAGATTAACTCACCTTGATTTTTAATCGCTCTCGCGTTTCATTTTCAATTTAAAAATTAAACAGATGTTTAATTTTTGCCAAAATTCATTCTAGCTCCAAAATCATCCAAATAGATTCCTATGCGTAGACGAGGACGATACGACCCTAATGCAATTTGAATCATTTGAATTGGACCTCGGACATATGAGATATAAATTTTATAAGTTTTACACAATTTTAATATAAAGTTTCAATTTTCTTTCTTCTTTTTTTAAAAAAACGAAGCCCATACCTATAACCTGGCCTGCCACTAACTCCTTCTCCCCCTCATCGCTTTTCCTACCTAAAGCCGTTGAATGCACCCGTGCATGCAACCAATGATACCGAGCTCCACTCGACTGCTTGTCGAATCGGCGATGCCATCAGACCTCTCTTCGAAAAATCCATCACCACAATCCCAAATCTCGAGCACAGTATCCTCCTAAGCAATGTGACCTGCCCGTGGCTTGAACACGCCATTTCCAAAATCAAGACCACAAATCCTCAACCGCTCGCTACCAAAACGCTACACTGAGCGCTAATCTCCACTATGGCCTCAAAAATCAATTCCACATCTCGAATCAAAAGCCGTAGCTCACCCATTTGCTAACCGTAGTTCTGCCTTTCCCACGTCGATCATTCCCATTCAGTGTCGCACCAATCATGAAGCATACCAGGTTGAAGGAAAATGAAAAGGTGGGTTTACAGACTGATTTCATGATTTTTAAGTGAGAGATCGAGGAGAAAATGAATTTTAAAGCTTCCATTTGGTTTCTCTTTTTTTCTTATTGTGTTCGGCTCACTATTCGAATGGAAGAGAAACGTGATATTTGAAAAAGGAAAATGTATTTAAATATTTAGTGAACATTGACTGAAAAGAAATGAAAATGTTCTAATGTGGATTTATTTGTCAAATCAATTATATATATATATATAAATCGTCTCAAATTCATAACTTAAAATCTTGACCTCATATCGAGGCATACTGCTAGGCATTCAAAATGTTATACCCCTAATCCAACCACAATGGAAAAGGTTTGGAGTCCTAATTCGAACGTATGGAGAAGATGGCTTTTTGGACCCAATTGTTACATTGAATTTTCGATATAAATTTTAGTGTGTTTATATTCCGTACGGCCAAACGATTGCTCCAAACATCCCGAAATTTTTAATCCAATAATAATACACAATTACAGATCTAATGGAATAGGTTTTGTCGAATTTCAAGACTGTACACTAGAAGGCTATTTTTAAACGTCAATTCAAACAATATATTTTTAAAACTGAACAAATCACTTTTAAATTCAATTTTAAAACTTCTATTGCCTTCAGTATTATTAATACGTATTTTATAACCCTTAAAATTATTTTTAACAAGCTTAAAACTCCTGGTTCAACATTTTACCCAATTTCCAATTTATTAAATTCAATAATTAAATTATCTGATAAATAGTTATATTTGAAATTCAAGTTAAAAATTAACTTTTAAATATTTAGAATCAATTAAATATTCCAATTTCAAATGTCCAAAATTTCTGGTCGTTGTAATATTTCTTTAACATCTTCTTAATATAATAAAACTGATCCAAAGAAATTCCCTTTTCAAACTTAGTAATCTTAATACCATGAATTACACTCGCTTCACCAAGGTTTTTCAAATCGAAATTGGCACATAGTATGGACTTAACATGATTCACAGTATGAATATTTAAACCAAATATAAGTAAATCATCCACATAAAACATATGATAGTGCAAATGTTATTCTTGGATTTATAATAAATGCCCTTGTCACTTTCATTTACTTTAAAACCACGTAAAATAACAAGATTGTTAAAATTTTCATGCCTTGTTTAGGTGCATGTTTAAAATCTATAAAGATTTATCTAATTTATGAACTTTACACTCTTGAGTGGGTGTAACAAAACCTCCAGACTGGTCCATATAAATCTCTCCTTCTGATTCACCATTCAAAAAGGCTGTTTTTACATCCATTTGGTAAATTAGCAGATCATAAAGTGAAACAAGAGGAATTAATACTCGAATTGATGTTATTCTTGTAACAGGTGAAAATGTATCAATAAAGTCAATGTTTTCTCCTTGTCTAAATCCTCTAGTTGCACCATGAGCCTTGTATCTATCAATTGTATCATCAGGTTTCAACTTTTTTAAAGTACCCATTTTCAACTTATAGTTTTACAACTTGGAGTAAGTCAACAAGATGCCAATTTTTATTAGATTAAAGAGGTTCTATTTCATTATTTATAGCTTCCTGCCAAAGGTTTGAATGTAAAGAAGACAGAGCTTCTTTTAGATGGATATTACTAAAGGGACTCCAATCTTGGGTAAGAGAGGGCAAATTTTAAGGGGGGCCTACTCAAATATTATTTTTTTATAGGGACTCTAGTCGAAATAAAATTCGATAAGACCCAATCAAAAAATGAAGTAAAATTCAATAGTAGCCCACCGAAAATTGAGGTAAAAAATGCTGATGTTTTACCGAAGACCACTTTCGACGGGATTTGATAAAAGAATAAACCAAAATTTGTCAAAGGTTACCGAAATATAAGTGGCAACTAAGCTTTATTTTATTTTTTGCTAAGATGAGGAATTTTTTTTCATACATCTCTTTGTAACTATTAGAAAAATAAAAAAAATGACCCGCCTTTAGCCAAAATCGGAGTCTCTCTAATAATCTCCTTTAGGTTAGCATGGTCCTCTTCTAGTGCATAAACATAATACATTGGATCAAAATATTTGGCTATTCTAGCTCTTTTACTTCTTTTAGGTGCAGATTCAATTTTCGCATTATGTTCATTAATTTTGATTATTGGATATTGGTGTTAGATGTGTCCCACCATTCCCAAATTTAAATGGAAATTTATTTTCAAAGAAGTCAACATCATATGATTCAATAATAACTCGAGCATTCAAATCAAATAATTTATATGATTCACTGTTAACGGAATAACTAATGAAAATATATTCATATGCTCGACTTGCTAATTTAATTCTTTTAGGGTCAGGAATATGAACATATGCTAAGAAACCCAAAATTTTAAAATAAGACAAGCTGGTTTTATGCTTTTTAAAAATTTCAAAAGGTGAAATTTTGTTGTTAGATTTAGGAATTCTATTTAAAATATAACAAACAGTTAATAAAGTTTCGCTCACCAATGTGTTGTTGCGCTCGAATTTAATCGAACAACTACAGCTAGTTCAGTAAGAGTCGTATTTTTTCTTTCAGCTTTACCTTCATTTTAGAAGAATAAGATGTAGTTCTTTAATGTATTATGTCATTGTTGATTATAAAATTCAATTAATAGGCTAGATCACACTTTGTTCCACCATTATTTCGAAATCTCTTAATTTTCTTATTAAATTGGTTTTCTATTTCAGTGACAAAAAACTTAAACATATCTAGGGCATCACTTTTAATTTTCATGAGATAAACATAAGTGAAATCAGAGAAATCATCAATAAAGATAATAAAGTAACGTTTTCAATTACTAGTTAGAGTGCCATTAAGATCACATATATTAGAATGCATTAAACCTACAAGTTATGATTCTCTAAACACATATTTATGTGAGGTCTTTGTAATTTTAGCTCAGCTACAATATTCATATTTTTCTAAATCACTTATGGATACTTTAGAGATTAAGCCTAAGTTACTCATGTTATGAATTAGTTGCTTATTAAAACGAAAAAGTCTAGCATGTAAAATATTAAAATCACACAGCACATAAGTAGACTATTAAATTTATTCAAATCAACATTTAACCTAAACATTCCACCTACAATATATCCTTTACTAACAAGTATATCATTTTTAGTTATGGTGTACAAGTCAGATCCAATAGTTTCGTAAAACAAGCTTTATTTAACAAGAACTGGATACTAAATGCTTCCTCATCTCTTGAGTATGCATCACATCTTTCAGCAAAAAGTTCTTTCAAGAGGTAAACTTTAACTCCGTAGTTCCAATTCCAGCAACAGTAGTGGTGTGAGAATCTCATTACATCACTTTCATGCCATTAGCAACATTATATGTTTCAAAACATTTCAAAATCATAGCATACCTAGAGAGAAGCACCCGTGTTTACTCACCACTCTTCTGATCCCCCGAATATGTTGATCTCAGTAAGCATAGCTATAGGGGCTTCTTTAGTCAGTTTATCCCATGGTGTAAGATTTGGCATGCTCCGACGCTTTCATGCTATATGGCCTGGTTTGCTATGGTTATTACATAAAAAAAAGGTCTAATACCATTCTGTAAGGGGAATTTTACCATTTTATTTGAGGTTAATTGTTGTGGTTACGACTTAGTTTATTACTCTGATTTTCGAAGTTTTTTGAATTTGATTTCGGATTCGCATTTGTGCATTTCTAAGTGTTATTGATTAAACAAGCACATCTTCATTTTGTTCCTGTTTTCTGGCCTTCACTACAATATGAAGACAAGTAATCAAACTTTCTAAGGAAAACTCCTTAGACTTATGCTTGAGAATATTTTTAAAAAATTTCCAATTGGATGGTAATTTATCAATTAACACAAAAATCTAAAACAGTTCATCTAAAGCCATATCTTTGGAGATGATCTCATGCGAAAGTTTCTGAAGCTTGCGAGACTGCACATCCAAAGATTTGTCGTCCGTCATTTGAAACTTCAAATAGCGACTAATAGCATACTTTTCGCTTCAGCTTCCTAGGTATCATAATTCTTTTGCAGCGCATTTTAAATCTCCTTTGCTAAATCATCTGAGTTATAGTAGTACAGATCATTGTTGACTCCATTGAGGTGAAACTCTTGCACATATAATCATGCACCATCCAGGTTTGCAGCACTTTCGATTTTTTTGTTTAGGCTCGCATCAGCTCTGGCTTAGCTTTGTTGGGTTTGTTTGGTAGCTGTTGTAACGACCCGAAATTTTCAATCCCAAAAATTCCAGATAGTTATGAAAAGAAGAAGAAAGATAGAAGAAGAAGAAGAAGAACAGAACACCAAACATCTCACATTCGTAGAGGATAAAATATAATAATAAATAATAACAGTCTACAAAAGAATATTAAATCTGTCGATTACATTTTAGTACATCAGAGTTTCACATATATATAGTCACAGAATATATACAATTATCATGTCTCAGATTAACAATAATATATATATAGCGGAAATACTCTATACGCTATTGCCATCCGGCTCGCCTCCTGAGCTCCAGAATGCCCCTACCTGAAAATCTGTAATACCCGGTCTGACCCGATCATTACAACAAATTAACACCCGGGTCAGGCTGGAAACCAGCGTGAGTAAACCCAACTAACATGGAATACCAAGCAATCAACTTATATAAACCCGGGGTAACATATATATATTTATCCAATTCACAATTTGCTATAGACAACACTTACTTCACATATAAATTTCTAGGTACGAAACTTAGACAAAATAATTCAATTCACTTAAATTGTTTTATTCCAACCTATTGATTTCACACATCAATTTATAAAAATTCTAAGTGGTTTCGGGTATTTCCAAATACCCGACCCCGGTCTCTTCGAAACTCATGTCATCCTAACCTAAGTTATCCAAATGAAATACACAACACTTCAAATTAGAAATATCAACACATTTAAAGCATCCAATACCATTCAATCATCCATAAGCAAAGCTTAATCACATATAAATTTAATTCAATTAATCCTGATTGAATTACTAACATCAACCACTTAGATTCCTTCATTAAACATTAATTAATTTCAAATCAATTAATCAATCATTCCTTCATTTTCCATCTCAATTAGTTGCCCTGGATTAATTATCTTTTATTTACATTCAAGTAATTGACTTTAATTAATTTCACGGTATCAATTACTTTATTCAAATCAATAAGTAATCTTTAATTACTTCATGATTTAATTATCTATTTTAATTACATTAATCCTTGATTACTTGTATTAGTTAATTCCTCATAAGTCGCTTATTTTTTATTAATCAATCTTAATTAATCAATCTTTAATTACGTCGTTGATTATATAAATTAATGATTTCCAGTTATATTTCAACTTATTCTAATCTAATTTAATTACTCTTTTTATAATGGAAGCTTAAAGAAATTTAAGACCAAATTAATTTTTAAATCCAATTCGGTTTACAATTGCACTTTGACATTCAAGTTATTAAAACACTTAATATTTTAAAACTTTATTTGTTAGATTTAACTTGGTTTTAGAACTTGTTTTAAATCTCTACTTTACAATTTAACTCTAGTTTTCAAATATCACTTTTATTTCTTTCCAATTCATTTTTATTTTATTCTATAATTATTTTGCTTGCAAAATTTTACCCTTACATTTCTTTCAAAATCCAATTTTATATTTATCGATAACTCAGGATACTGAAATATCCATGCAAACCACAGCATTCAGCATTCCAATTACCAAAAATATTCATCACAGAATACCAATCATGCCAACATATACTATATATAGCATTTTAATTCAATTTCAACCATTCAGCCAATCATTTAAATTCAACCACTTAAATTTAAATAAAATTCCAGAAACGTGAGGTTTACTCACCTTTGTTTTATTTGCAATGCCATCCTATCCTGACTTGTTTCTTCACAATTATTGACCTTGTATAAACATTGGATGATTTTCATTAATATTCGAACCAATTCGAAAAATTAAATTTCCATTTGATAAATTTAATTTACTAGTGATTTTAATTTAATAGTTCTTATTTTAACAAATCATTTAATTTTAAACAAATAATTAAATTTAAACTAATAAGATAAAAATATGTATTTATATCTATATCACTATTTATCTTTACTGTATATAAATATTCATACACACAGAATCAAAATTAGAATAGAGTTATACCTTACTGTAAAATTTTAAAACAATTTGCAAAATTTGAAATATTTTCCCTGAATCCTATATGCATACATACTATTATCTTAATAAATTAAATAAAGAATCAAATACCTCCCAGTAAACTCGAGACTCGCTCGAACAACACGCGACTATTGCCGCGACTTCCCTGAACACTCGCCAATCTGATGTCGCATGCTCTCCAGGTAGCCACAACTCCTAGCAGTCGAAGGTTGCCGAAACCCTCGCGGACTCAATGTCCCAGCCGCCACAACCTTATCGCGTTCCTTCAGCGCATCTCCAAGCCTCGCCTTCGAGACCGCAACCACGCCACACTACCAATTCGCATAGCTTTCTCGATTCGCTCGACTTTACTCGAATCGCGAGCCGGCGTTCCCCCACAAATCAATTCGCTGAGACTTCGATAACCCTCCAGGCCATCGTTCCTTGTCGAGCGCCTTCGTCATCACGAGACCGTCGCTCTTCAGTTGGAAGTTGAGAGCTCGATCGATTTGGCTTTCAAATTTTTTTCGTTGTTGAATTTGATTTTCGAAGAACTGAAAGAAAGGAGGGTAAATAAAGAAGGATCGGCCATTAATTCCCCTCTTTATTTTTCGTTTTCGATTTCATTCTGTCCGGATGAATATGGTTTTCGAACTGATAAAGGAAAGGCTCGGCCATTTAAAAGAAATGAAGAGGAAGATTGCATGAGAAGCTTTTGCCTAGCTACAGTGATTTACAAAAAGTTACGATGTGATGGAAATTCGGCTGACGCGAACTAGTACAAATAAATATATATATATATATATATACTTAATTAAATTTGAATTTTCGATATCAACCTACAATGCGTTAATCTACCGTACGATCACTCGACAACTCCAAATGTCACGAAAATCGAAATTCGATAATAATACAATATTACGGATCCAATGGTACTAGTTTCGTTGAATTCCGAGACTGTGCCTCGAAAGGCTATTTTTGAATTCAATTTATACGATATATTTTCAAAACGGAACAAAACACTTCCAAATTCGATTTCAACACTTTTACTATATTCAGTATCATCATTATAAATTTTATAAGCCTTCAAATTATTTTTAACCGGCTTAAAATTCCATATTCAACATCTTACTCAATTTCAGTTTATAAAATTCAATAAATTAATTATTAAGTAAATATAAATATTTGGGATTCAAGTTAAAATAACCTTTTAAATATTTAAAATCAATTAATTATTCTATTTTAAATTGTTAGAAATTTCGGTTCGTCACATTCCTCCCCCCTTAAAAGAATTTCGTCCCCGAAATTACTAGTTAGGAAGAATGGCTCAATACCCATTTACTTTTCTTCCAAAATCAACAGTTCAACATCCTACCAACTATCCTTTATAAAAGACCCCTTATCATTCTTACTAACTTCCCATATTCTCCCAAAGTTTCCAAACAATACCCTTTTCTCAATCGTTCAAATTTCAATTTAAAACTAAATGTAGAATTATCAAAAAAATTCTAACTCTCTAAATTTCCGAAATTTTTTGCCCGCGTCTCCTTTGCGCGGCTAGCTCGGTACTACTACAAAATGCCTCTACGTGCTCCTAAATTCCAAAAAGAAAACAAAAAGCCAAGTGGCTATGTCAGATCTCGATTCTTCGTCTTCCGAAAATTCAACATCGACACTCACTTTATCGACTGCCGAGAAATCGAACGACGGAAAACCGAACACTGAGGGTTTTTAAGAAAAAGAATTTAGGAAAAGAAAAGAGAAAAAGATAGAAATTAGGGAGGAGAGAAGACAGGAGGTAGAAAATTTTAAAAATAGAAAGAAAAAGAGAATAGAGGAAAAGAGAAAAACAGAAGAAAATAGAACGGGACAGAAAACAACAGAACAACATCAGAATCTCACAATTCGCAGCGGAACAACATATAATAACAAATGAATAATCTTTAAACAAAGAACTATCAGTTATTACATTACATCACATTTCATTACATCATATCATCAGAGTGTACAACAACAACAAATAGTGCAGCGGAAAAAGAAATACTATATAAGTAACATGCCATGCCATCCATCTTGCCTCCAGCAACTCCAGAATATCCAGAATATCCTGATAAACCTTACTCTTGACTGCCCGTGTGGAAATTGGTGGGCACCCAGAGTTTAGGAAGGAAAACAATAAACTCCGAGTCAGTCATGTGACTGGTGTGAGAACTCAAAACAGTTTATTTATCTTTAAAATCAAAATAGAGGAATATTTTTAAATTCAATTCGCAATGCTTTTAAAAATGAGACTACCATAAGACCTCCTGCCACACACACAATGCAAACGCAGACTTGGAGAAGATTTCTCCTTATGATAGTCAAACATGCTTGATACGCATTTAAAAAGAACATTTGATATTATTACTAGTGCATAGTGTAGAAGAAATTCATTTCGAAAGTAGAATATAAATCTTAGCCAGCATAGGTACCATTATATTATGCCTACTATAGCTACCTCCTGAGGAAGCAGGTTCTACAACTAAAACCGTACAAGTCACGTATTGTTTCTTTGGATTTCCAACGAATGATCAGGCCAAGGAACTTCCCATTGCCACATGAGAATGCCTCTGGAAAGACATCCCCGAGAACCAAACCGGAACTCTGCCAACACAAGGCCGGGTTACCCCTAACTGGGTAACTACTGACACGAGCACGCCATTCCCCGATCGTAAACGACCTTTCTCACGGGATCCCGAAAACCAACAACCATAAAGTAATAAATTCGTAGTAACCACATAGGTTAAATATCTGGGCTCCATACCATGATACCACCTCTATCCAGAAGGAAATGTACATACCCTAAAGGGTGCTACCCCTCATAACCTTGCCGCATCTTTCCTGTTTTGACCATTTCCGGGGCGTGAGGTTCGACGAAGTCACGTCCACAAAAACATACTTTATACAAAAGCCATGCTTTGGGTCAACAAATGATCAACACAATGATCACCAAGATAGACGATCAAATAAACGATCCTATCACAATAATCAACACAATGATCATTTCAGCATCACTCAGCATATCACATTACCAAATTGGGAATATATCGCTGATAACTTCAACTATATAACCTCTGAGCTCGTACGTCTCAGAGAAGGGTGTTAAGCTAAAGAATAAATTCTTCGCCACCAACAGAAATATATTTGAAAGAAATCGGCTTTATATCTCAACTTGTAATGTCAGACATACTATCCATACAAGTTTGTTCCGGGATCGAACAAAACCGAAGGCACTTACAAAGAAGTCCTTGCAATCCGGATATTCACAATCCCGATCGGATTCACCATCACATATGGAGAACTCTATACCGGAGCAACTCGGTGCAGAGTAAATCGACAGGTCATCCTATCGCTCTCGCAAATACCGGGTCTTCAACACCGATCTTCAAATGCAATTCATAACGACGTATCACATATTCGGAATGGGTTATACGACCCCATAGTCCTTTCCCGGTTAACCCGAATAGTGAGCGCTTATTCAAAAATAAGTGTGGCATTCACATTCAAACAAATCACATCAATTACCCATTCAAAGGGAAATGTTGATAGTCGGTTATTGAACTATCAATGGATATGCACACATCACCAGTTTCCAAATAATTTTCCAAATTATTTATTTTCCAAAATATCTTCACTAGATATATAATTTCAATACTTCAAAAATAAATCAATATTTATTTTTGGACAAATTCCACTTCCTTTATAAATTCCTTAGTGAATTTATAATTCCAAAATATCAATGAATATTCGATTTCAATTATTCATTTTCAATTTATCTTCAAAAAAGATAAATTCTAAATATCACTTCATATTGGAAAACAATTCCATACTTATTTAATAAGTAATTCACACATTTTATTTATTTTCAACACTTGGAAAATATTCAATATACTTAAATCAAAATTTAGTATATATTTCATTCTTTAAGGAAAATCATTCACTTTAACATATTTATTTGGGCCAAAACGAATGTTGCGTAAAACATCGTTACGACAACCCAAAATCACTAGTATAGGGATTCGAAATTAAAATAGGTATATAAATCCCAATACTATTCAAAACATTTCCTTTCGGAAATCATTTACTATAACAACAGTGTTATAGTCCATCATCTCCTTTTATTTTTCGAAAACGTCTATTTCAACAATAAATGTTGAAATCTATGGTTTCGAATCTCAACACATTTAAAACATCGTTAGATCGTTTTAATTCTATTTAAAACATCCAAATCCAAAACAATTTCTTTAACGTGTTATTCACTATTCAAAAACGTGAATATACTTTGTTAACAAATTTCATCCTTTTATTCATTTTAATTCAAAGGGTTATTCACTATTCAAAAATGTGAATATAACTCCACTTATAGGTTTTAACAAATTTTCTTATCAAAATAAGTCATTTGCGAATTTATAAAACAACGTTTATAAATTCCATTTCTATTTATTTATAAAAACTTCCTTTTTATAAATTCTTTTATTAACCTATTCCAGTTTATAACTCAATTATAAACTAAAAGTTCATATTATAAGTTAAATACTTATAAAACGATTATTTTACAAAATCGTTCCTCTAAAGACTTTCCAAACCATAAATCTTATAACTTATAAGATTCATTTATTTAACCAAATCTATTCTTTCAATAACCTCACAAATTTATAAATCTTACTATTTATAAATTTTATTTATAACTTCACAGTTTATAATTTTATAAATTTCATTCTTTAATGAAATTCATTTTCACTTCATTCAAACACTTATAAAAACTCGATTTATAATTTCAATATCTCAATTTATAAATATCCATTTATAAATCTCTTATATAAATCAATTCATATTATTCTTTTTAAACGTCTTAAATTCCTTTAAAAACTTCATTCTTTTGATTCATAAAATAATTAAATTTTATAAATCCTATATTTAAACTGTTCACAATAATTCTAAAATCCCGATTAAACTATTTTATAAAATCAATAGCATCATATTCTCAAAAATCAGTTTTTAACTGTATTTCACAAAAATCATAATTTTTATAACATTAAAAATTATAACGTTTATTTATTTAAAATGGATCAATTCCAAAATTATTTTATAAAACGTATACTTTCTAAAATCACTTTAAAAATCATTTTAAAATCCCAAAATCTGGGTCCAATGATGCTACACACCAAATAGTCAATCACGACAACAACGATATCATATATCAGTATGAAAATCCATCAAATATCAAAATATCTGAAATCAAATAAAAACTGTTGAGGAATCCAGTTGGATCCCTCCAACCTGTTTTCCTGCATCCAAAAACATTAGCACAATACCAATTTCGCTCCAATACGAAATTATCGCGGTATATGTTCTTATTAAATATTATCCGCTTAATAACGGCGTAATAGGGTCTCATCCGCTAAACAAAAATGCGGGAAATCAATAACTCCAATATATACATATGCCAATATATATATATTGTTATTATATATAATACCAATTTCACTGTTTATGAAACATTCGCGGTATATGTTTTTATTAAATAACATCCGCTTACTAACGGCGCATAATGTCTATTTTAACAATCAATAGATATCAATCATCATTCAAACATGCATTCAAATATTTTAAATCTAACTATTTAAAATAAAATTGAAACCTATTCTATTGAGTGAGAAGTTCTCACCTTGGTTTTAATTTCCGTTTTAGCGATTTATTTCGAATAAAATTAAACGGACGTTTAATTTTACCCAAAATTCTCACTAACTCCAATCGACTCCAAACCAACTCCATCGCGTAGTGCTCGTCCATACGATTCCAACGCAACTGAGTTTGCATTTTTTCGACCTCGTATGAAAAAGATATACAATTTCAAAGTTTACTCGAATTTTAACTTATAAATTACAACTTAAATATAAAATTTTAAACCTAGGCTAGATCATAGCCGTGCATTCCAAGGCCAAGAAATCAGGCCCGTGCGTTTTCTCTTCTCCTCTATCTCACGTCTACAGGCAAAACATGATAGAGCCGAACCCACTACACGTTCAAACCCTCCAAGTCGCCCCCCTCCACGATCGATTTCAGGTCGATCGACCACCATCGTTGCGTGCGCCATCACGAGCTAGATACTCGGCTGCAACAGCTTGCAACTCGGTCACCTCATCATGGCAAAAATCTTGCTCGAACTCGCTGCCTTCCAGCTCCAATTGCCGACAATCCACCGCTTCTTTTGCGATCATAACCGTTGATAATAAAGATCTCGATGAGATCTACAATATTGTAGTTGGAGATTTCTCAAAACGATGCGTGGATTGGGAGTAATCGAAGGGAAAACGAGATGGAGTTTCGGCCATTCATATAGGGGTGGCGGCGGCTGATGAAAATAGGGTTTAGTTTTATTTTTTCTTATTTTTGTGAGAATTTTGGTCTATTTATAAGAAAATTTCGAACACTATTCATCCCGAAAATTCCGAACTCCGATTTACGCGCCGTAACCAGCATTTCTAGGGTTTACCCCGCGTTCCGGACACAATGGAATAGGTTTCAGAAGCTAATTCGGAAGTATGTGCGAGTTATGGCTGTAAACGCTCAATTTGAATTAAACCGATTTAAGCGATTTTCTAAGCGTTTTAATTCGTACCGGACAAACGGTAAATCCAATTGACTTGAAATTTGAAACCTTACAATAATACCACATTACGGATCCGATGAAACTGGTTTCGTCGAAATCCGAGACTTTTTGAAAAATGGCTATTTTAACTCGCCAAATTAAAATTAAAAATAAATCGATGCGTTTCGAGCTGCCACGATCAAACGATAGCTCCGATTGACACGAAAATTGAAATCCGGTAATAACTAACTATTACGGATCCAATGGAACTGGTTTCGTTCAATTCTGAGACTGTTCAAAAATTGACTATTTTTACTAGTCGATTTAAATATTAAAATATTCAATTTTCACAAATTAACTTCAAATTCGATTTTAAAAGTTCTAAAATATCGTTCTAACTTCTATATGATCAAATAAAATTTTACAAATCATTTTCAATCATATTTAACTCAATTTTCAATTATTTCCATAATTTAACGTATTAAATTATCGATTTAATAATCCAATTAAATTCAATAATTCAAATAAAAATTTATTTGACTTATAAATTCACTTATTAATATTTAAAATTAATTAAATATTCAAATTTTAATTTCTAAAAATTCTGGGTCGTTACAGGCTAGATCCAAAACCCAATCTAATTCCATACAGATATTCAAATACATACGTTTTAGTCGGGCAATTCAAATTTATCTTTGGAATCGCAATCAAATTTCCTTTCCCTTTAGAATACCTGCATATCCCACTTAGCAACCATATCCAATCGTAACCTTTCAAATCATTGTACACATTTCCTTACATAAGTTTCATACCAATCTTCTATTCAAGTTAGTTTTTCCCATTTCCATATGGATTCAGTTTGTCTTCAATTCTGAATATTGAATTTACCTTCCATTTATAACTGATTCACATTAGTTTTATCTACGAATTTACTTTAATTCCCAATTTGTAATCGTTTTGTCGCTAACGAAAATTTTCCTCAAAAATTTTCAAAAATTTTCTAACTCCCAAAATTTTTAGAAAATTTCGGCAGAGTCTCCTTTGTACGGAGGAGCTTTTGCAATTTGACAAGAGATATAGATATATATACATCGACCCACACGGTCGAAAAAACAAAAATAGTTCATATTTCCTATTTTTATTGCGTAGGCGTACCTTTATTTAGCATTTTAAGCACGCAGCTTATTTATTTTAGCAAATAGCGCAACCAAATCCAGCCAAACGGCCTTCAGGTACCTGTACTTACTTAATTTAAACATATAAGCACTATATATATATATATGAAGTTACAACATTTCCCTTACTAAAACAACTGCAACACATCAACTCTAAAAGAAATGCATTCTAACTAACTTCCACGAGTAATTGATATAATTTTAATACCAATTCAATTTCTTTCAACCAATCCATATACCATTTCAATTTTATTGCTTTACAATCCAATTGCTTACATTCAATTTATTTTTAATCCAATCTAGCTCATATTCACTTCAATTGATTCAAAAATCAATTATATTTGCATCCACTAATTCATAGAATTTAATTAAATCTCGTTTACGACATACAACACTCATTTTTACGCAAATTGATGATATCCATGTGAATGAATAATTACGAAAGTTTTATAACCAATTTAAATTGATTCCGACTCAATTTTATTTAATTCCATTCCATTTTAATTTATTCACAACCATTTATTTAGCTCGACACATTCCATTCTCATATACTACTAGCCATTTCCAAATTAATTCAATCCAAGCTTTTATTTAATGGGCTTTTATTCTTATTCGAAGCCAAGCTTCCATAAATTTTAAGCTTAAGTAATTTACTTTAATTTATTCCAACGTCAAACTTAAGTTAGTTCAATTTGATTCTCACTTAATCAAATCCCATTAAATTTAGTTAGCCCATCCACTTTAATTTTAATTTTAATTCACCTTCTCAATTTATCAAAATAATATCCAACACATACTTAACTCATTTAATATTTTTAACTCACTTTCTTAATTCATTTGCGAATTTATTTTATTTATACAAAGCCATTCTCAATCTATATCTCTTCACTTGGGTTTTGTTTGCAATCCAAACCATGACTATTACAATTCACTTTCATTAGATATTATTCATATTACATTCGAATTTTATTTGTAATTAATCCCATCGTTACTTCGATCTTGCTCTGTTTTATTTTAATTTTTATAGCATCTCTACTTATTTAATTCGTTAGCATATCCGAGTTGAATTCTATTTATAAATTCGAGTTCATTTCCAAACTCCATTATTAACTTACAATCCATTTTATTCAACCGAATTAAATTTTATTAACATACTCTATTAAATAATTTATTTAGCTGATTAGCTTACTTCCACTTTTAACTTAATATTCGATTTTTATTACTAAAATCCCTTTATTAAATTTTCCTGAGTTCAGTTTTATTTTATAATTCCAGTTTGGATTTTCCTTTTTATTTTCCCAAAATTTCAACACTTCTATTAGAAATGCTTTTAAATCTACCTCGTACTATTAAAATAGCTTTTATAAAAATATTTCTTACAACTTGATGTCTCAACCAGTTCATCCTTGTTCTCACAGAAATTCAGTCATACGTTGATCAGGCGTAGGACTGAAAATCTGTAAGTACTTGGTAAACCCGTTTTCAACATCCAGTGAAAATACTTAGAAAATAATTTTATTGAAAATATCGAAAGCGGTTTTTGAAAATAGAGGAAATATCTTTGGTGAGAATGCTCTAGAAATCATCACCCTCATCCATGGTCACAGTTACATTCCAGGTTTACGTTGCCGTCGCAGCAAAAGTCCATGTAACTGCAGGCTCTCCGCGGCCTCTCGATTACGCCATGGAACCCACAACAGATCACAGTTACATCCCAGGGTTACGTTGCCATCGCAGCAAAAGTCCATGTAACTATAGGCTCTCCGCGGCCTCTGATTTTCGCTGTCAAAATGAAACTTCTGCACTTCTACATAGGTCGCAGTCTACCGATATAAAATCAAACGTAGATTGTTGGCTCTCAGCGGCACACACGACTTTCGCTATGTTACCATAGGTCGCAGTTACATCCTGGGTTACATTGCCATCGCAACAAAAGTCCATGTAACTGTTGGCTCTCAACGGCACACACGACTTTTTCTTTGGTATACTCAACTCATAATCCTCAGGAACTAGTTTTGTCTGGACTCCTCACAGGATCAACTTTAGAACCCCCTTGGGGATCAAGGCAGCACCACCCAGTGGCACTCTTGAGAAGTTCATTTCAAGGGAGCGCCTTTTTCCCTAGAGCCATCATCAAAACACTTTATACTATACACATATAGTATCTTTCAAATCATACACCTAGTATGAATCTCATAAAAATTTCCTTTTCACAAAATCTATTATCCCAAAATCGATAATTCTCAAAATAGGCTTTCCAAATTCCAATATTGATTTTACCCAAAAATCAATAGCCTTTCCAAATCCAAAGGTTCCCAAAACCTTTTTACAAATCCTCATAAGATCCTTTATATATATACAGATATATATAATTTCAAAATTTTTGGATCATTTCAATCCCATATAAAACTCCTTTTATACTTCAAACATTTTCAAAAATCCTTTTCTTCCAGCAATAGATTCAACAAGGGGAGATTTATCTTATATAACAAAGATATATAACCTTATTTATTCAAAATCAAATATTCAAATTTGATTACTCTTTCCAATATCAATTTCATTCAAATCCGTACGATGTACCTCTATCATTCGTACGCTATACCAATCTGATCGCTCACTCGATCACACAATTTCACTTCCGAACTAGTATCGTCCACCCGACTTCCTAGTGCGGACTTAGATCCGGTTTTCTTGATCAGAAACCGTCATTCTCCTTGCATAGCCATAACCATGATAGAGAACATCCAGAACCAATCAACAATCCATATCCAGGTTCGCCGTCGAAAATCTAGTGAAAAATCCCACTCGGATCGATATAACTATCTCGAAATTCTATGCTCGAATCTGGATCAAATCACTATGCGAATAGAATAATACACGTACATCCTACGTATTTAACTTCATTGATTATTAGCCAAATCAATTTCCTTTCCGTTCACATTCACTTATTCACATTTGCCTTAATCCCCATTTGGATTATACCTTAATTCTTATCCCAGTTGGGTATTTAATCATAAACAGTTTAAACTCCGACCAGTTTATATTTAGAAAATAGTTTGAAAATTTTAAAAATAGATAAGTAGTTGAAAAATAACTACTAGTTTGCAAAATAGCTATAAAATAGTAACTAATTGTAAAATAGTTGAGAAATAGTTAAATAGTTTCAGAAATTTTTAGATAATTGCAAAATAGTTGTAAATAGTAATTAATTTGTAACATAGTTAGAAAAATAGTAATTAGTTTAGAAAACGGTTGAAAAATGGTTAAATAGTTACAAAATAATTGTAAGACAAGTATAAAATAATTTGGCTTTAAGAAGGAAACGTTGTATATATTTAATAGCTTGGAAAATAAGTTTATATTAAAACAATTTATTTTGAAAATAGTACAAAGTCAAAACTGTTCACTTCCCATCAATTCAATTTAAATTTCCACTCCTATTTTAAATTGACCCAATTCCAATTTAAATAACTCCAATTTCCATTGGACTTAATTTTATTCCCAATTCAGGTTGAATTAATTCTCAATTTCATTCCAATCTTCAAATCAAATTACATTTGATTCTTACTTATTCAACTTTATTTACAGTTCGAAATTATTCAAATAAATTTGGACTAGTTCCAAATTGAATCCACTTCAATTTCAAATCCTTTCAATTCCTACTTGGATTTAATCCCAATTCCCATTCAAATTTTAAACCTCCAGATAATAACCTTTCCTCTTAAGTTTAAAACATGCTTCACTTTGGGTATCACATCACATTCCAAGGAAAATTCAAAACTCAACCTTAGAGTTTTTTCATATTTATTTCCTTTACACACCGGGCTACTTTTAAATTTTAAACCAACCTTAGTTTTAATCTCAAAACAAACCCCTTAAAAATGTTCCAAACATTTCTTGTTTTACAATAAGACTATGTTCAATTTCAATCTCACTTTTAAACCATCTCGAATTATATAAATTGGAGTTGAATTCTCAAAGGTTGGTTTAATATTTTAAACCAAATTAACTTTGTTCATTTAAAGTTTTTAAACAATTTAATTTCTATGTTCTAATCCAAAAATTTCATTTTCAATTAATTTTAATTTTAATTGGGTTGTATTTCTGTTATCACCTAATTTAATTCCAATTCTAGATTTCAATTTGGTTGCATTATATTACTTCTTAATTTAATTTCAATGATTTAACAACCAATCAGCTTAATATTTATTAGAGGGAAATATTGCTTTATATACTAAAATATATTTTTATATAAATCATTTAAAACCTTTATATAAGAAAATAACAAGTATGCTCTTATATATATATATATATATATATATATATATATATTCAACTCATTCTAGAGTACTACGGACTCTATTTAATGAGTAATCCCCACCAGAGCCAAGATTCTCGCTTAACCTTCAGCTCTGATACCAACTGTAACGACCCGAAATTTTCAATCCCGAAAATTCCAGATAGTTATGTAAAGAAGAAGAAAGATAGAAGAAGAAGAAGAAGAAGAAGAACTGAACACCAAACATCTCACATTCGCAGCGGATAAAACATAATAATAAATAATAACAGTCTACAAAAGAATATTATATCTATCGATTACATTTTAGTACATCAGAGTTTCAATATATATAGTCACAGAATATATACAATTATCATGTCCCAGATTAACAATAATATATATACAGCGGAAATACTCTATACTCTATTGCCATCCGGCTCGCCTCCTGAGCTCCAGAACGGCCCTACCTGAAAATCTGTAATACTCGGTCTGACCCGAGCATTACACCAAAGTAACACCCGGGTCAGGCTGGAAACCAGCGTGAGTAAACCCAACTAACATGGAATACCAAGCAATCAACTTATATAAACCCAGGGTAACATATATCAATTTATCCAATTCACAATTTACTATAGACAACACTTACTTCACGTATAAATTTCTAAGTACCAAACTTAGACCAAATAATTCAATTCACTTAAACTGTTTTATTCCAGCCTATTGATTTCACACATCAATTTATAAAAATTCGAAGTGGTTTCGGGTATTTCCCAATACCCGACCCCGGTCTTTTCGAAACTCATGTCATCCTAACCTAAGTTATCCAAATGAAATACACAACACTTCAAATTAGAGATATCAACACATTCAAAGCATCCAATACCATTCAAACATCCATGAGCGAAGCTTAATAACATAAAATTTTAACTCAATCAATCCTGATTGAATTACTAACATCAACCACTTAGATTCCTTCATTAAAAATTAATTAATTTCAAATCAATTAATCAATCATTCCTTCATTTTCCATCTCAATTAATCACCCTGGATTAATTATCTTTTATTTACATTCAAGTAATTGACTCTAATTAATTTCACGGTATCAATTAATTTATTCAAATCAATAAGTAATCTTTAATTACTTCATGAATTAATTATCTATTTTAATTACATTAATCCTTGATTACTTGTATTAGTTAATTCATCGTAAGTCACTTATTTGATTAATCAATCTTAATTAATCAATCTTTAATTACATCGTTGATTATATAAATTAACGATTTCCAATTATATTTCAAATTATTCTAAGCTAATTTAATTACTCTTTTTATAATGGAAGCTTAAAGAAATTTAAAACCAAATTAATTTTTGAATCCAATTCGGTTTACAATTTCACTTTGACATTCAAGTTATTAAAACACTTAATATTTTAAAACTTTATTTGTTAGATTTAACTTGGTTTTAGAACTTGTTTTAATCTTTACTTTACAATTTAACTCAAGTTTTTAAATATCACTTTTATTTATTTCCAATTCATTTTTATTTTATTCTATAATTATTTCGCTTGCAAAATTTCACCCTTACATTTCTTTCAAAATCCAATTTTATATATATATATATATATATATATATATATATATATATATATCGATAACTCGGGATACTGAAATATCCAAGCAAACCACGGCATTCAACATTCCAATTACCAAAAATATTCATCACAGAATATCAATCATGCCAACATATACTATATATAGCATTTCAATTCAATTTCAACCATTCAGCCAATCATTTAAATTCAACCATTTAAATTTAAATAAAATTCCAGAAACGTGAGGTTTACTCACCTTTGTTTTATTTGCAATTCCATCCTATCCTGACTTGTTTCTTCATAATTATTGACCTTGTATAAACGTTGGATGATTTTCATTAATATTCGAACCAATTCGAAAAATTAAATTTCCATTTGATAAATTTAATTTACTAGTGATTTTAATTTAATAGTTCTCATTTTAACAAATCATTTAATTTAAACAAATAATTAAATTTAAACTAATAAGATAAAAATATGTATTTATATCTATATCACTATTTATCTTTACTGTATATAAATATTCATATACATAGAATCAAAATTAGAATAGAGTTATACCTTACTGTAAAATTTTAAAACAATTTGCAAAATTTGAAATATTTTCCTTGAATCCTATATGCATACATATTATTATCTTAATAAATTAAATAAAGAATCCAATACCACCCAGTAAACACGAGACTCGCTCGAACAACACGCGACTATTGCCGCGACTTCCCTGAACACTCGCCAATCGGATGCCGCATGCTCTCCAGGTAGCCACAACTCCTAGCAGTCGAAGGTTGCCAAAACCCTAACCTCGCGGCCTCAATGCCCCAGCCGCCACAACCTTATCGCGTTCCTTCAACGCATCTCCACGCCTTGCCTTCGAGACCACGACCACGCCACACTACCAACTCACATAGCTTCCTTGATTCGCTCGACTTTACTCGAATCGCGAGCCGGCGTTCCCCCACAAATCAATTCGCTGAGACTATGATAACCCTCCAGGCCATCGTTCCTTGTCGAGCGCCTTCGTCATCATGAGACCGCCGCTCCTTAGTTGGAAGTTGAGAGCTCGATCGATTTGGCGTTCATATTTTTTTCTTTGTTGAATTTGATTTTCGAAGAACTGAAAGAAAGGAGGGTAAATAAAGAAGGATCAGCCATTAATTCCCCTCTTTTTTTTCGTTTTCAATTTCATTCTGTACGGATGAATATGGTTTTCGAACTGATAAAGGAAAGGCTCGGTCACTTAAAAGAAATGAAGAGGAAGATTGCGTGAGAAGCTTTGCCTACCTACAGTGATTTAGAAAAAGTTACGATGTGATGGAAATTCGGCTGACGCGGACTAGTATAAATAAATATATATACTTAATTAAATTTGAATTTTCGATATCAACCTACAATGCGTTAATCTACCGTACGATCACACGACAACTCCAAGTGTCACGAAAATTGAAATCCGATAATAATACAATATTACGGATCCAATGGAACTGGTTTCGTCGAATTCCGAGATTGTGCCTCGAAAGGCTATTTTTAAATTCAATTTATATGATATATTTTCAAAACGGAACAAAACACTTCCAAATTCGACATTTTACCCAATTTCAGTTTATAAAATTCAATAAATTAATTATCAAGTAAATATAAATATTTGGGATTCATGTTAAAAATTAACCTTTAAATATTTAAAATCAATTAATTATTCTATTTTAAATTGTCAGAAATTCTAGGTCGTCACAGTTGTGGTCCGTCTGTTGTCAGTACAACGACTACCTTCCATGTGAGCAAAAAGGCTCCATCTTTTGGTGCCATAAGCTGGCCCCCGAATCTGAACGACGCAGCAAACACAATTGGAACCTGAAACGTTGACCTCGGGGCACTAGATTCGTCAATGGTTGAAGTCATTACGGCTTGAAATTATTATACCTCAATCTGAATCTATAGTGTCTTTATGGCCGAGCCACGGATGAGGTCGCTCTCTTTAAGACATTTCGCCATTGAGCCAGAATTGTTCAAGGCGGTCTCTGATGTAGCGCCGCCTCTAGGACAAAAAAGCCCTAAATATCAGTGTGAATGGTCTCTTGTACAAAGACAGTCGATTCAATAACACCCGGAAAACAATGCTTGGATCTAAAGTTGCGTTTAAAGGCAGAAGAAGAAGGGAACTTAATTTTTAAACTGATAAAAATTCTGTCAAATAACATGATTTCTGTAAGGAAAAAGATGAGTAGTAATTGTGGTAGAGTCAAGTGAAAATACCAGATCTGAGTTTACTAGTTCTTATTACCAAGTTAAAGTCATTTTAAAAATATACTGACAAAAATAAAGGACTCCAAATCACATCACATCAGCCTAGCCAAGCTCGGCCGAGGTCGGATTGGTCGGTTCACGCACCAGTGATAGTCAACATGGTCTCCCTCCTCAACATAAGAGAAAACAGTGGTTGCCTAAAGGGCCCACCCTTTCTTCTGCGAATCAAATATTTATAAAGGAACATTCCATAGTTCTCCATAATGTAGAACTATTCAATAAGAGGGGTACTATATACCTTTTTCAATATTTTTAACAATTCATTTTTAAAATCAAAATTTCCAACAATTTCCTGACAGTAAAACAACTAATGTTTTTAGAAAAAGTAAGAGGACCATTTGTACACTTAGAAAACATACAAAAGTATGTACACAATAACTTGAAAATAAAGCCTATACAAATCAAATACTAAAGAAATAGAGAACTATTTGTAAAATAAAAAAATAAAACTGAATTGGACATAGGTGAAGAAGACGATTTATTTTTTCCACTGGAGCATGGATGCATCTATTTGAACACAGTAGCCATGATAGTTTGAGCGCTTCAAACTTCTCCTTGATTTGATTTCTTGGCTATACCAAATTCCTTTTATCCACATTCACTTCATTCCGATACACCTTATTTACATATAGTTTATCTTCATTGAATTATTCGCATTGCATTATTCACATCCATTTATTTCTTACTATATTCGTTTAAATACTAATGTCACTTAATAATTATTCCCTCTATTTTAAGTTTAACAACATCTCACTCCATACTAATTCCTTTTATGAATCCTTTCCTGAAATTTTACGTAAGGCTATAAACATTTCATACAAACTTATTATGTTTATTAACACTTCACACTTAAGTCCATATCCATTACAAACCAATTTCACGTCCATTTGACTCAATTCATTTTCCAATTTAAATATTAAATTCTTAACATCTCCACTTCACTCACTTATTTAATTAATTCATCACATTGATTCATTTCAAATAACAATTGATTCCAATTTGTAACGACCCGTAAACTTTCGATAATTAAATTAGCTAATTTAATAAGATTTCGTGATTTAAGGTTAGAAAAAAATTGTTATTTATGTATGGTAATAATAACTAGAATGAAATGCAACAAATTTTATCTAAGTTAATTATTATGAATTGAATGGAATCCCAAATCAATTAAAATAATATGTAGTCAAAGGTAATTGAATGAATTTGTATTGTATAGGTAATTGTGATACTTGTTTGTAAATAATAAACTTATAAGTAATTAAAAGTTAACGGTGATAATTATTTAAGTTACCTATTCATTTAGTTAGTCGAATTGAATTTACGAACCAATTGCAATTGAAATGAAAGTTCATATATTAGTTGAGTGCATTATCTCTAACTGTTTAAATAATAATGTGGAATTCATTTGATGTAATATAGTAAATCGACTGATAATGATTTTTATTTAAAAATCCAATATTGAAATCCATCAAAAATTGAACAATTAAATTGTTCAAATTTAATATTTGGAATTTATTGAATAATTGAATTATGAGAATTGAATAACTGTTTTAATGAAAATGGTTGTTCTATAATTTGAATTTGTTAAATTTTATAAATTCGTTTTGAATATTTCAAAAGATAGTGATTTAAGAATAATCAAATTTTGTTTAAATTTAATATTACAAATGTTTGAATAATTAAATTTCGAATTTGATATGATTAATTTGATATTGAAATTTAACATATGGAAATAGGGTGAATAATTGAAATTTGATTTAATATGATTCAAATTGGTTTCCAAAGTGAATGTAAGTTATATTGGGATTATAATAGAGTTAATAAGATTTTAAAAATTGGAATTTATTGGATAATTGAATAACGGGTATAATATGATTAAAAATGATTTGTAAAATTTTATTTTATCATATTAAAGTTGGAATGATGTTGTTGAACTTTTAAAATCGAATTAAAAGTAAATTTGTGAAAATTGAATATTTTAATATTCAATTGACGAGTTAAAATAGCCATTTTTCAAACAGTCTCGGATTTAGACGAAACTAGTTTCATCGGATCCGTAATGTGATATTATTGCAAGATTTCAAATTTCGTGTCAATCGGATTTACCGTTTGTCCGGGGCAAGCTAAAACGCACAGAAATTTGATTAACCGATTTAATTTAAAATCGATCGTTTGTTGCCATAACTCGCACAGACGATCGAATTAGCTTTTGAAACCTATTCCATTATGTCTGAAACATGGGGTAAACCCTAGAAACGCCAGTCATCATGCGTAAATCGGAGTTCAAAAAATCCGGAATGAATAATGTTCGTCAGAATTTCTATGTAAGCATGATATTCACAATTTGCAAAAGAAAAAAACCTAACCCTAACCAATGCTTCAGCCGCCATTATCATTTAGAATGGCCAGAAATTAGTTTCATCTTTCCCGCGATTACTTCCAATCCGTGAACATTTAGCAAAAGTCATCAACTGCAAACTCGAAGGGGGCAAGGAGATCTAGCTAATCAACGGTAGAGATTGGATTTGGAGCAGTGTGGTGGTCGCTAGGGGGCCGCGTGGGCCTGCCGTTCGTGCACGAATTCCCACGTCTTGGGGAGGCCGAGTTCAACAATGTTCTGGCCGAGTGTAGCTTGCTTGAAGGCCTTCAATATGGCACTCGCTGATCGTCTTATAGCTCGATGTAGGAGGAGTATAATTCGAGCTAGTAGGGGCGGCCGTGGGTTTCATTGCCTGTAGTAACGAACGAAGATGGAAGAAAGGGGAGCGGCCTGGATTTCCCTGAGCAGGGATGCACGCTTATGATGGTAAAAGAGTTTAAAAATAAAAATAAATATAGAAATTGATTTATATAAATTTGTGCAAACTTATAAATGTCATAACTTGTTCGTACGAGGTCGAAAACGCACGAAACAAGTTGCGTTGCGTTCGTATTGTCGAATACTACGCCATGCAGCTGGATTGGAGTCGTTTGGAGCTAGTGAAAATTTCGGCTAAAATTAAACGCACGTTTAATTTTATTCGAAATAAAACGCTGGAACTACATTGAAATCAAGGTGAGTGTTTTATAACGCTCACAACGTACTGAATATCTTTATGATAGTTAAATCTGACATTATAAAGTGTTATGATTTTTATTTGTCGTTGTTTGATAAAATTTAATTGTCATATAGATTGTCATTTGAATTAATCGTTGAAAATTAAATTGACAGTTAAATTGAAATTAAAATTGAATTGCGATTAAATTACCTGACATTGATAACTATGAAATTGCCATGAATTTTATTGTCTATTGGATGATGTATTTCGATGGATGCTATTGGTTGATATTTAAATGTTTGGATATTTATTTGCTTATATATATATCCTATTATGCATACATATGAAACTGTGATTTGATTTAAGTGATATATTTTCATCCCTGACATTTAATTGAAATAAATAATTACTTGGCCATACGATAGAAAACTATATACGGACACCGGATTGGCTAAATTAATAATTTTTTAAAATCGTCGATTTGAAATTTATTTAAATGTTTTGATTTAAAAGTTATAAATAGAAATCAATTTATAGAAATCGAATTTATCAAAAAAATTGAGTTTGGAATGTTGAAATAAATTTTGGTTAAAAGAAATTGTTAAATAATTAAAGTGGAGACTTTGGAATTTAAAATCGAGATATGATTGAATTTCGAAAATTTATTTATTTTAAAGATTTAACCTTAATTCGAGCTTTGAGTATTACTAAGTAAAAGTGATATAAAAATGATATTTTGAAATCGAGATTGGAATTGAATCATATTTGAAATTTGGATTTAAACTTGAATATTGATGGATAATTTTGTTAAGTGTTATAAATGGATATTATTGAAAAATCAAGCTCCAAATCGATATAAATTGAAATTGAATTAATTGAAAGTGAATATAAAATTGAATAAATTTGAAGTCAAAGTTGACGTTGATTGAATCGAAATCGAAATTGAATCGGTAGAAGGGAGATTGAAATTGTTTTGAATTGGGAAGTCATAATTGAAATGGTTTGGTTTGAAACTGTTTTATTTTGTTTTCCAAATTACTCAGTTATATAAACCATTTTGAATACTTAAACTATTTTAATCTATTTTAAATATACTTAACCCAATTTAAATTATTTTAAATTAATTTATCTATTTCAAATCCATTTTAAGATTTTAAGTATTTTTAACTATTTTAATTATTTAAAAACTACTTTTAAACTACATAAAACTATTTTCTTAAGATTTTCAAGATGGTTAATAAGGTGAAATGTTTATTTTTAAATCTTGAATTTGAATACGAGTTGGATTAAATGAAGTTGCAACCTAAATTGAAATTCGAACTGATTTTGAACTCGAAATGAGATATTGAGGCGAAAAATGATTTTTGAAACGGAATCTTGTATTTTGAATAGATACGATGATATTTGAAATGGATTTGATTTTTGAAGCGAATATGATATTTTGATATCAATTATGAATCGATTTGAAATGTAAAAGAGCCAACGGTGTAATAATACGTAGTTATTAAAGAGATCGGGATCGGATATGGACATACTCTCTGTCGATACCGAAAACCACTTTAATAACTTGTATATGCGGAGTGTTGATCCAGAATGAAGTGGATGGTTTGGTGAACGCATTGACTGAAGAAAGAGAATGATATTGGATGACCCCTGACATGACTAAAACAGGAGCCGCGCCGGGCCATTGAGGTTCGCCATCTCTAGCGGACACACTTCTTCGATACCATATCTATTACATTTGTGATTCGATTTGGGTGCACCCCTTGATTTAGGAGTGTTGTTTCGCGGTGTTGAGGTAGCTGCTGGCTATGCTCAACATCAGTCCGGATCATGCAACTACTAGTATTCTAGTTGGTATCGCCTCATGTACCTTGTCATACTGATTATCCTATTCGCGACCACTACCTTTTGTTTTGTGTTATACCTATGGGGTACCCTCTGATAACCGCCAGTTTACGGTGGGGCTTACGGTGCTGTATAGACTATGGCATTATAAAAATGGGTTAAGGGGGATTATGGTAACGCCTTAACGCTATTTTGATACTTTATATTACTGACAGGCATTATCTACTTAGCGTACATTACTACATAGTAGATAGTTTAACGGATCCTTAATAGATGGAAAATCCCGTAACATCTCTTGAGTTATTGCATCCACGTTGACACTGGATATGAGATGTCAAACCCCGTAAACATCTCTGATGCCGTTACACTCATATTTATTTATGATTGATTTAACTTTCATAAGGATATTTTAGTCCTGACTCGAGTGTTTTGTCTTTTCATTACGCTCGGGTCAGTCCTGAGTTTTTCAGATTTTTGAAGATCTATTCTGGAGGATGAAGACGAAGATTTGGTATGCTATTGCTATTATTACCCTTGCATCATGCTATCTGCTGCATTATTTTAATTGTTCCATTGTATATGTATAACTCTGATAAATGTTGTATAAATAATTGTCAAAGTACAGTAAACAGCTTCATAAACTGTTTATTTGACTATTATATTTTATCGTTCCGCTGCGAGATTCTGTGTTGTTTCATTTCCTTTATTTCTCTTTCTTTCTTTTCTTATTTACCCCAATAACCATCTGCCCTTTTGAATGGTTTGGAACCGACATGTGTATTTGATCGTCGGTTTAAATTGTCCAAAAAGGCGGGTCGTTACACAATTCCAAAAATTATTTCATTTAACTTAACTTAGGTCAAATTCCCTTTAAAAAATCTATTTTGTTTAACTTAAGTTAAATTCAGTTCCATGGTGTAAATTCAAATTTGCTTTCCTAATATTCATATTCAACAATTTAAAGCATTGTTGTAACTTAAGAATTTTCAATTCATAAGCTATCAAACTTATTTTCTCATATTCTCAATAAAACACCCAATGAAAATTATTTTTAAATAATACTATGGTTAATTACTTTGTATCTAAATCATACTTTGAATTTTCAAAACTATGCCAAAAACAACTCCAATGCTAGAAATTTCCTTTCTTGGAAACTCGAAATAGAACGTCGATGCTGCTGCAATCGTCAGCTATATTATTTTCCAACGACCGAAGTGAGTTTAGTGCTTTTACGTCTTTAAAATCCCATTTAAACATAGTTTCATTCAAAAATATTTTCCAAATAATGCTATTATTATTTTCTAAAACTTTTAAAAATCATTTCCAAAACTAACGAAATTCCCAACCTTTTAAAGCCTTTTTACTTACAAACTATACTCAAAATATACTTTTGAAATTTCATCCATTTCAATCTATAAGTCACATTTGGAAATCATATTTTTTATATAATCCCAATTTGGTTATATAAAACCATTTCTTAATTATTAATTTGAGTTTGCATTATAATAATGACAACTTTTATTTAGAGCATAACACAACAACAAATGACAATAATAAAATATTATCATTCTCTAGCAACCAAACACACCATATATCATAATTTCTGAAATTTTTTCCTTTATATATAAAAATAATCAAGGTAAAATTATTTCATTTACCTAGTTTCTAAACAATACCATGTCGAATTGCTCTTTCAAGTGTTTAGAGATCCCTATCAATAAAGTTAATTACTCGTATTGACTAGAATGCATAAGCCACTCAACTTCCAATCAACACAATTTAAAACAATTTCTATACACACATAAACTCAAACTTAATCTAGGGTACTACTGACTTTATCTCTAATGAGTACCCCACCAAAGCCAAGTTTCTCGTTTAACCATCAGCTCCGATACCAAATGTAAGGACCGAGGATTTCGACAATTGAAAATCGACAATAATGCATCCAGTGTGTTACCTGCCAAGTAATCGAATGTTGGAAAACCCGATTGTTAGGGGAAAAGAAAGAAGAAAGAAGATAAGAAGAAACTAAACAACATGGAATCTAACAGCGGAATGAACAATCTATAATATACAACAAATCTTTACACTAAAAACAAAATTGTATCATGTATATATATGGACATCAATCTAAGTGCACTAACCTATTTCAGCCTGGACAGTTATAACAGCCTGTTCTTACAAGTGCTGATAAACACAATAATGAATATAGCGGAAAATAGTCACCAACGTGAATACGTTTCTGGGCCTCCAACTCATCTTTTGAAGCTCCAAGTATCCAAACTAATTTGTAAATATGCTCGGTCTAACCTGAGCAATATAATAAAATAATACCCAAGTTAGTTTGGAAAACTAGCATGAGAAAACACACCTAACTTGATTTTTAAGTTATATAAAAATCTTTGAAATTAAAAGCATCTCGTAAGACCATGCCACACATAAATACGGACTGATTTTTACCATACGATAATCAAAAAAATTTCTATCGTAAATCCATTGATATTATAATAATTTCTAAGTGTGAAAATAATAACAATCAAGTAGTTGTGATGCTCATGTGTGTATATTACAATAAAACTAGGTATATATTTAAAAACTGATAAGGCTCGTCCGCTAATTGTGTAGGATTCCACATAGGTACTATCGATACTTCAACACCTCTACAAAGATATATGGTTAAGTATATATACAGAAATATTCCCTACTTAATTACTTCTTGTAAATTACTTGTATATATACACCTCTACAAAGATATACTGGCAAATCTTTATATTTCAATAGTTAGAAATTACATATACTTATCTCAATGGTGTAAATATATTCACAAAATTTGGAAAGTTTTCTTTTATTTGATTCTTCAATCATTTATAAAACTCCTTATAGTTCTTATAAACATTTATAGCTTATTTATAAATCTTATGGGCCATTTATAAAATTATTTTATACATACCCATTGTTCATATATTCTTCTGAACATTTCTAAATCATTTGCAAGCCTTTATAAATCCATAAAACCATTTATAAAACTTCTTCCATGAATATTTAAACCCGTTTCTAAAAATTGGTTTATAAATACCTAGCCATTTATAAACTCTTCCACCTTGCAATACCCCTTTCTTTAGTTCTTTAAACCATTTTTTAAATCATTTACTTCGAAAAAAACAATACAAAATAATAATTTTTAACAATGAACATAATAACAATGGGAAATTATTAACTTTTAAAACATCTTAAAATAATGATTAACAATTCGAAATATTATTTAAGAAATAATAATAATTAATCTTTACCATTTTATAAAGAATAATAAATTATGTCAAAATCTTATTAATAAATCCTTATTATTGATCCCAAACTATAAATTTCCATAAAATAATTAATTGTTTTCATTTTATTAACCTTTTTATAAATTCTTAAAACAAAAACTACAAAAAATAGCTATTAATCAATGTTAAAAAAATTAAATAAATTTAAATAAGTATTTGTATGATTAAATAACTTTAAAACAATTTTATTTAAATAACCATAAAATAATATTATCATTATTAAATAACCTTAAAAAAATATTAATATAATTAATTAACTTAAAGAAAATATTAATATATTTAGTTAGGCAATCCTTAAAAATATTATCAAAGCCAAATTTCGGATTTTAAATTGTTCCTCGTCTCAAAATCATTTTTCGATTTAAACAGCAACTTATAGTATCTTAAAATACTCATTTGAGGGCAATAGCCACCCAACACTTAACCATTATCAATATCGATTTTCGATCACTTCTGGGTTTCAATTTTCAACTATAACAATGTTATAACTATAATGTCGACAATTAGATTAATTTTTCAATAATCCATATAAAATATATTATTGAAACAATTCGACACTAGCGAGGAATCCTAGTTGATCCCTCCAACCTGTTTCCCCTTGCATGACAAATGTTATACAACCATAACGTATAAATCAATCGCTTTGAGGCGGGATTCATTTACAAAGAGTCATCCGCTCTTGCATGGGAATGTGACAGGGTTCCATCCGCTCCAACAGGCGTGAATATTCAATCCAACTAATAAATATAATAATTCATCCAAATAACCATTCAACAATTTTATCAGCTACATTTATACCAGTTAACAAAAAAGTGAGTTTAACTCACCGTTATTCTAGCGGTTGCTTTCCCATTCTAGTTCCGTACGAATTTGAACGACATTCAAATCCAAGGCAAAATTCAAGAAGCCACATAACATGAAATTCAATATAAATTCCACCAATCACTCCCTCTTTGAAATGTCTATGTGCTCATGCCCAAAATCCATGGCCCAAAGCCCTTTTACAAAACGTGGCCTAACCCAGCATTCTCCCATATCGCTGCACAACGCATGCGATGATTACCCCTAAACCGTACTTTGACAAACTCCATCCAAGGCTGCATCTTACCTTCCTGAATCCAAATCAAGACTCGATCTCCCCCAATTCCACACACAAAGCTCAAAAATGTTAACACTGGTCCGATGACCCGTTTGACCATACAGCGAATTTCAAGAACTAATGCTGCACCTTAATAAATCATATCAGATCGAATCGCTCATCAAAACGAGAATTTTAGGGCTTGTTTGGCAATTTTTCTTTGTGTAAATGTTTTTTTTTTATTTTGAAGTAGGAAAATTCTCTTGTTTAAGTTACAGGATACAAGCATATAAAGGAGAGGAGGCATGGCTTAAAAACGTGGGGTATGGCCTGGTAATGAAGAGGTATAGGGCAAGCATAGCCTAATAAAATGAACATGTCTATAATTACATTTAATTTTAAATTTCATACCCAAAAATCTCAAACTCCAAAGGAGGCATATCATCTGGCATTCTATATGTTATTCCCTTTTTCCAAATGCAATGGAACTTGTTTCGAGACCTGATTTGATGATATGCAGAAAATAGGTTTTTGGACCTAGTTATTATATTAAATTTTTGATATTAATTTCAACGCGTTTCGATCTCGCATGACCAAACGACATGTCCAATCATTAAGAAACTTAACGATGTACAATAATTCTCTATTATGGACCCGATGAAACTGACTTCGTCAAAATACGAGACAATGCCTCAGAATGCTATTTTTACTAGTTAAATAAAACAAATTATTATTAAAACCCGAAAAAATCACTTTTAAATCCAATTTGAAACTTTTATTATCTTCATTCTTATTAAATAGAATTTTAAATAAGCTTTGAAATTATTTTTATCCAGCTTAAAACTAAAAATTCGATTATTTACACAATTTCGATTATTAAATTCAACAATTAAATTATCACATAAATTGCTATATTTGAAATTCAAGTTATTTGATTTATAAAAATAATCATTTAATATCTAAAATCAATTAAATATTACAAAATCAAATGACTAAAATTTTGGATCGTTGCACTAAAAACAGACAGTATGATGTAGAATATAAAATAAAATTACTAACTAGTTCTTCGCATCAATATAAGTTTGTAGTGACTACAAGCAACTATGTCCAAAGAGCACGCGATACCAAACAATCTTAACTTTAATAACTACATAAGTTAAACATATCAACATATACCAATTTTAAATACCAAGATATAGTACTTTCATTACAGTTAAAAAACCATTCATTTCAACCCGAGAATTATACAAATCCATTTACCGCAAGGTAGGTATTTATGGTTTGTAATTTGTTATACAATTTAAGGGTCTATTCTCTACAACGCGAGCGAAGCACATGAACGAGCCATTTCAATGGGAAAGTTGGTTGGAAGAAGAATGTTTTGGCTAAAAATAAAAGTTGGGTGATCATGGTATAATCGTAAAAGGATGTTTATATAATATGCCCCATTTACATTTACGCAACATTTTCTCCTGCTCCCACAATGGGCCATTTGCGGGAAATGGCCCATTGCGGCATCGAACGTGCCTAGAATGGAAACTAGGCAAGAAAATGCGTGGAATGGAACCTAAAAATCATAAGTCAACCAACGAAACTACAACCCAACCACTAGACTTGAAGATGAAAAAAATTATTCCCATGGAATCCACATAAAGTCATATGCCCACTTGAATTACAACAAATTTACAAACAAAACATTGAATATAACAGTTAAGGACAAACAAAATACAACTGTAAGCCTAATCCATTGAATCAATTTGATTTAGTACTCAATGTGTGCAACAAGCAGGCAAGTAAAAATATCCGATTAGTGCAGTAAATTAAATCAGCATAAACCAATAATTGGTTACCTATTTACCACCCATCATCTCAAAACTCAAGACCAATATTATTATAAGCAAGTTTAGATTGGTTGAGCTAATTGATGGTTAAACTACTTACATTTACACCTTGATATCTCAATTAATCAACTAAAATATATGCTCTTTCTGGAATCACCATACCGTATTCTTCTAAAGCATTATAATGAGTCCATCACACAAAATGATGTTCACAATAGAAATACCAATATCCCCCACCTACAATTCCATAACTCATTAATCTCCACCATAATAACTGGATAAATATGAATACCAATATAACACTGTACAAGAGAGAGGACTACAATCAAATCAAAACTGTGAAGGTATCTATTATCAAATCATGATCAGTTCCACCAACAGACTTTCATACACTCAAAAACTCGCATACATTATCATGTAGAACATCCTTTTATCAATGCCAGTTCTAACACTTTGCCTTGGAGGAATAATATCTATTGTTTTTGTACTGCAGAATAGGATAATTAATTAGAACCAAATATACTATAACTACTAAATTACTACTTGCTCAATTAAAATGATGTAACGCTAAAAACATTCAAATTTGGACTTTTTAATATCGTGATGATGGCATTTGCTTTATAGAACACCTGTTCTTGCATTTCGTGATGCCTCGACAAATTATCAATAAGTCCAAACTAGGACAATTTTAACACTATAACTGAAATATTGGTAAATTTTCCAATCAAATATTGTATGTAAAACAAGAGGTTCATGCACTAAATATACAATTTACCTGTGCTGTTTCACATAAAATGGGTAGTTTTACAGTATTGTTGTAGAATATAAAATTAAGAAAAAGACTAGCAGCTTTTAAAAAAACATAGCTCCGATTGCAGGTATAGAACTTGAATTCAATAACCAAACTGCATAAAATACAAGATAAAAGAATTGAACAATGCAAAAGGCAAAAAGGAATGAAACATTGCTCTATGCAAATGACACGGTCCTAAAGATAACATAAAAAAATTCACTTAAGGAAAATCATCATCATTGTTTTAGGCTATTTTTCATATTAAGCAAATAAAGAAATTGCCTCAAAAAATTATTTGCTTAAGGACAGAGTGCATTTACAAATCTAAATTTTGAAAAACAAAAAAAAATAGTATGACTAAATCAAGTCTAGGAAAGAGAAGCTGAATTATAGTTTTGTAAGCTTTGTTTATGAATAGTTTGAATTGTTTAATACTGGATTCGAATGATGAAACTATTTTGCATATTGTAATATAGTTCTCCGATTGAATCATATAAACTGATGAAAATTTCTCATAAGCTCATTATCGTATTGATATGAAGCCAATAACTTCTCGGAAAGTATACACTAAAACATTTAAAAAAAAAAACAACTCTTTCCGGTTTAAAACATTACAAAAAATAGTTTCAGATGTTAAATTTTGGTGATACAAAATCACAAATAGAGGGAAAGAAATATGCAAAAGAAAGAAAGAGAAGATTTTGTTTCCTCTAATTAATAGGCATATTGAGTATATTTATTTCTTTCTCTAATTGGCTAATCATATTATTTTTTGCCATCTAATGTTAACTTGGGCATTAAGTAATTGATTATATAAATAGAGACTAGAAAAGAGGGTAAATGTATGATGGAAAATCTATTTGCTAATTCCCTATTCTCCATCTTTATTCTTCTTCTCCAACAATTTTAGCCATATAGATATTTGCTCCCTTTCTCAATTTAGTTATTGATTCAATGGTATTTTGTTTATTTTAGCTTTGTTCTATTAATTGTAAAAAAAAATTTTGGTGAATCAATAAAGTGGGTGGTTGGGTGGAATATCTTGTCTTATTGCTTTTAATTTCAATCCCGTCTTATTTTTAATCCAAGTTATCTCTTTGTGATTTGGGTGACAAAGATCCGTTGATATAAGCTTCCGCAAAGCGCTGCCATTTTTTTACAACAGATTGGTATCAGAGCACAGATCATCGCAAAGCTTAGAGTAATTTTGGATCGAAAAATTATTGATGTCGGATATGATTTCGTTTTCGAAGATGGCTATTTTGGATGGGAAGAATTGGGGTATTTGGAAGCCTAAGATGGAGGATGTTCTGTACCTCAATGATCTTCATGATCCGATTGATGGAGATGGAAAGAAGCCCTCTAATGTAGATGAGGGAAAATGAAAGAAGATGGATAAGAAGGCGACTGCTTTGATTCGCCAATATCTTGATGATTCAGTTTTCCATCATGTGGCTAGTTGTGAATCCGCAAAGGCTTTGTGGGATAAGTTGGTATCTTTATATGAGTCAAAGAGTGTTACTAGTAAGGCTTTTCTGGTTCGAAAGTTGGTACAACTGAGATTAGATGAAGAGAAGTCTGTTGCAGAGCATTTGAATGAATTTCAGTATGTAATAAATCAATTGACAAATATGAAGGTCAATTTGATGATGAGTTACAGACTCTTTTATTGATGAGTTCCCTTTCAGAAAGTTGGAAAACTTTGGTTGTTTCATTGAGTAATTCCAATGCTAATGGAACTATCTCTTTGGAAACTGTTCGAAGCAGTCTTTTGAATGAGGAGCTTAGAAGAAAAAAGTCAGGTATGAAATCAATTCAAAGTGAGGCTATGCTGGCAAGGGACTCGAAGAAAGATACAATTTGGAAGAAGAAGGATGCTAATGGTAAAGGTGTTATCGCTTGCCATTATTGTAATAAGAAAGGTCACATACGCAGCAAGTGTTATGATTATAAAAGAGATCAGAAAAAGGCTGCGCACGGTGATACTAGTAGTGATGCATATGCAGGTTTTGCTGAAGGTACCGATAGTGATGCTTCTTATGATGTTCTCTTTAGTGAAAATAAGCCTTGGAAGATGGATTCGAGAGCCAGTTTTCACATTTGTAGAGATGTGAATTGTTTTTCTTCTTATGAGAAGATTGTCGACATGATTAGGACAGCCAATGGAGAAGAGCTACCAATTTGTGGTATTGGATCTATCTGGTTTCGTATGCATGATGGTGTGGTTAGAGAAATCTCTGGAGTGAGACATGTACCCACTTGTTCGCATAATTTTATTTCTCTCGGTCAGTTGGATCGCCGTGGTTGCACTTATGAGACTCAAGGTGGAGTTTTGAGAGTGAAGAAAAGTGGTCGTGTAAGGATGAGAGGAGTATTGGAAGAAAGAAACCTTTATAGCTTGGTTGGTTCTGTAGTCGACTATGTAAGGCGAGTGACGGTTGAAGAACCTAGTCTACAGCAAGGTGGAGAGGTTAATGTGGTCACTACTTATGATTCTAGTATTGAGGATCATATTTTAGACAGGGGTCTTCATGTTGATGATGCTCCGGGGATCGATAGTGATCAGGTAATGAGCTCAGATCGAGTGATAGACGGGTGTCGAGTTGCAAAATCCACAAAGACAAGACGGAGATCTTTGTGGTATTACAAACGTTTTTGAGACCGGATTTGTGTGGTGCACCTCATGTTGGAGATGCATCATTTGCAGTCGGTGGTAGAGGTTTGTAATTTGACATGATTGAGATATATGAAGTTGTGATATATCTAGATATGACATGTTTGATATGTTGGAGATATGTGATTTTGCATCAAGGTGGAGTGTTAAATTTTGGTGATACAAAATCACAAATAGAGTGAAAGAAATATGCAAAAGAAAGAAAGAGAAGATTTTGTTTCCTCTAATTAATAGGCATATTGAGTATTTTTATTTTTTTCTCTAATTGGCTAATCAAATTATTTTTTGCCATCTAATGTTAACTTGGGCATTAAGTAATTGATTATGTAAATAGAGACTTTTAAAGAGGGTAAATGTATGGTGGAAAATCTATTTGCTAATTCCCTATTCTCCATCTTTGTTCTTCTTCTCCAACAATTTTAGCCATATAGATATTTGCTCTCTTTCTCAATTTGGTTATTGATTCAATGGTATTTTGTTTATTTTAGTTTTGTTCTATTAATTGTAAACAAAATTTTTGGTGAATCAATAAAGTGGGTGGTTGGGTGAAATATCTTGTCATATTGTTTTTAATTTCAATTCCGTCATATTTTTAATCTAAGTTATCTCTTTGTGATTTGGGTGACAAAGATCCGTTGACATAAGCTTCCGCAAAACGCTGTCATTTTTTCACAACATCTGACAACCATGACATTTTGCAAATCAAATAGCTATATAGAATGACACGAAAATTGTCCAAGTTGTAAAAGGATATGAAAATCATGTCGAATAATCAATAAAATCCAAGCAAGTGTGACTGCAAATTTTCATTATCATTTTGCAAGATTTATTTATACCTTTGTCTGAATTGTTCTATACCAGGTTCAAACAAGAAGCTAAACTTGCTTACATTTAATTGTAAGAATAGACAAAAAAACGAAGCGGCTTTTGAATGATAGTGGAAAAGGATGGAATTAGTGGAAGTTGATAAAAAAAATATTTTAAAATACCAAAGCGAAAGCATATATCAACGAATGAAGAAGCAGAGTATTTATATGGCAGGATTAGGGTTTGATGAATCTGAAACGGCGATTTTACCCCTAGTGGTAAATGATATCACATATGTAGAAGTAGACACAAGAAGCTCATGATTATGATCTATGAATATTACTGCAACTAACGTTATAACAAGTTGTATTTCAAACAATAGACTGTTTGGAAAAAGTAAAGTTTTTATATTACTTTCAAAGGTTAATCAATTTTCTAGCAAGAATATGTCAGCCATTAAAAAAGAGTATGAGATCAACCTTGATATCCACAATAAATGAAAACATCCTGTTCACTAATTATGCATTATGCAACATACTTGACAATATTGGCAGTTGGGGACAAACTTTGAGCTTTTGGAGCTAATGCTAAAAGCTTGGGATATCACTTTATAACAGTAAAATTTGATCATCTTCCTCTTTCAGCGCTTTTCCCAAATCAACCAAACTGATATCTCAGCATACCACTGTAAAAATGTATTTTATGCTCAGTGTTAATAGGTATATACATTAGTGACAATCATTAGAGGAATGCTCTGCAGATTTCATGTACTCTCGACCAATATGTAAAAACTTTCAAACTATAGAAATTGCAAGCATATATTCATATTAAAGATATGGAAGAAGCCATAAATTATTGTCATCGCTACTACATGAACCAGTTGTCATGTTAGCATTAATTCTTTGTAAAACATCAAAATAAAGTTAACTCAGATAAAATGTATACTAAGGTTATCAAACTTAAGGTAAGCTTGTAGCCCAGGGTAACTTGTATATACAACCATCAATTTTAAGAGTTAGATACTAGATAGTAATATGAAACTGGAAACAAACAATACAACATATATTGTAACTAAAATGACAGTTAAAGAGGGAAAGTGTTTAATTATATTCTTACCAGACATCAAATTTAGGAATTAAGATGTTAATTACCTCATTAAAACATTAGAACATAATATGTATGTTGATTATCTATTGTCAATTGTTTAGGGCATTCACTATGAATTACAATCAACTGGTTCAGCAGTAGAAACTCGTATTTTGCTTCTTTCATGGTCTACATATACAAAGCAAACCGAGTTATCTCTCTAATATCCAAAACACTTCTTTTATAAGGACGTTCAAATGATTGGTACAAAATATAATCTTGTATACTCAAAACCAAGAAGTTACAAAGTAGTATATAATAAATGGTATTACGTTCCAGCATGAGATCATCAGTTTTACAGTAAAACTAGCATAGAACCCCAATAAATTGATATCTTACTCTTTAAAAGTAGCCGCTTTTCTCCTATATTCAAGTATCTATGCATAGAACCATGCTGTAAAGAGGAAATGAATCCGAGTAGAAAAGACACATGCAATAATCTTACATGTATTATGTCCTTGATAAAAAAAGTCACAGAAGTCACGGATCGTAACTTAGACAAGTACTTCAAGATTTTTGCCAAAAGTTTCAAAACTAAATTTTCTAGAGGAACTTTGCTTAAAGTTTACATATTGATAGAGTTGTATGGTTAAATCAGGAAATTCTATCAGTGAACCACATAAGTTATAGTCCGTGGCTATATTTTAGAAGTTTTAGGTAATATTCAAGTATTGGTGGAGAGTTAAAAAGCTTCACACCAACTAGAATTTAAAGGCAACACTTCGCACTTGCAGAATCAAGAAAGTACATCAAACGATACAAGTAACCTACAGGTTGTACTGACTAACATTAATAAACAGTTGCCTACTATGTATCATTTATATGTGCTTACAAATATTCGGTTATACTTTGACTCTATACCAGAATACCCCGAATCAAAAATTAATATGCTAATTTTAACAAAGACCGGTCTCGTTTTCCCTTTATAAGACGATACACATTCTCACAGTTCAAAAATTTATTGCATATTCTACACACTTTATAGAATCGAGTATATTATCAATTAATGAATTTTTGCTTAAACTTCAACAGATACATATAGCACTATGTATGTTATTGTGTCTGTGTGTATTCACATGTAATAATTCCATCTATTGCTCCAAAAAAAGTCCTGATGAACCATTGTTAGATGTTGTATGTATACTTTATAATGGAACTAACACACTTTAATTATACCCAAATTGAAACATAAATTGAAATATGTGTTGAGTGGAAAGTTATACCCAAATTTCCAAAGCATTGAATGAGCCTAATTTTCATTACTTCATCACTCTTTCCACCTATGCAAAATGATGAATATAAATTGAAACATCTGTTGAGTGAAAAGTTATACCCAAATTTCCAAAGCATTGAAATAGCCTAATTTTCATCCATTATCAAGTTAAATGATGCACTACTAGTGTATTCAGACATGTCATTTCTTCACCCATGATAGAGGAGTATTGCCTTCAGTTAAATTCCTAAGTACATAAACTTGCCTAAACATGATGCCTTGAATACAAATATGCAATAAAAATGATTAGTACCTGAGTTGGTAGAAACATGTAATGCGATCACTATGACAAAATTTATCCATCAATGCAAAAATATACAAAACTGTCAAAAAGTTCATGTTCTATTTCTTTCAAATTTTGATATGCGCTAAAAAAACTTCTTAGTGTTCAACATTAAATAATGTTTTACTTGCACCAGTTCTTTCATGCTGAACCATCCAATTGCCACTCAAAAGCATAATATAGAGCTTGTTCCAAAAAAACCGTCTTCATTAAATTTGATACAGATACATAAGCTGCGTTAGTTTGTTAACAACTAAATAAAGCAATTTAAGAATAAAAATTAATATTGAATAAGAATAGCAGTGAATCAATATAATAACCATAAATGAATATCGAAAAGAAAATAGGATTGAGTTTAATATTTATAAAAATGCAATTCATTAACATAAATTTATTTCATCTGAGAAGAGAGGAGCAAAAAAAGGAAAGAAAGAAAAGTAGGCAAGACAAATCTACCCATTCCATGACCAAATTGATATGGAGAATGAATTTCTAAAAAAACAAATATGGAGAATGAAGAACATTTTTTATGCAAACAATTATTATCTTTCTTCCTCTATTTCACACTCTTCTTTGTTGCCATTATATTGTTTTGGAACCTCATTTCATTTTAGTTAATTAAGCTTTCTCCACTTAATAGCTTGAAACAAAAGGTATAACTAAATGTTGAATTATTTAAGGAATTATGTCAAATGCTTTATATACAACATTATAAGCTCTAGATTAACTTCAAAACAAAATATAGCACGAACATGCTCTTTTCACATTTTCAAATAGAATTACTTGCTTTGGTTAATTCCTAATATCAATTGGTGGATGCATGAATCCTATTTTAAAATGGTAGAAGTAAAGTTAGAATACCTTTTCTCCTTAGCTCGAAGATTACATGTTGATAAATTGCACTTATTTTAATGTATGTAAGAAAACACGTGTTGATTACATGTTTCGAGAAAGGGAAAACAGTTTGCATGAGTTAGGGTTTCCCGAGCGAAGTCGATGAAAAAAGGAGGAAGCTGCGTTTTCTTGATCGGGTTTGGTCTCCATGATTTGTTGGTTGGATCGAAGTAGATAGGAGTAAGTTAGGATTTCCAAAAAAATTTACAAAAAAGGGATTTGGGTGTTACACGGGAGAATAGGAAAATTGAGAGGGAAGATATGTATTGCATCGCCTATTTTACGGTTTTGTTCTATTAGAGAAGCCTAAAATTACAGTATGTATACAGTATTATTTTTAAAAGTCCTAGATAATCAGTGACAGCATAGAGCCTTCGGTAATATTAACGGTGTATTTTCATGTGGTGCGCCATATGCCAATTGCACACTAAAACATAAAAATAACATCTTAATGTAGGATTTGAGGGTTAGATTTTGGTGTTGTAACCTTATATCAAACGTCCGCGGGTGCGGCGCAGTGGAAAGGAGGCCTGATTTCTGATAAAAAGACACAGGTTCGATTCCTACCATACGCTTCTCAGCGGACGGCTTTACCATACCCTCCTCAGAAGTTTACCGGTCCGTCTGGTTCTTCTGGGTTTAAAAAAAAAAAAAAAAAACTTAACCAAACCAAAGAGTTTTTTAATTGATATTGTGACTTTTGTAAAAAGTGGAGGGAAGAAAATCATATTTTGAAAATGGAAATCTGAAATGAGAGATGAATTACAGTAAAAAATGAATACTTGATAGAAGGAACGTACAGTTGTTTGAAAAAAAAAACTTCAAAGAGTTAATGCTTGAAAAGAGTGATGGATTGAAAGTATCATCACAGATGCTTTTCACACATTGATACTTGCAATAGTTTGAAAAGGGATATAGTTTGAAAAGGTATAGTGGATGAAGGAAACGCTAATAAAGGAGGAAATAGGAAATAAATCCCAAAACTTGATAGAAATAGGAAATAAACATTACATTGTTTTACTTATTTTGCAGCAAATAATATCCATAAGGAAATATGGGTCAAATAGTAATATGACTAATCAAGCAATTATGACTAAATTCATATTTATTAAATATGAAAACACCCTAATGTTGTTAGTTTATATTAAACCTCACTTTAAAAATACAAACAGTCTAAACTTTATACCATATTGTATCAAAATTCAGGTTCAAAAATGCAAAGAGTCAAAACTAATGTAATTGACAGTGTATCAATCCTCGCATTCAAAAAGCAAATTAATATTACTAAATTAATATTCTAGCTCACTTTATATCATATTCAATCATGGAGATAAACATAAATTAAAGCTAAACTTGGTTTCCAAGTAATTCAATGTTATGATGGATGAAACTTCTATTCAAAACAATAAACTCTTAAATTTGCACAACGTAGACAATATATTTATATCATCAATCCAATATACAAAAATATTGAAATTTATAGTCCTTATTTCAATATATTATAATCATATGACTTAACAATGCTATTAATGTCAAAACAATAATCTGATATAGCTATTCTGCATTAAATTACATCTCAATGTCAATACAGTAGCTTAATGCTAATATAAATATTCAAGATCGGTTTATTTTTTTAGAGGGAATACTAAACCAAGGAAACATTAAAACATACTACTATATAATTTAGATATAAATACTCGGTTCCATACATGATTACAGAGCAAGCGCTGTTCTAACTTTTATTGTATATTAATTAACAGCAAAGCAAATACTAAATATTCCTTGAGTAAAAAGAAAATGGTTATAAAGGAAATGTTTGGAATATATTCCAATCAGATTTCTTCAAAATCCACATTTTAATCTACACCAACAATTTAATAAGTTTAAAATTTTACTTCGCTAACATTTGATTTCAATTTGATTCCTTTCATGTTGATTCCTAATCTTTAAAATACAATGAAGAAATCTTCTAGTTTTGTACCTTGAGGTTAGGGTCTAAATTTCCAGCATAATTCTATAAAATTGTCATTGTGATTTGAAGCCCTTTTGGAGCTATGGCAAACTAATCGATGGTCAAATTGTTTCAAAAATTGAAGTTAATTGAACTTGATGGATGGAAGATAAAAATAATTGGGAAACAATCAGAGAGAAAAATGGAATAGAAACGGCTACAATTAATAGACAAACTAAAGCAAATAAAGTGTAGATTAGTTGAAAAAAGTAGGGAGAGAAAATGCATGATAAATCTTTATATGGAGAAGATGTCGTGAATGAAAATTTTCATGCCGCTTTATCATACATCATCACTTCGTTATTCCTTTTAACTAATATGCACTCTATCTTCCTTAATTCATTAAGTTAGCACTACAAGTAACTATGTTTAACTAGAATGCAGTACATTACAACAATAATTTTATCAACTAACTACATGATTTCAATAAATCAACCTGTAACAATTTATAATTTACCAAGATGCAATACAATCAATTACATCTAAGTACAACACAGTTAGGGGCTGTTCGCAGCCTCTTTTTGCCCCCATTACTGTTGGTTGCGTCTGATACGTCCCACGCACCAACATTCCATTTCCAAACTCAAGCCTGTTGGAGCCGTTGGAGGAAAGAGTAATGTTGGCACCGGGTGTGTATGACCGTTCAACCTCCAACGGCTCTTTCCCTTCCTTTCTCTTTCCCTTCTGTATATTCAATCGTCATCAACTAAACCTTCACACTTCCAAACCATCAAACTGCAATTTGCATCCGTTAATCCGAAAGACTATTTAGGTATATTTTTACACTACTGTCTATAATTTTTACATGTCTACATTCAATATTTTGTTTAATAATTTTACATGTCTACATTCTATACATCCCAAGAACTTCATAGAGAATCAAAAATTGGCACATTATAGTGTTAATCAATATGTTCATTAAAATTTTGTTCGTTATCCTGCAAACAGAGTGTTTATGATACTAACATAATTTTTTTTGTAGGAATGCCTAAACCACTTCCTCTAATCCTCATCCTTATTCCAATTTCATGCACTTTTATTCCTAATGACAAAGTGATAGTTAAACATGGCTATATCAATGTTATGCTAAGCTGCCATTTTATTCCTAATGAAAATTGCGTTTATGTACACACCAACTGCAGCTAAAAAAGTTAGTCGTTGTTATAGTATTCTTACTGAAACTAAGAAATTAAGCTGCAGCAAATAACTTTGGAGTTTATATTGATATAAATATGCTAGAAAAGTTGGGATTTACCAAAATTAGTGTTCTTTTTTACTTTGGTGACCTTGATAAGTACACAATTTAGTGTATTTGATATGATGCTTGGAGTAAACAATTTAGTTCAAATGTCATGCAAGTTACTAACGAAGCTCATGATACTCTCAAATCATTACCTACGTAAGTTTTTAAATTTGTTTATTGTGGATAACTAATCACCTTGGCTCTTGTAGCATTCCATTTACGTTATTACCGTTAAACATTAAGTCACTTGCCAATTTATAAGGAAATGCAGCTTAAGTTACTACCTTTTTTGTGAGAAAAATACCTACATTTGTGAAAGTGGTTTGTTAAAATTGATGGTTTAAAATGTTCTCGACTGCTTGGATTATCGAGTAAATCCTATTTACATTATCGTTTTCAAACACATATATATGATTTTGAATTGAAAAAAATTTAAAAACATTATAATTGGTTTATTTATTTATTTTATAAATGGATTATATATATAATGTACGTAAATTATGTTTTCAACAACAATTTAAAATTGTATGTAGTTCCATTCATAAAATTAAAAAACATATTATAATGTTTGAAAATTGATTTAAACATAAAGTATACATGCACACATACATACATGTATATATATATATATATATATATATATTATACAAGAATTTATTATTTTTTCCTTTACTATTCATTTTTGCATGATTATGTCATGCACCTTATGATATAATTTAAGGTATGCCTTAAAGACGATTATGTAATTTATTACGTAACTTAACTCTGATAAGAGAATCATGTTCGATGCCTATATATAGGTTTGCCGATGGACTGAGTTCAATTCGAGTGTCATAAAACCCAAACCTAAGTCTGATTACAACAATTAAAACCTGAACCCCATCCAAACTCGCAGGATATTTCAAACCAATGCTCGAGCCCGGTCGATCGAGCATTTTAAGGCCCCGTTGGGTAATATTCGTATACCTAATTCAGAATATTTATGTTAAACCATTTTTAAAATTGCAATTTTTGTAAAATTTGTATACATACAATGTATCATATAAATTGGATGTGTAATAGTCAAGTTCATAACAAAAGTATGCAAAAACATCTACATGTATACAAACAAAATGTAGGACAAATAACATACACATTCATATTTTGATATGAAGAAAAATTAATAGTCTAACCGCGCCCTAACCGGGGCAGGTTTTGATAACACCGTACCCGACCTTAATAGTAATCGATTCAGGTCTGGGTTTGGCTTGGGTGTTAAAGAAAAAACTCGTACTCGCATTAATAGGGTGGTTTCGGACCAAGATCGGACCAAAACTGATACCATTAACAGGTCTATATATATATAAGTTTCATATATATAAGTTTCATTCTAGATAATTAAAAAAATTAATTTTTATATATGTAAATACACACACATAATGATATATGTATGGAATTGAATATATGCTATGGCAGTATCTTTTTGGAATGTCAAGCATAGTACCAATATAATATAAACAACCATGAAAGGAAATACAATGATGCCAATAAATACGTTGGCAACTTTAGGTGCACTGCTGTGATTAATCCGGTCTACATAGCACCCGTGCTTAGGTAGTAAATGTTGATGTTAGTGCTACTAGAATCCAAAAATTATAATTATCTGCATTGAAATTAATTTTAATATCTGTGATACACCACAATGATTTTTTTGTCATTCAGATAATATAAGATTGTTAGGATGATTTCAAAACTTAGCATTATGGTCACTTACATAGATAGAATTTTTGTGTGGACTATCTTTGTTTTGCTACTGCTGAATTTGAGCAAAGAAATAAGAGCAAATGGAAGCTCAAAAGAGAGTAAAATAAGAAGCGACTGTATAAAGCCTACAAGTAAATAAACTAGAGTGAAAATGAAGAAATTTGATGCAAATTAGCAAAGACCAATGCAATGATGATAAGACTACCAACACCCGAAGGTCCACCAATTATAGCGACAAAGAGACAAGGTGTGATTGCAATGCATCAAGTCATGAGGTTTATCAACCATGTTTTCATTTTGATATCCAAGAAGCCCTGTATAGTGTATACAAAACCTTAGAAAATTATCATATTACATGTTAAGGATAGTTACAGTGTTCCAAATGTCATTACCTGCATGATGTATTGACCTGCATAGGAGCCAGTTATGGTGGAGCTTTGCCCTGATGCTAGCAAGGTAATAGCATATACTACTGAACTTGACTTGCCCAAAACAAAGAGACAAGTACATATGTAACTAACCATGATTTATACCTTTAGATAGAAAGACGCTGAATTCCATGTCAAATCACTACAATTCTCTATGTTGTCTGCAGGTAACACTGAACTATGCAGCCAAAAAAAAAAACAGTACCATTGGCAAATGATACAATCCAAAAGATTGTAGAAAAAAAAATCACTTCTTGCGGATAACTTTGCCATTAGGAAGACTAGGTTTTTAATTTAGTAAATAAAGAAATTGCCTGAGAACATTATTTGCCTAGGGACAGAGTGCATCTGCGAATCAAAATTCAGAAAAACAATAAAAGGATAAAAGCAATGTTCCAAAAATAAAGGGCAAAGAAAATCATATTGAGTACTACTCGATCAAATAAAGACGAGTGAAACAGAATATTAGTTTTGCAACATTATCTTATAAATTGTTTGAACCGTTCATTACTAAATTCAAACAAGAAACTGTTCTAGCATATCTTAATCTAACGCTATAACTAAACCCAATCGATTGATAAAAGTTTTAGCAGAGATGTCGGATTCAAATAAATTGGATGAGTATACCTCCTCTAAGTACAAATTAAAATATTACAAAGAAAAAAACAATCTTTTTGGTGTAGAATAGTTCAAACAATACTTTTTGACAGCAATGATTATTTTGAAAATCAAATCGTAAAAAGTAAAATGGAAGGAACAATGTCCCAGTTGTAAAGGGCCAAGAAAATCGTACTGATTAATCAATCAAATCCGGGCGAGTGCAACTAAAATTTTCATCATAATTTCGCATGATTTATTTATGAAGTTGTTTGAATTGTTCGATACTCACTTCAAACAAGAAGCTGAACTTGCTTACGGTTAACTCGATGAACAGATACACAGATGAAGCGGATTTGAATCACAGAGGAAAAGGCGTAAAGCATGGAATTACCAGAAGTTATGTGAAAAAAGATTAACACGCTGTAAACAGATGCAAACGGATACGGATAGTGCTGTATTCGTATCCGTGTCCGAAAAATAAAATCCGCATCAATATCCGTATCCGCTATCCGTTGATGTTTCAAAAAGAATATCCGTATTCGCATCCGTGGATATTTTCGAATAAGATATCCGCATCCGCTTTGGCGGGCGGATGCGGATATTTTCGGATATTCGAAAGAATCCGCATCCGTCAATATAGATTTGATTTCCATTATAATATTTGTAGAAATAATGTAATCAAACAGCACCAATGTACAACACAATGTAATGTGTATCATGAACAAGTTACAAGACATAATGACATGCTTCATTTATCCAATTTTCTGAAAATACTTCTGGGATGAAAAACACTTGAACTACATACACAACAACTACAATCTATTGTGATGAATAAACAAGGAAAAAATACAACATATTGCAATACACACACAAAAAAGCAAATAAAAATAGAGCATTCTTCCTCAAACTTCATATCATTTCTTCTTCTTCAAACGCAGGCCACCTATAAAAATACACATTGAAATAACTTATTAAAAACTGTTACACTGTACAACTAGCGTACATAAAAGTGTTTGCAACAAATAATTATAACCACCTACCTATACATATAACAATTAACTGGTGATGCATATAATAATTGAATGGGATAGTTGATGCATGCCTGGTAATGCAAGTAACATATACATCATGTCACCAATTGTCATGCATATAAGCTCCACTTGCAAAGTTGCAGTAGAAGTATAACAATTCTTTGTTACATACTAAAATATTCAAAACATACTAAAGTAAATACACAGGAAGTAGAACATAATAGATAATATTCAAAACATACTAAAATAAATATATTGGATTTTAATATTTTATATGTGTATTTCCAAAATACACAGGCACAAAATCAAAATCTGTAAATGTACATTTTTAACATGCACGTATATAAGATAAAAATAAAAAGTAAATCAGAAGTGAAAAATGTTTTGTAATAAGTTTCTTATCCGTGAAAATGAAATAGGTTTACTAGTACTACAACCTTAGTTTACCTCTGCCACTCTCTACACGTTCAGAATCAACATCTTCCTACCTTCAGTTTACCTAGGCTGTTTTTCTGTTTATGTAACTTAATGTTTCTGTTTTTCTATATATGTAACTTAATGTTTTTCTGTTTATGTAACTGAGGTATGGTGAGCTATTTTTAAACGTAGAACTGAGGTATGGTGAGCTAAACAGACGCATTTTAGCGGTTAAACAAAAAAGGAAGGGGGGCTAATTTATATAAATTATATCAAAATGTTAGGCATACCTTGGTTTACATGAAGGGAAGCTAAAATGGAGCTGAAGCATCATCGACAAACTCAAGATTATGAGTTGTTCAAAGAATAAAAAATAAATTATATTCAACCAAATATCTAATCTATACGTTATAGCAAATCCTAGCCAATGTTTGATGGCAGCCAATCCTTTATGCAAGTCAATGATTCCACTATATCCAAAGATAATGATGATCTACCCTCTGTTATCAACCTACCTCCCATACTAAAAGTCGATTCGGATGCTACGGTGGATACTGGAACTGCTAAAATATCTCGAGCAATTCTAGCAAGAATCAGAAAAGTAGGACTATTAGTTTTCCACCACATCAAAATATCAAAGGGATAATCCTGTTTGGCGACACGTGTTCGGTCATATTAAAGGGATAATCGTGTTTGGCAATCATACGTACAAAACACATACGAGTTCTATTTTGATCAAACCTCCAACTCGATAATTTGACTGGTTTGTTTGGAGAACTTTTGGTAGTCAAGAGTTGTTGTCCAGATATTTTCTTGCAATTAGAATTTCTTGGACAAGTTTTTGTATGATTTTTCAAATGAGTTGTTCCTAAAGTGGTAGCTCCATTAAATACTCTAGAACAGTGTTTACAAGTGGCCTTAATACCAATTTCTAGTATTACTTCTCTATCAAAATCTTTCTAAACTTCAGATTTCAAAGCTTTTGCATTTTGAGGTGCTGGTTTATCCAAATTTATAGAAATATCTTGATTTTGGGTTTCTGCTTGCACACTTGTGTCTAAATTTTGGGTTTCTTCTTGCACAACGATTTTAGATAAATTATCGTTGGCACTAGCATTGGAAGCACATGCAATAGATTTACTACTACAACTTGAAGACGTGTTTATCATTTTCAGGTATCTACAATAACACAGTTAATAAATATAAACGACCAGTTTGACAACAACTAAGAATGTGGCATAAAAATCAAACAACATAGTTACTACATACATACTACCAGTGAATGTCCAGTGAAAAAATGTCCAGTGGGTGGCATAAAATTCAAACTACGGACTTACTACTTGAAAATAAGAGATCTTAGCTGCCATCAAACAAATGTTAACTGCATAATTTCTATAAATATCAAGTGCTATGTTATACTGGCTAACGGAGCTGTAAATGTAATTCAGAATGAATATAATTCCAGTAATGCAATTTACTCTTAAGCCTAGTTCATCGTTTAATACTTTTAACTCTCAATCAACTGAAGAGTTTTGATATTAAAGTGTGAAGTAGAGTTATTTTTAATTGCTCCAATAATTGATTACAGTCAAACTTTAATTCACATTTTAAAAGTGTATGCACTTTTTTTCACTTTAACTGTAAAGAGTGATCAGTTAAAGTTTTCTTTTTGCATTTTTTTTGCTGTTACTTTTTGCACTTAGTTAATCACTCTTGACATTTGGATAATGAATTTTTTAAGGTCCCCTTAGAGCACATACTAAGGTTATAAACTTATAATAAAAAAATAACATTACTAAATTTAGTGTTCTACATATAAAAATTAAGGTCATGTATGCAATTTACAATTTTTTTTTACAATTTTTATAGTTTAATGTAGGCAAGACATTAATGTAATTTAATTTATTATACAATAGTCTATAAAAAAAATATTACATCTTAACACGGACGTTGATGAACCATATGTCTTTTCAGCGTTTATCAAGTCGGATAAGAATGTTTGATACAAAAATTGGTCATTTTGCAGATTAGAACATAGCTACACGTTTCTTATACAGCCAGGTAAAAGCTGGAGAAAAAACTGAACTGTTGGAGGTCAATAGGTGTGGATCAATCCCAAAAAAAAAACACAAAAGGGAAAAAAATTTAGAAGAATTATTGGGAATGCTTTAAGAGGGCTCGAATCCAATCCCTTGACACATAACAGCCAAGGTACAAAAATAAAATGTAACATTTAAGATTATGAGCAAGTGGGATGCTGCATTTATTACTGAAAGGACTGTGAAATAATCCAGCAATAGCTTCGAGATAATCAAACAAATGTTAATAGTGTATTAACAGAATATTAGTAACCAAACAATCTCTATTAAGTAACCAACTAATATTAACAGTGTAATACCAAATAATCAAACAATAGCTTTGAGTTCATACCACTGACTCGAAGAAGAATTAGCTGTCGTCGTAGATTGAATTTGAAAAGTCGTCGATTTTGCTTAAACTTGATGAAGACTGGCGACTGCAGATATTTGGAATCGTCGCTTGAAATAGCTTGAGTTGTTGCTTGGAATCGAAGTAGTTCAGTCGTCGCTTGAAGCAGAGACTGAAATTTGGTCTGATAAACGAGACTGCGAGAGGAGCTTTCAGTGTCAGCAGAGGAAGAACTAAAAAGACGCCATTTTTTTCTGAATTAGGTTTTAACTGAATGAATGTGATTATGAAAGGCGGCTGTTTTGTGTTGTACGAGAGGATCTAGGGTTTGATAAAGGGAAGGATGTTGATAATAAGAATCCAACGGCTGAAAATAATATTTGGTTTTATAATTATTTAATTTGGTTAGTTGAAAAATTAAGTATAATTTGAAAATAAAAAATGGATATTTAAGTCCACAGCGGACGGTTATTTTTTGGATACGAATAGTGTCATATCCATATTCATATCCGAAAATATTTTTGGATATTGGATATCCGTATCCGCTTTTCAGATATCGGATATTTTTCGTATCTTTGGATACGGATACGGACGGATTTCGGATTTTTTGGGTACTCATTGACAGCCCTAATTAACACATCGGAAGAAAAAAGGCATATGGTGGTAATCGACGAAGCAGAGTTTATACGATAGGATTAGGGTTTGGTGAATCTGAAATTGCAATTTTACCCCTAGTGATTGACAATGGACCACTAATTTTGTGTAATTATCACCTGACGCGCCTATTTAAATTACTTAACCCTAGTAGAAATATCATGTTAACAGATAAACATAAAAATACGGAAATAACTATGTAAATTTTAAGTTAATTAAATCTATTAAATAACAGTAAAGCGGAAGAATCTAAAGCTCTCTTATCAATTCTAGAAATTTCCTTCTCTCGCCTTAAATAATGTGTAAACCGTGCATTGCACACGGTATATTGTATAAAAATAATATTATAATTTTTTTTAAAGAACATAATTTATCACGCATTATTTGATAAATTTTGTTAAAATAAATGAGTTATAAATTGAAATCACTATATTTTTAACTATGTATTCTTGTTATGAGATTCATATATTTTTATATTTGAATAAAAATTAAATTATCATTTTTGTTGATAAAAATAAGTCGTATATCTATTTATTATTTGTTAAGATTCATTAATCAAATAAATGAAAATAAATATTCTTAATAAATTTTGAAATTAATATTTTTATAAAATTTCATAAATAAATATTTATGTACATATATTATGAAATTTACATTTAGGTTTTGATACATTTGGCTAAAAAATAATTGATGTATGCATTAAATTTCAAATTTTACTTGAGAGAATGATGAAAATTACATGCCTAACAACAGAAGTGTAATACCAAGGAACCAAGGTATTAGTATGCATTTATAGTTCTTGCAGCACAGAGTGATAAAAAATATTTAATTAACTACCAAAAGAAATATCAAGTAAAAATAAGAGCTAAAACGTTACAAATCACGTTGTCATTTTAACTATGTAAAAAATGATTTTTAATCCATTGTTCTATGCCTTACTATTTTTTATAGTAAAATATTTCAAAAAATATTTAACATTTATGTAAAAAAGATAATAAAATATGAAAGAAAAAGACCTTTAATCAAAATATGGTATAAATTTTATACACTGATTAACCCGGTTTACAAGTATAAATAATTAAAATGTAACTTTTTGTACAAAAATGTACTAACTGAAAATATTATACAAAATACAAACATTCATCACTTATCATTAATTATAATGCTATCCTTCATAAAATATAAATTAATAACGATAAGAGTCCATTTGATGTACCAATTTTGTGAAGGAAAACGTTATATACGTTTGTATTGATGTACCAATTTTGAAAATAGATTTTATATATATATTTGTTTGTAAAAAGAAAAAATATATATAATGTGTAACGCCCCACCCCGAGAGCCACACTAACAAAGGGTATTACAGAGTAATACTGTCTGCTAGAGCAGAAAATAGGGCTGGTTAGGAGCGACCATCTGTAAGCTTTGTCTTAAACAAGTATTGGATACGTCGATTAGATGCACTAATTTTTTTCTTCTCTTTACCTTTTTCTTATAGATCGACTTACCCAATAAACGTTTAACACAAAACTATGGTGGCTAATGGATCTATTCAGAACAAAATACAATAATAACAAATATACAACATGTCACGGAATAGTAGACACACATATATATACAGATACATCGTCAGTACACTACATAGTGATACAAAAGTGAGTGGTAACACGGATCATATATATATACATCATGTCCGAAAAGAATATACATAGATCAGAGTACCCAAAAAGATAGCTAAACGACATCACAAAAGGTGGACTAGCATCCAAAAGATAACAAAGTGGACCATAGCGGAAGCAGCTAAACGGGAATCTACAGCAGGTGGTTAACCTGAAACAACTCGGTCTGACCCGAGTACATAAAATACACGGGTCAGTCTAGATTAAATAAATTGATTAGAGAATGATAGATGAAGTATAAGGATAATAAATAATAATAATTCTCAATAGAGAAGAAGCAACAACATATGTCATCTCATGATACATGGGATGATAACAACTAGAATACCATATGAAATTCTCATGAAAATAGCAATAACAACTATAACATCGATTAAATCACGTATAAATGCCTCATATCCTCGGCTTCAACATCGACATAATAAAAGGCTTCCATCAACAACAGGAAGCAAGGTTCCATGGCTAAGCCATATATAAAATCTCAATCAACAACAAAACACCAAGTGGAAACCGCATCATAGCACCAAATAAGACACATAAGGTCCCAACAACCACATAATGTATTCACCATATGAAAATCTTCGAATAGCACATAGGCTATATATATATACATACATACATACATACATACATAACTCCAAGAACAACATTATGGTGAACATATGGAAAACAACAAAATCTAAAAATCAATAAGAATGAAATCTAGAAATAGCAAAAACAACGGTATGGATATATAACAACAACTGCACGTGCATATAATAAGTGGCCTCTCCGGCCTTGCCAAGTACTATAATAGTGCGCTTATCAACGTTAACCCCCAGGCCTGATGTATATATGTGTCCCCACCGACCTAGCGCTAGTGCCCTCCCCCGGCCTAGTACCGGCAACAACAACGGAATGTGTTACCAACTTCCAAACGTGTGTAGCTTCAAAGGAACAAGTTCGGAATTAACCAGTATGCCATGTGGTTGATTACATCGTTTAAGTCGCTTCCTTGTTCTAGCGAAGAGTGCAAAAATTATGTGTTTTTATGTAGAAAATGCTTACTTTGAGAAAACAGGTTTTCAAATGATTTTGGAATTTATTTGGAAATTGTTGCTCTGAAATTCTCTTTATTATAGAGAATACATACATATATATATATAAATAGCTTTAAAATAACTATAAATTTTTGTAAAGCATTTATTTTGAAAGCTTTTCCATTTTAAAAATCATTCCGAAAACAATTTAGAAAACACGTGCACAGAAACAGCAAAAATCGATGAAAATTAAATAAAATTAACATACGACAAAATCCAAATGAAACTGTCACTTCATAGTACGAATTGACGCTAATGTCGGCTTTTCTATTTGTAGGAGATAGCCTTTTACAACCATCCCAAAAAAAATGCTCGAAATCATCGAATCCAAAAACAATTCAACGAAAAATGCCCAAACTTTACAAAAGAACTCAGATCAGCAGCTTGTTTTGCCAATTCACCCCTTTTAAACTCAGAATTTGAGAAAAAATAAAACATTAAAGTTGAAGATGATTGCCATAGATTGGATTCAGAAAAAGAATCAACTAATTCGGACGTTCGAGTCAAAAGTTACGACAACTCCAATTCTCAGGTCTAAAATTACAAAACTGTGAATAATTAAAATAATGACAGAGCTGTGGCTTAAAGAGTCAATTTGACCCTATAGGTCATAGAATTTGATAAATCATAAAACAAAAAAGTTGAAGAGCATTGTAGTAGCTAGAAGTCAGAAAAAGAATCACCTAATTTGGTCCTTTGGGTCAAAAGTTATGGCAATTTCAATTCTCAGGTCTAAAATTACAAAACTGTGGACAATTAGCATAACAACATGGTTGTGGCTTAAATAGCCAATTTGATCCTGTAGGTCATATAATTTGATAAATCATAAAACATAAAAGTTTAGGAGCATTTCCATAGCCAGAAGTTGGAAAAATAATCACCTTATTTGGACATTCGAGTCAAAAGTTATGAAAATTTCAATTCTCGGGTCCAAAATTACAAAACTGTGAACAATTAGCATAACAACAGTGTTGCGGCTTAAATAGCCAATTTGACCCTGTAGGTCATAGAATTTGATAAATCATAAAACATTAAAGTTGAAGAGCATTGTCATATCTAGAAGAAAAAAAAGAATCACCTGATTCGGACTTACGAGTCAAAAGATATACCCAAATTGTTATCAGGTCTGGATTCATTGTCGCTGTAGTTTTGTTCTCGGGACAGCAACAAAGAAGTACAATTTTGACCAAATTAAATTCAAAAATTCATAAAACTTAAAACATCATGCTTTGAGTTAATAGCCTAAGCTTTCCAGATTATTAAAGATCATCAAATTTGGATAAGAATTGTGAGAGATATGATCAAATTAGTTTCAGGTTCAATCTCTGAATTTTTTTCCAGCAAACAACAAAGAGGACAACATATAATTGGCATGCAACCTTATTTAAGTTAAAAGTGTGAGTTAATACTCACCTTAAGATTTATTTGCAGCATATTAGCAGATTTTGCAAGCGAAGATTGAAGCTTTAGCCTTGAATAAGCTTTAGAAACCGTAGAGAAGAAGATAACATACATGCAAACCAGAAAAATAAATTACAGTAAATAACCCTTTCTCAAATTAAAAGATGGATGAAATAGTTTAGAGTTTTAGAGAGATTATCTGTAGAAGATTTTAATTCCTTAATTCTCTTATAATTTAGTTTAGTTTGGAGGCTTAGAAATTTGATTTAGAGCTTTGAAGAAGAAGCCATTTTTGAGTTATGGTTTATCTTAAAGAAAGAAAGGAATGAAAGGAAAGGAAAGAGAAGATGGATTGTACGTACAGGCACAAGTTTCCTCTCTTGACCATTCTAGAAAATGGGTTTGGGTTTGGTGTTAATTTTCTTACCCAATAAGCAATAAAGTTATAATACTTAGACAAATTTTAGTTATGTTATACTATTAACATGTTTACACCATTTTCATCACTTAATTCACCAAATAATTTACACAAAACATGTTTCGATCTTTATAAAAATGCAGCTAACATATTTTACAGTTACTTTAGCCACTAAAAATAAATTTCCATCATTAAAATTTCATTTTGATCAAATAATTAAATTTACACTATGATTTACACAAAACAACATTTTAATCAACAAAAATTACACAAAAATCATTTCCTTGTCCAATTCATCATAAAAAAATATTAAAATTATTCTTACACCCAAATGTTGTTTTTAAATAAAATTCCATATTTTTATTTACAATATTTACCATATTTAATTTTAATATATCATTAAAATTAACAAAAATCACTATCTGGCCATTATTTCCACGATTATTACATTCTACCAAAATAAAACCATTCAATGTTCAATATTACCCCAAAATAACTTATTAAAGTTTTCAAAACTTTATTCTCTCCATTTTATATTTATTTACCATAAATAAATGTTGAATTAATTGCTTTTATCTTTTATTTAATTGATTCGCCACCAAATTAACTTAATTCTATTATCCACATTTAATTTCCAACCAAACCATCTTATTACCATTTTATTTCACTAAGTACACATTGTTTATTATAAAACAAACAATTTTTAACAAAATTTTAAATCTTCAAATTTATTTTAGTCCTCTATTTTAAATTATAACCATCATTATAATGTATTTTCACAGGTAATCACAAAACCAGGGTTGTTATAGACTCCCCCCTATAAAAATTGTGTCCCCGCAATTTCTTAAAGAAAAGCTGTATTCAACACAATTTATTTCATCTAGCAAAGGAAAATAGATAGGCTTGAGTTAAAATTCTCACCCTCAACACGAGAAGATAGAAAGTCAGGATAGAATCGCTCAATAAATTCTCTGATTTCCCATATACAGTCTTTGGGATTAGTGGACCATTGAATCTTCACGAGCGGTACATCTTTATTTCGAAGGCATTCGACCTCCGAAGCAAGCATACAGATAGGATGTTGCATAATAGATAAATCAGGTGAGATCTCAAGCTCTTGCAGATTAGGAGGATCAATAATAAAATCTGAATCACGAAGGCACTTCCGAAGCTGAGAGATGTGAAACACGTTGTGAATACCAGAAAACTGGACTGGAAGTGATACTCTATAAGCAACTAGACAAATATGCTAAGTAATAGGAAATGGTCCTATATAGCGAGGAGCCAATTTTCCGGTCCTACTGAAATGCATTACCCCCTTCAAAGGAGATACACGAATATAAACAAGGTTACTAATGGAGAATTCAAGAGGCTTCCTACGATTGTCTGCGTAGGATTTCTAACAGCTATGTGCCTCTTTCATTCTCTGACGAATAAGATCAATCTTCTCCGAAGCTTCACGAATAGAATTGAGGCCAAAAATCAACTTTTCCCTGGACTCTAACCAACAAGATGGTGATCGACATGGCCTTTTGCATAGGGCTTTGAAAGGAGCCATACTGATACTAGACTGAAAGCTGTTGTTATATAAGAACTCAACAAGCGGTAGGTGGTCTTTTCAATTACCGCCAAAATCAAGAATACATGCACGAAGTTGATCCTCAAGAATACGATTCACCAGTTCAGTCTGTCCATCAGACTGCGGATGATAAGCTGTGTTGAAGTTTAGCTTTGTACCCAATGCTTTCTGAAGACTCTGCCAAAAATTACTAGTGTAAAGTGGATCTCTATCACAAACAATCAGACTAGGGATACCATGAAGTCTCACAATTTCCTTATTATATAGCTTGGATAAATGAGAAGTTGTCCTATTAGATTTAATAGGAATAAAATGAGCAGATTTGGTCAAGCGATCCACAATAACCCAAACACTATTATGGCCCGATCTCGAACGAGGTAGGCCATCAATAAAGTCTATAGAGATTTGTTCCCATTTCCATAATAGGACCTCAAGAGGCTGAAGAAGACCACTGGGACGCTGATGTTCAGCTTTTATGAGTTGACAAGTCATGCAATTACTTACATAACTTACAACATCATGCTTCATGCCTTCCCAATAATAAATGCGACACGTGTACATCTTAATACTGCCATGATGAATGGTATACTTAGAACGATGCCAACCATCGAGAATGTCACACCTAAGTGTAGAATCAGAAGGCACGACAAGACGGTTCTTCTTGCAAAGACACCTATGAGAATCAATGTTGAACTCCCGCAACTCCTCATCATGGGACCCGGACTCAAAAATTTGGATAAGGTGCACAAGATCAGGATCACGCCGCTGAGCCTCGGCAATACGATCCAATAAGCTGGGTCGAGCTTCCAAACTGAATAATAAAATAGGAGAATCAGAAGATGGAGCTTGATCACGAATATCACAAAGGGATAAGGTCTCAAGAACATCCCACTTGGCTAGCATCACAGAAACAACAGCCAAATGTTTGCGACTAAGCGCATCAGCAACACGATTACCCTTACCAGGGGTATACTGGATATCGAAGTCATAAAAGACAAGGAACTCGAGCCAACGCTGTTGCCTCATATTAAGCTCCTTCTGAGTGAACAGATATTTCAAGGACTTGTGATCGGTGCATAGAATGAAGTGCTCGCCTAATAGATAATGGCGTAAATTCTTCAAGGCGAAGATGATGGCGGCTAACTCAAGGTCATGAGGCATAGAGTACTTCATTCGGTCGTAGTTACCTAGAAGCGTAAGAAACTACCCGATCCTTCTGCATAAGCACGGCACCAAGGCCACATCTACTAGCATCAGTGTAGACAACAATATCTTGATTCCCTTGGGGAACCACTAAAATAGGAGCATTAGTGAGAAGCTCCTTCAACTGCTGAAAAGAAGCTTTTCACTTGTCGGACCAAATAAATCGAATGTCGTTCCATAAGGCTAGTGAAAGGAAGCACAATGCGGGAAAAATCCTTAATGAATCGACGATAGTAACCCGCCAATCCAACAAAGCTGCAATCTCATGAACATTCTCAGGCCTCTTCCAATTCTGGATGGATTCTATCTTCGAAGGATCGACCAAAATACCTTCGAAGGAAATAATGTGGCCTAAAAACTTAACTTTATTCTCCTAGAAATGGCACTTGGAGAATTTGGCTTTAAGTTAATGATGACGAAGAGTACTCAAGACAATTCTTAAGTGATTAGCATGCTCGGCTTCAGACTTCGAATAGACAAGGATGTCGTCGATGAACACAAGGACGAACTTATCGAGATATTTTTGGAATACTCGATTCATAAGATCGACAAAGAAACCAGGAGCGTTCGTCAAACCGAATGGCATAAGGAGCCACTCATAAGATCCATATCGAGTGCGGAAAGTTGTAAGGGGTATACTATCTTCTAGCACTCGAAGCTGATGAAAGCCAGTGGCATGTCGAGCTGAGAGAAAACCTTAGCGCCACTCAACTGATCGAACATATCATTGATCCTAGGCAACGGATACTTATCTTGACAGTCAGCTCGTTAAGCTTGCGATAGTCGATGCAAAGCCTAAGAGTACCATCAGACTTCTTCATGAAGACAACCGCGGCACCCCACGGTGAAAAACTAGACTAGATCAACTTCTTAGACTCAAGCTCTAAAAGCTACTTCTCGAGTTCCTCATTTTCTTTTGTAGACATCCTCACAGGTGGACGATTAACTAGCTGCGCGCCTGGAATGAGATCAATGTGGAACTCAATCGCCTGCTTTGGTGGCAAACCCGAAACAGGCTCAAATACATCAGAGAAATCACAAACAATAGGAATACGAGATATAACATCGTCATCTCGTGAGTCGACAGAAAATAAAGATGCTTCAGAATTATCCACATTCCTAAGAACAAGTGATAGCTGAGTAGTCGAATCTGGATGTCGAAGATATAAAATTCTCTCAGAACAAATAATCTTGGCATCATATCACACTAGCCAGTCCATACGCAAAATCATTTCAAATCCAAAATAGTGAATATCGTGCAGATTCGTATGGAAAGAAAAACCACAAAGAACAATCTCAACATCACTACAAAGCATGCTAAGTATTGCAGATCCCTCAATAGGATTCGCAATCCTCGAAGAAGTAATAAGGCAAAAAACATCCAACTGTATATCATCAACAAGCATCTTCGATACGAATGAGTGTGACACACTCATATCGAAGAGGACTCGTATAGAATGATCATGAAATAAAATGGAACCTTCAAGAACAAAAAGGGTACCTCTTGGCTGAGAAGAACCACCAGAAGCATCAACAACATTAAGCTTTCCAGAACCAAAAGACTTTGGCTTGCTAGGGCACGAAGAAGACCAATGTCCCTCTTTCTTGCAATTACGGCAAATGCGGGGCTTGGGACAATCTCTAATCATATGATTATAAGAGCCACAATCATAACACTCCTTCTGAGTAGGAGGTTTTCCACTAGGCTAAGAACTAGGACCAGATCCAATGAGCTTCTTCTTCTTGGAAGGGAAAAACTTCCGCTTATGAAATGGGAACTTCTTCTTATTGGGGTTCTTGCAAACCTCAACCTCATCACCACTCTCACTCTCCTTCTCGAAGGCTTCGAGATGAAGCGCTGAGTCAACCAACTCCTCAAAAGAAAGCTTAAGCTGGAGCATCAAAGATTTCTTCAAATATTTCTTGAGGCCAGAAACAAACTTGAGATTATTCTTATAAGAAGTGCTAATGTATTCGAGACCATATTTGGACAAGGCCTCGAAAGAAGAAACATACTCTGAAGTAGAAGACTTCCCTTGCTTCAACTCAATAAAGCGACGGGCTAAGAGAGCTTTCTTGTATTCAGGAACGAACTTAAGTTCGAATCGCTCCCAAAATTGTAGCTAAGTAAGAGTGGACTCATCAATCTCAATAATAAAAAGCTCATACCAATCAAGAGCACGCTCTTGCAACATACTAGATGCTACCAGAACTCGGTGGTGGTCAGAAAGCCCCATGCGAGTAAAAATGCACTCACATGTACGAAGCCATGCCTTGACCTTAAGAACAGACTCTGAGCCTTTGAAAGGCTTGCCTCCAAGATAAGAAAAATCACTACACATGCACGCAAAAGCAGACTTACACGAAGGAGACGAAGGAGTAGGAACTGGATGCTGAGTGCTTCTAAATAACTCCATGAACTGATCAGCAGACATATAAACGCCGTTCGGATGTGAGCCACTAGATTGCCCAACATCCAAGTATCGTCCTCTGACTCTTACAACCATTAGCTGAAAGTTAAGATAAGGTAAAGATTATTCACATGGTAAATATCATTAATTCAAATATAGTATACTACGGAATTAAAATGCATTTCTAGACGTATTCCCAAACTTCTATATACCCCAAAGGACATGGAAAGAACAAAGGCACGATGATTCCAGGATTCGTAACACTTGTATTACACTTTGATGTAGCATAATATGTATTTATGTGTTTATCATATTTTGTTTTGAACCTCGCTCTGATTCCAAGCAGTAACGCCCCATCCCAAGACCCACACTAACAGAGGGTATTACGGAGTAATATTGTCTGCTAGAGTAGAGAATAGGGTTGGTTAGGAGCGACCATCCGTAAGCTTTGTCTTAAACAAGTATTGGATACGTCGATTGGGTGCACTAATTTTTTTTTCTCTTTACCTTTTTCTTGTGGATTGACTTACCCAATAAACATTTAACACAAAACTATGGTGGCTAATGGATCTGTTCAGAACAAAATACAATAATAACAAATATACAACATGTCACAGAATAGCAGACGCACACATATATACAGATACATCGTCAGTACACTACATAGTGATACAAAAGTGAGTGGTAACACAGACCACCTATATATAAATCATGTTCGAAAAGAATATACATAGATCAGAGTACACAAAAAGATAGCTAAACAACAACACAAAAGGTGGACTAGCATCCAAAAGATAGCAAAGTGGACCATAACGGAAGCAGCTAAATGGGAATCTGCAGCAGGTGGTTAGCCTGAAACAACTCGATCTCACCCAAGTATATAAAATACACGGGTCAGTCAAGCTTAAATAAACTGATCAGAGAATGATAGGTGAAGTGTAAGGATAATAAATAATAATTCTTCTCAATAGAGAAGAAGCAACAACAACATATGTCATCTCATAATTCATGGGATGATAACAACTAGAATATCATATGAAATTCTCATGAAAAGGGCAACAACAACAACATCGATTAAATCACGTATAAATGCCTCATATCATCGGCTTCAACATTGACATAATAAAAGGCTTCCATTAACAACAGGAAGCTAGGCTCCATGGCTAAGCCATATATAAAATCTCAATCAACAACAAAACAACAAGATGGAAACCGCATCATAGCACTAAATAGGGCACGGAAGGTCCCAATAACCACATAATGTATTCACCATATGAAAATCTTTGTATAGCACATAGGTTATATATAACTCCAAGAACAACATTATGGTGAACATAATGGAAAACAACAAAAACTAAAAATCAATAAGAATGAAATCTAGAAATAGCAACAACAACGGTATGGATCCATAACAAAAACAACTGCACGTGCATATAATAAGTGGCCTCCCCGGCCTTGCCAAGTACTATAATAGTGCACTTATCAACATGGCCCCCCGGCCTGATGTACATATGTGGCTCCACCGACCTAGCGCTAGTGCCCCCTTCGGCCTAGTACTTGCAACAACAACGGAATGTGTTACCAACTTCCAAATGTGTGTAGCTTCAAAGAACAAGTCCGGGATTAACCAATATAGCAAACCTACATGTCCCATATCACGTGATTTATTATATCATTTAAGTCGATTCCTTGTTCTCTCGAAGAGTTCAAAAATTATGTGTTTTTATATAGAAAATACTTACTTTGAGAAAACGGGTTTTCAAATGATTTTGAAAATTATTTGGAAATTATAGCTCTGAAATTCTCTTTATTATAGAAAATACATACATATATATATATATATATATATATATATATATATATATATATATATAGCTTTAAAAATAATAATAAATTTTTGTAAAACATTTATTTTGAAAGCCTTTCCATTTTAAAAATCATTCCGAAAATGGTTTAGAAAACATGTGCACACAAACAGCAAAAATCAATGAAAATTCAATAAAATTAGCATACGACAAAACCCAAATGAAACTATTAATTCGTAGTGCGAATCGACGTTAATGTCGGCTTTTCTATTATTAGGAGTTAGCCTTTTAGAACCATCTCAAAAAAATGCTCGAAATCATCGAATCCAAAAACAATTCAACGGAAAATGCCCAAACTTTGCAAAAGAACTCAGGCCAATGGCTTGTTTTGCCAGTTTGCCCTTTTTAAACTTAGAATTTGAGAAAACATAAAACACAAAAGTTGAAGATGATTGCGATAGCTTTAAGAAAAAGAATCAACTAATTTGAAAATTTGAGTCAAAAGTTGCAGCAATTTCAATACTCAGGTCTAAAATTACAAAACCGTGGATAATTAAAATAACGACAGGGTTGCAGCTTAAAGACCTAATTTGACCCTGTAGGTCATAGAATTTGATAAATCGTAAAACATGAAAGTTGAAGAGAATTTATATAGATAGAAGCCAGAATAGGAATCACGTAGTTTGGACATTAGAGTCAAAAGTTATGGCAATTTCAATTCTTGGGTCTAAAATTACTAAACTGTGTACAATTAGCATAACAATAGGGTTGCGGCTTAAAGAACCAATTTGACCCTATAGGTCATAGGGTTTGATAAATCATAAAATATGAAAGTTGAAGAGCATTGCCATATCTAGAAGTCAGAAAAAGAATCATTCAATTTGGAAATTTTTGTCAAAAGTTATGGGAATTTCAATTCTCAAGATTTGGTTTATCTTAGAGAAAGAAAGGAATGAAAGGAAGGAGAAGATGGATTGTACGTACAGGCACAAGTTTCCTCTCCTGACTATTCTAGAAAATGGGTTTGAGCTTGGTGTTAATTTTCTTACCCAATAAGCAATAATGTTATAATACTTAGACAAATTTTAGTTATGTTATACTATTATTAACATGTTTACACCATTTTCAACACTTAATTCACCAAATAATTTGTACAAAACATGTTTCTATCTTTATACAAATGCAACTAACATGTTTTAAATTACTTTAGCCACTAAAAATAAATTTCCATCATTAAAATTTCATTTTGATTAAATACTTAAATTTACACTATTATTTACACAAAACAGCATTTTAATCAACAAAAATTAGACAAAAATCTTTTCCCCTTCAAATTCATCATAAAAACTACATTAATATTATTCTTACACCCAAATGTTAAATAAAATTCCATATTTTTATTTACAATATTTACCATATTTAATTTAATACATCATTAAAATTAACAAAAATCACTATTTGACCACTATTTCGATAATTGTTACATTCTACCAAAATAAAACAATTCAATGTTCAATATTATCCCCAAATAACTTATTAAAGTTTTAAAAACTTTATTCTTTCCATTTTATATTTATTTACAACAAATAAATGCTGAATTATTGCTTTTATCTTTTATTTAATTGATTCACCACCAAATTAATTTAATTCCATTATCCATATTTAATTTCCAACCAAACCATCTTATTACCATTTTATTTCACCAAGTACACATTGTTTATTATAAAACAAACAATTTTTAATAAGATTTTACATCTCCAAATTTATTTTATTCCTCCATTTTAAATTATAACCATCGTTATAATTTATTTTCATAGGTAATCACAAAACCATGGTTGTTACACAATGTATATATTTCTTTGTATTAAATAACTGGTTTTGGAAAGATAGAAATTTTATAAACTTAAACGTAGAAATGTATAAAAATATCAAAGATTTATATATAATTGTGATAATATTAAATTATATGGACTTGAATGAAAATATTGTTTTACCATTTATGTCGGTACAAAAAAGGTATATATACATTAAATTATCATTTTTTATGATTTATTAGATAAATTAATAAATAATTGTTAGTTGGATTTAGTTAACCAAATAAAATTCAAGATCAATTAACAAACTCAAATATATGAACTTGAATGTAAAATAATATTAGAAAACTTAGGAGAAATCTGTAGATAATTGGGGAAATTATTGAATGTTGGCATGTAAATGTAAAATGATAGAAGAGAATATAAGTAGAACATTGTAATAGTTTGTATATAATTATGAAATTTTAAAATTATTTGGACTTGAATGAAAAATTAATTTTATCATTTTTGTCAATATGAATGCGGTACACATATTGAATTGTCATTTTGAAATATTTATTAGGTAAGTTAATGAATATTCGTTAATTGTATTTATTTCAAAAGCTTAAATGTAAGATCGCTAACTAAATTTAATATATATGGACTTAAATGTAAAATAACAGAAAAAACATGGAAGAAATCTATAAATAATTGTTAAAATTAGTATTAAAGTTTAATGATAGAATAGAGAACTAATAGAAACACTGTAATAACAACAACAAAATAAGCTGTAAGGACGTGAAATAGAATATCTGGAGAGAATTAAGGAGAGAAGAGAGAATTCCTAAGATCAATAAGAGGTTTAAATTCTTCTGCTTTACTATTATTTAATAGATTATCACTAGATTTTTTATTTTCACGTCCTCACAATTTATTTTTATTATAATTATTGCAATGTTTTTACTGGTTCTCTCTTCTGTCGTTAAAATTTAATACTAATTTTAACAATTATTTGCAGATTTCGTCTAAGTTTTCTCTGTTATTTTACATGTAAGTCCATATTCATTAAATTTAGCTAGGTGGTCTTAAATTTTAGCTTTTTAACAAAATACAATTAATGAATATTCACTATTTTTTTCGAAAATGACAAATATTCATTAATTGATCTACTAAATTTTATAACATGACAATTCAATATGCGTACCACATTCATATTGTCAGAAATGGTAAAAATAATTACAATTAAGTCCAAATAGTTTTAAAATTGCAATTCAATATGTGCACCACATTCATATTTTTCATTTAAGTCTAGATAGTTTTAGATTTCCATAATTATATACAAACTATTACAATGTTTTACAAATATTCTCTCATATCATTTTACACTTAAATGCTAACTTTCAATATTTTTTGCAATTACTTATGTATATCACCTAAGTTTTTTTATATTATTTTACATTCAAGTACATATATTTGAATTTATTATTTGATCTTGAATTTAATTTTTTTAATTAAATCCAACTAAAAAATATTAATTAATCGATTTAATAAATCATAAAAAATGATAACTCAATGCGTATTTGCTGACATAATTGTAAAATATATATTCACTCAAGTCCATATAATTTAATATTTTCACAATTATATACAAAAATTCATTTGCTACTTTACAATTTTCTATATTTAGTTCATAAAATTTCTTTCTTTCTAAAATTAGTTATTTAATACAAAGAAATATATATACATAATTTTTTCTTTCTAAAGTTGGTATTTCATTATGAATAAATATATATAAAAAATTTGTTTCCAAAATTGATAAATGATCGCAAACATATATAACTTTTTTCCTTCATAAAATTGGTACGTCACGTTATATTATTAAATTATATTTTGTGTAGAATAACATTACAATTAATGATAAGTGATGAATGTTTGTATTTTGTAATATGGAATTTTTTTTTCAATTAGTACATTTTTGTAGAAAAAGTTATATTTTAATTAGTTATATTCATAATCTGAGTTAATCAATGTACAAAAATTATACCATATTTTGACTAGAAATATTTTTTTTATATTTATTATCTTTTTTTACATAAATGTTAAATACTTTTTGAAATTTTTTATTATAAAATAAAAATAGTAAAGTATGAAACAATGGATTAAAAATCATTTTTTTACAAAATTAAAATGACAATATGATTTGTAATATTTTAGGTCTTATTTTTACTTGATATTTCTTTTAGTAGTTAAATAAATATTTTTTATCACTCTGGTAATGCTATATAATTATTTTGATGAATATGTGCTGCAAGAACTATAAATGCATATAAATATATTGAGTCTTTGGTATCACACTTCTATTTTTAAGTTTTTGTCATCATTCTCTCAAGTGATACTTGAAATTTAATATATACATCATTTATCTTTTAGTCAAATGTATCAAAACCTAAATGTCAATATTAAAATATATGTACATGAATATTTTTTTATGAAGTTTTTTTAAAATATTAATCTCAAAAATTATTAGAATGCTTATTTTCATTTACTTGATTGTCAAATAATGAATCCAAAAAATAGTAAATAATATATAACTCATTTTCATCAACAAGAAAGATATTTTAATTTTTACTAAAATGTAAAAATGTGTGAATCTCATAACAAAAATGCATAGTTATAAATACAGTAGTTTCAATTATAAATCATTTGTCCTAAAAAAATCATTGATATTGCATAATAAATCATATTCTTCAAGCATAGTTATAATATTATTTTTCTACAACATATCGTGTGCAACGCACGGTTACACTAGTGTTATATAAAAGCTGAGTTTTAATTTGTGTGCCATTTCATTTTCAATTTTCTCAAAAATCTCCAATGTTGCCACATGTCCATATAATTTAATTCTCTCAATCAGTTTACTATACAAACATTTGTTCTTTATTTATTACTTATCTATCTGTCATTTACTATGAAAAGTAAATTTTATACTTTCAGTTTCACGTTCCTCTCCTTATTTTGTCATCTTTTCATACTATGTGGTAAGCGTTTTCAATTGTATTTTATATTTTATACCTGTAATTTATTATTTATTATATCAATTTGAACATATTTATTGTTATTGTCGTAGTTATCTTTATTTCATTGAATGGTTTGAAAATTCTTAAAATTATATACCTTAAAAAAAACTACTTAGTGAAAATAACTAAATCAAAATTCTTATATCTATGCTAATATAGTTCAATATATGGTTAGTATTTTTTTCTCACACCTTTATTCTCATCCTAAATGTTATATTCCCATAAATTCTAGATTAAATTTTACATGAAAATCCAGCATACACTTTAAACATTTGTTGAATCAATTATATTGAAGTTTAATATAGGTCGATGTATCCTCATCCCAAGTGTTTATTTTTCATAAATTATAATTAAAATTTTACATTAAAGCACATCTTCTTCTATGAATGCTTATCGAAAATTTATTTTGTGATCGTCCTCATTTATAAAATACCTTCCTTAAAATATAAATCATATACCTTTCCGTTTGACACTTTTCTTATTTTCAGCCATAATTATGATAGTTTTTGTTCATGGAATAAATTAATTTTCATTTCATAAGTCGATTTCATTCCCCTTTCAAAAACAAAACAAATCAATTAACTTGAAACATGTCAAGATCTCTTCACATGGCTAATTGAATATTCTATCCCATCTGTAATGACCCATCATTTCGAACCATTCAAATCGACAATAAACCACACATGTCTGACTTGAATTGCTCAAAACAACATATTATTATTTATATTTGACAAAACTTAGCATATGCAGTAAATAAATCAATCATAGAATCACACACACAAAGTATTACAACAATACGCAACGGAATAGATAAACATAGTAGTTTATGAAGTTACTACAACATCAGAGTCTAAAGCAAATACAACAGAAATCCCAAATACATAGAAGATGCTAATACATAAACAAATGACAAAGTCTGATGTAGAAATAACTGAAATAGAAAATAACTAAGCAAGTAGGTATAAAGATCCCAAACTAGTCTTCAGCTCCAAAGATGAATCTCGAATGTTGAAATCCTCAAGCTGACCCGAGCATAAAGCAAAAAAATTACTCAAGTCAGGATTAACATTCTTATGCAAGTAAATCGGCTCAAGTGAAATGCAATAATAATGTAACGACCCTAGATTTTAATTTAATTTAAATTGATAATTAAATGAATTTTTGAATAAAATGGTAAGATAAATTGATTTAAATGGAAGCGAGTTTCCCCGAATTCGACTAGAAAATATATAAAGTCATATGGATTTGACAATTTGTATATATGTGAATATATATTTAAATTGGATTTGAAATAAAATCTTAAATAAATGGTTTTAAAAATAAATATAGAAATATATATGTATATACATTAGATATGAATTGTAAATGAATGGTTTAATAATAATTGATAATAATAAGTATTACAATTGATGGTTAATAATAATTTGAATTTATAAATTTAATATAAAACAATAAATATTAAAGTAAAATAAACAATTTAAGTTAAAATAAAAGAGGAATAAAAATAAGACAATGGAACAAAAGAAATGACAAAACAAATGTATGCATACAAACATAATTAAAATAGAAAATTATTTGCAATACAAAGTATACTAAACAAAGGAAAGAAAATACAAACATAAAATATGTACACAAGACAAAAAATCTAAGTACAAACAAATAAAACAAGCTTGCATAATATACAAAGAAAATAAAAGAGATGTGTATGCAGGCAAATAGAAAGTAAGTATAAAAACAAAACAAAGCATAAAGTACTAAGCAAATAAAATAAGTTGCAGCCCCCAAAACAAATTCACTTCAGCCGAGATAAAGGCAAGAACAAAGTAAGGAATGGAAACAAAGTACCAAAGCATTTATTGCTGGCACAAAGAAGATATCCTACTGCCATACCTCTAGTACATACTTCATCCCCCAAGCAAGGAAAATCTCTGAGTTGAAGATTCATAAACAATTTCTAAGTACAAAAAAAAAATATAATATCACTATATTGTACAAAATAATAGCTTACCTATCATCTTCTTTTCTTTATACATATCAGTCTCGTTCATTTTCAAGCTGAGTAAAACCAGAGAAAAACATCATTTCATATTGAAAACAACTTCTTAAACTTAAACAACATCTGGAATCAAGCTAGGCAGGGATTCAATTCAAGGATCAAATTCAAACAGCAACTATGCAACTCAAAACATCAAGCAAAGTTTAAAAACAAATCAAATGCAAAGATTCAACTCAATGTGAATATCAAGTATCAGACCAAAGATAAAGGTTTTCAAAAAAAATCAAATATGCAGTTTCAAACAAAAAAAAGGGGCAGCCCTCTTTTCTTTCCTATCAAGGTGAGTAACTTCACTTTTGAAAACTTAAGATAAAATTTGGTTGTTTGTGGGTAAATGAAAGTGAATAAGCATTTGCAGGTGAATATCTGATGTGAATATTATTGTGTGCATGATATATATATACACTCTGCTCTGTTTGTTTTTCAAGCTCAAAATTCTATTAAAAAATCCTTACCACATGATCTGGTTCTTAATAGGATCTGATTTTCAAACAAATATTGTTCGATTTGACCTAGATTAATGTTTTAAAATTTTAGTTAGTCAATATAAGGCTTGTTTGTCTCTAGAAGTATTTAAACATATGTGTATGTTAAATAAAGTCAAAACTCAAGCTTGTTAATTTATCAATTCAGTATTACAAATTGAATACTCTAATCAAAACATGATTTTTAAGACAAAAATTAAGATTTTTGGATTAAGCATAGAGGTGCAGTTTGGTATTGAACAGAGATGGGGTTATTCGAATTTTCTGGTGATCCATGTATCGTGGAGGCTGGGGGTTCTTCGTGATGGTAGAGGGATGACCCGAGAACCTTGGAAAAATGTATGATGATGATGCAAATCAACGTGGCGTTGGGGGTTGCTCGAGTTTGTCAGCAACCCTAGTTTTGGGTGCTTTGGGGTTTTGGATCGGTGTAACCTCTCTGAAGCACCGAGTGCCACGCACTTTTGCGTAATGGAAGAGAGGGAGTTGAAGAAGCTGTAGCCAGAATTGTTGACCTCCTAGTGGTCGGAGCGGTGAAAACGAGGCAATGTTGACAGGTTTTGGGTGGAAGTTGCTTTTTGCTGTTCCAGGTTTGGAGTTCGAGCTCGAAATTGATTTCGAGATAGAGACGAGGTTCTGGTGGTCGGGGAGAGAAGTATCGATGATTGTTGACATGTTCGACAATGTAGCATGGCCTGGAATTGATCGGCGATGATGTGCAGGTGCACCGTGCATCGTTCTGGAGTCTGGAAGTATGGCTTAGCAATGGGTTTGGTCAGAGGTGGAACTCGAGTTTACTCGAGTAATTTAAGTAATTTACTCGAAGTGGAGCCAGTGTTTTTGTGGTTTCGACTCGAAGCATTTTTTGTCTTGCCTCGGGTTGATTTCTTGATTTCAGGTTTTACAGGAAACCTGTTATCCTGTTTTAAAAATTCCAGATTTTGAAATTAAATAGTTTTATAACTTTAAATGTTTACATAAATTAAAATTTTAAAGTAAATCTCTAAAAATGTTAAATTTAAAAGGAATTTGATTTTAAACTGTTTTAAAATTCTTTCATAACAAAATATTACTTTAACATGTGAATTTAAAATGGATAATTTAATCATTTAAATTAATTAATGACTTGTAATTAAATAAGTAATTAAAGGTTCAAATCATTAATTAAAGTAATTAATTTGAGAAGAATTTATTTACTAAATGTAAATTAATAAATGAAAGTGATTAAGAAATGATTTTAAGGATTAATCACTTATTGAAATTAATGTTGGATATTTTGATTTATTAAGGTTAATAAATTATGAAATTGGTTTAAAGGTTGATTTAATTAATATGATTGATTAAGAATGATTTAATAAATTAAAGTGTTTGATAAATTAATTTATATCAAATTATTTGTAATTAATTAATAAATCATTATTAGATAATTAATTCATAAGTAATTTATTTGATTTAAAATAAATTGAATTAATTAGGATTTAAACAATTAATTAATCCTGCTTACAAATGTTTATTGAATGCTTATGAATGATTGTATTGTATGAAATGCCTTGAATTGATTATCCTATCTGATCTGTGACACTTTGTTCTGTGATTGTGCCATGTATAATTTATTCATTTATTTACATCTGCATATTATCTGTGAATTGTGAATGGAAGATAAGCATTATATCGCTTATCAACTATAATTCTATGTTTTAATCTGTGATGATTGATGATGTTGCACTATTGTGTAAAACCCATGGACCACACTTATACACACACCAATATGGATTTCACGAGGAAATCGATTAAGTCACAGATTTTTGAAATAGTTTTAAATTTGAATATTCGAATTCAAATGTTTTGGAAATGGATTGGGTTTAAAGTGAAAAGCTTTTGAAATGGAATTTCATAGATGAAATTTAATTTGAATTACTCGATAAAATATGAAGTTGAATAATTTGATTTGAACTTAAATTCAAAATGTGAAACTGAATTCTATGATTTGAAACTAGGGATTAAAAATGTTATACCAGTTACATATGGGTTAAACTATTTTAAAAGTATTGATTTGGGGATGCGAATAGAATTCAAGGGCTTTAACTCGTGTAAATATAATTGAATTTTTCTGAAACGAAAACTGTTTGTTTTCAAATAATAAAAGCTTTCACATAAGAAATGAATGTCCAATTTGTGTTAAAAAGAATTTCAAGTTTGAGAATGAAGATAATTTCCAAGTTATGATAATGATTTGAAAGCTATAAGTTGAATCTTGATTTAAAGATTCAACAAGTTAATCGAATTTTGAAAGCTATGAGTTAAATCTTTGATTTAAAGATTTAACGAGTTAATCCAAATGAAATAGAAATTGTTTTGAAATCTGTAAATGGAACTTTGTGAAATAAATCTTTTTGTAATATAAAGATTTGAAATGGTAATTGGTTTAAACCATTTGAAAGAAAGTTTTGGGTTTTAAGTTGTGACTTAATTGAAATCCCAATATCCATATATTTCTTGTAAATATTGCGCTCACTGTTCGGTTTAGCAGGGAGAGGACCTTTGTGTCATATATCCCATTCCGAATATGTGATATGTCGTTATGGATAGCATTTGAAGACCGGTGGTGAAGACCAGATATTTTCGAAAACGTAAGGACAACTCGTCGAATGTCTTTGCATCGAATGGTCCCCGGTATAGAGACTCCATATGTGATGGGAAGTCCGAACGTGATTAGTGAATATCCGGATTGCAAGGACTTCTTTGTAAGTGCCTTCGGTTCTGTTCGAGCCTGGAACAGACTTGTATGGATAGTATTTCTGACATTACAAATTGAGATATAAAGCTGATTTCTTTCAAATATATTTCTGACATTACAAATTGAGATATAAAGCTGATTTCTTTCAAATATATTTCTGTTGGTGGCGGAGAATTTATTCTCTTAGCTTAACACCCTTCTCTGAGACGTACGAGCTCAGAGGTTGTATAGTTGAAGGTTATCAGCGATATATTCCCAATTTGGTAATGTGACATGCTGAGTGTTGCTGTGAAATGATCATTGTGTTGATTATTTGTGATAGGATCATTTATTTGATCGTCTATCCTGGTGATCATTTCTATGATCATTTGTTGACCCAAAGCATGGCTTTTGTATAAAGTATGTTTTTGTGGACGAGACTTCGTCGAGCCTCACACCTCGGGAATGGTCAAAACAGAAAAGATGCAGCAAGGTTATGAGGGGTAGCGCCCTTTAGGATATGTGCATTTCCTTCTGGAAAAGGGTGGTATCATGGTATGGAGCCCAGATACTTACTCATGTTGAAAACACTTTATGATTGTGTGAATTGATTACGAGCGCTCGGTTGAAAGGTCCCAAAGGACCGGGGGATGGCATATTCGGTCAGTTGTTACTCAGTTAGGGGTAACCCGGCCTTGTGTTGGTAGAGATCCGGTTTGGTTCTCGGGGATGTCCTTCCAGAGGCATTCTCATGTGGCAATGGGAAGTTCCTTGGCCTGATCATTCGTTGGAAATCCAAAGAAACACTACGATCTTGTACGGTATTAGTTGTAGAACCTATCATTCACTTATGGTGGCGCCCCACTGTTTGGATGGTAGCTATAGTAGGCATAGTTCGGAATGTCTATGCTGGCTAAGATTTATATTCTACTTTCGAAATGAATCTTTTCTACACTATGCACTAGTAATAATATCAAATGTTTCTTTTTAATGCGTATCAAGCATCTTTGACTATCATAAGAAGAAATCTCCTCCAAGTCTGCGTTTGCATTGTGTGTGTGGCGGGAGGTCTTATGGTAGTCTCATTTCAAAAAGCATTGCGAATTAACTTTAAAATATTTCTTTGAATGTTTTAAAAGATAAACTGTTTTTGTTGCTCACACCAGTCCCACGACTGATCCGGAGTTTATTGTTTCTTTCCTAAACTCTGGATGCTCATTATTTTCTACACGGGCAGTCTAGAGTTGGGTTTTCAGATAGTTAGATATAGTGGATTATCTGGAGTTAGTTCAGTCTTTGGATCGGACCAGACTTGCTTATGCTTGGTGCATCGTTATTGGGGGTTCGAGCTATTGCTGGATTGATTCTTGGAGATGGAGTTGCAGTTCTCGGAGTTCTCTTTTGAAGACTATCGCAGAGTCATATTGTTCCGTATGCTAGATGTTATATATCGTTTTCTTCTCCGCTGCTATTTTATTGTATCATATCTCTGATGTATATTGATATCTATTGGATCATCTGTTGTATCAGATATTGTATCAAAGCTGTATATCAATGTATTATTCTTTTATTTCGCTGTGTTATTTACTTAATGTTGTTATAAGCTCCGGCGAATCGGATTTGAACGGTCGAATCTATGGCATTCGAATACGATTTGAAGTATGGATGTCGATTTTCGAAGGTCAAGTCAGGATCGCTACAATTGGTATCAGAGCTAAGGTTGAACTTTAGCTCAGGAGTGTAACACATTAAGTAGCTCATTAGAGATGGGATGAAGTATATCCTAGAATGAGTATATCCCTAAGATATCTATTCGAATGTCTCAGTAAATTCTCTTGCTATTCACCGATAGTAAGTATGAGTGCAAGAAGAGAACGAGATAGGGGACAGGGAAATACGACTATAATTGGTCAATGCTCTGTAACAACAGTGGAAACTAATTCCTCCATCAATTTTCTTTGATTCGTTTTTAAATTCTTTTGATTGCTTCGTGACAGCTCTAGAAGTAGTTCGGTGCGTTGATGCTCTACGAATCGTTGTAGAAAATTCTTGCTTCGTATTTCATCGGGTTCTTATCGGCTTTTCGATTTAAACCTTAATGAATATGAATTGGAAATTCTGTATAAATGGGAAATTTGAAATTGAAAATTTAAATAAATTGGAAATTTTAAATTAAGTTAAATTGATTAATAAACTATGAAGGATAATTTAAATTAAATCGATAAAATAATTTTGTTTAAAAATTTTAAATTCTATTAAAATTTCTTGTACTATTGTTGATATTCTGATTTGATAAGCCAAATGCAGAATAGATATCTAGTTTGACATGGAGAATTGTTCTTCTATCTTTCGTCTATCTTCGTTAGCTCTCTTTGGCGAATTTCGAGGACGAAATTCTTTTAAGGGGGGAAGTTTGTAACGACCCTAGATTTTAATTTAATTTAAATTGATAATTAAATGAATTTTTGAATAAAATGGTAAGATAAATTGATTTAAATGGAAGCGAGTTTCCCCGAATTCGACTAGAAAATATATAAAGTCATATGGATTTGACAATTTGTATATATGTGAATATATATTTAAATTGGATTTGAAATAAAATCTTAAATAAATGGTTTTAAAAATAAATATAGAAATATATATGTATATACATTAGATATGAATTGTAAATGAATGGTTTAATAATAATTGATAATAATAAGTATTACAATTGATGGTTAATAATAATTTGAATTTATAAATTTAATATAAAATAATAAATATTAAAGTAAAATAAACAATTTAAGTTAAAATAAAAGAGGAATAAAAATAAGACAATGGAACAAAAGAAATGACAAAACAAATGTATGCATACAAACATAATTAAAATAGAAAATTATTTGCAATACAAAGTAAACTAAACAAAGGAAAGAAAATACAAACATAAAATATGTACACAAGACAAAAAAATCTAAGTACAAACAAATAAAACAAGCTTGCATAATATACAAAGAAAATAAAAGAGATGTGTATGCAGGCAAATAGAAAGTAAGTATAATAACAAAACAAAGCATAAAGTACTAAGCAAACAAAATAAGTTGCAGCCCCCAAAACAAATTCACTTCAGCCGAGATAAAGGCAAGAACAAAGTAAGGAATGGAAACAAAGTACCAAAGCATTTATTGCTGGCACAAAGAAGATATCCTACTGCCATACCTCTAGTACATACTTCATCCCCCAAGCAAGGAAATCTCTGAGTTGAAGATTCATAAACAATTTCTAAGTACAAAAAAAATATATATATAATATCACTATATTGTACAAAATAATAGCTTACCTATCATCTTCTTTTCTTTATACATATCAGTCTCGTTCATTTTCAAGCTGAGTGAAACCAGAGAAAAACATCATTTCATATTGAAAACAACTTCTTAAACTTAAACAACATCTGGAATCAAGCTAGGCAGGGATTCAATTCAAGGATCAAATTCAAACAGCAACTATGAAACTCAAAACATCAAGCAAAGTTTAAAAACAAATCAAATGCAAAGATTCAACTCAATGTGAATATCAAGTATCAGACCAAAGATAAAGGTTTTCAAAAAAGATCAAATATGCAGTTTCAAACAAAAAAAAGGGGCAGCCCTCTGTTCTTTCCTATCAAGGTGAGTAACTTCACTTTTGAAAACTTAAGGTAAAATTTGGTTGTTTGTGGGTAAATGAAAGTGAATAAGCATTTGCAGGTGAATATCTGATGTGAATATTATTGTGTGCATGATATATATATACACTCTGCTCTGTTTGTTTTTCAAGCTCAAAATTCTATTAAAAAATCCTTACCACATGATCTGGTTCTTAATAGGATCTGATTTTCAAACAAATATTGTTCGATTTGACCTAGATTAATGTTTTAAAATTTTAGTTAGTCAATATAAGGCTTGTTTGTCTCTAGAAGTATTTAAACATATGTGTATGTTAAATAAAGTCAAAACTCAAGCTTGTTAATTTATCAATTCAGTATTACAAATTGAATACTCTAATCAAAACATGATTTTTAAGACAAAAATTAAGATTTTTGGATTAAGCATAGAGGTGCAGTTTGGTATTGAACAGAGATGGGGTTATTCGAATTTTCTGGTGATCCATGTATCGTGGAGGCTGGGGGTTCTTCGTGATGGTAGAGGGATGAACCGAGAACCTTGGAAAAATGTATGATGGTGATGCAGATCAACGTGGCGTTGGGGGTTGCTCGAGTTTGTCAGCAACCCTAGTTTTGGGTGCTTTGGGGTTTTGGATCGGTGTAACCTCTCTGAAGCACCGAGTGCCACGCACTTTTGCGTAATGGAAGAGAGGGAGTTGAAGAAGCTGTAGCCGGAATTGTTGACCTCCTAGTGGTCGGAGCGGTGAAAACGAGGCAAGGTTGACAGGTTTTGGGTGGAAGTTGCTTTTTGCTGTTCCAGGTTTGGAGTTCGAGCTCGAAATTGATTTCGAGGTAGAGACGAGGTTCTGGTGGTCGGGGAGAGAAGTATCGATGATCGTTGACATGTTCGACAATGTAGCATGGCCTGGAATTGATCGGCGATGATGTGCAGGTGCACCGTGCATCGTTCTGGAGTCTGGAAGTATGGCTTAGCAATGGGTTTGGTCAGAGGTGGAACTCGAGTTTACTCGAGTAATTTAAGTAATTTACTCGAAGTGGAGCCCGTGTTTTTGTGGTTTCGACTCGAAGCATTTTTTGTCTTGCCTCGGGTTGATTTCTTGATTTCAGGTTTTACAGGAAACCTGTTATCCTGTTTTAAAAATTCCAGATTTTGAAATTAAATAGTTTTATAACTTTAAATGTTTACATAAGTTAAAATTTTAAAATAAATCTCTAAAAATGTTAAATTTAAAAGGAATTTGATTTTAAGCTGTTTTAAAATTCTTTCATAACAAAATATTACTTTAACATGTGAATTTAAAATGGATAATTTAATCATTTAAATTAATTAATGACTTGTAATTAAATAAGTAATTAAAGGTTCAAATCATTAATTAAAGTAATTAATTTGAGAAGAATTTATTTGCTAAAGGTAAATTAATAAATGAAATTGATTAAGAAATGATTCTAAGGATTAATCACTTATTGAAATTAATGTTGGATATTTTGATTTATTAAGGTTAATAAATTATGAAATTGGTTTAAAGGTTGATTTAATTAATATAATTGATTAAGAATGATTTAATAAATTAAAGTGTTTGATAAATTAATTTATATCAAATTATTTGTAATTAATTAATAAATCATTATTAGATAATTAATTCATAAGTAATTTATTTGATTTAAAATAAATTGAATTAATTAGGATTTAAACAATTAATTAATCCTGCTTACAAATGTTTATTGAATGCTTATGAATGATTGTATTGTATGAAATGCCTTGAATTGATTATCCTATCTGATCTGTGACACTTTGTTCTGTGATTGTGCCATGTATAATTTATTCATTTATTTACATCTGCATATTATCTGTGAATTATGAATGGAAGATAAGCATTATATCGCTTATCAACTATAATTCTATGTTTTAATCTGTGATGATTGATGATGTTGCACTATTGTGTAAAACCCATGGACCACACTTATACACACACCAATATGGATTTCACGAGGAAAACGATTAAGTCACAGATTTTTGAAATAGTTTTAAATTTGAATATTCGAATTCAAATGTTTTGGAAATGGATTGGGTTTAAAGTGAAAAGCTTTTGAAATGGAATTTCATAGATGAAATTTAATTTGAATTACTCGATAAAATATGAAGTTGAATAATTTGATTTGAACTTAAATTCAAAATGTGAAACTGAATTCTATGATTTGAAACTAGGGATTAAAAATGTTATACTAGTTATATATGGGTTAAACTATTTTAAAAGTATTGATTTGGGGATGCGAATAGAATTCAAGGGCTTTAACTCGTGTAAATATAATTGAATTTTTCTGAAACGAAAACTGTTTGTTTTCAAATAATAAAAGCTTTCACATAAGAAATGAATGTCCAATTTGTGTTAAAAAGAATTTCAAGTTTGAGAATGAAGATAATTTCCAAGTTATGAAAATGATTTGAAAGCTATAAGTTGAATCTTGATTTAAAGATTCAACAAGTTAATCGAATTTTGAAAGCTATGAGTTAAATCTTTGATTTAAAGATTTAACGAGTTAATCCAAATGAAATAGAAATTGTTTTGAAATCTGTAAATGGAACTTTGTGAAATAAATCTTTTTGTAATATAAAGATTTGAAATGGTAATTGGTTTAAACCATTTGAAAGAAAGTTTTGGGTTTTAAGTTGTGACTTAATTGAAATCCCAATATCCATATATTTCTTGTAAATATTGCGCTCACTGTTCGGTTTAGCCGGGAGAGGACCTTTGTGTCATATATCCCATTCCGAATATGTGATATGTCGTTATGGATAGCATTTGAAGACCGGTGGTGAAGACCGGATATTTTCGAAAACGTAAGGACAACTCGTCGAATGTCTTTGCATCGAATGGTCCCCGGTATAGAGACTCCATATGTGATGGGAAGTCCGAACGTGATTAGTGAATATCCGGATTGCAAGGACTTCTTTGTAAGTGCCTTCGGTTCTGTTCGAGCCCGGAACAGACTTGTATGGATAGTATTTCTGACATTACAAATTGAGATATAAAGCTGATTTCTTTCAAATATATTTCTGTTGGTGGCGGAGAATTTATTCTCTTAGCTTAACACCCTTCTCTGAGACGTACGAGCTCAGAGGTTGTATAGTTGAAGGTTATCAGCGATATATTCCCAATTTGGTAATGTGACATGCTGAGTGTTGCTGTGAAATGATCATTGTGTTGATTATTTGTGATAGGATCATTTATTTGATCGTCTATCCTGGTGATCATTTCTATGATCATTTGTTGACCCAAAGCATGGCTTTTGTATAAAGTATGTTTTTGTGGACGAGACTTCGTCGAGCCTCACACCTCGGGAATGGTCAAAACAGGAAAGATGCAGCAAGGTTATGAGGGGTAGCGCCCTTTAGGATATGTGCATTTCCTTCTGGAAAAGGGTGGTATCATGGTATGGAGCCCAGATACTTACTCATGTTGAAAACACTTTATGATTGTGTGAATTGATTACGAGCGCTCGGTTGAAAGGTCCCAAAGGACCGGGGGATGGCATATTCGGTCAGTTGTTACTCAGTTAGGGGTAACCCGGCCTTGTGTTGGTAGAGATCCGGTTTGGTTCTCGGGGATGTCCTTCCAGAGGCATTCTCATGTGGCAATGGGAAGTTCCTTGGCCTGATCATTCGTTGGAAATCCAAAGAAACACTACGATCTTGTACGGTATTAGTTGTAGAACCTATCATTCACTTATGGTGGCGCCCCACTGTTTGGATGGTAGCTATAGTAGGCATAGTTCGGAATGTCTATGCTGGCTAAGATTTATATTCTACTTTCGAAATGAATTTTTTCTACACTATGCACTAGTAATAATATCAAATGTTTCTTTTTAATGCGTATCAAGCATCTTTGACTATCATAAGAAGAAATCTCCTCCAAGTCTGCGTTTGCATTGTGTGTGTGGCGGGAGGTCTTATGGTAGTCTCATTTCAAAAAGCATTGCGAATTAACTTTAAAATATTTCTTTGAATGTTTTAAAAGATAATCTGTTTTTGTTGCTCACACCAGTCCCACGACTGATCCGGAGTTTATTGTTTCTTTCCTAAACTCTGGATGCTCATTATTTTCTACACGGGCAGTCTAGAGTTGGGTTTTCAGATAGTTAGATATAGTGGATTATCTGGAGTTAGTTCAGTCTTTGGATCGGACCAGACTTGCTTATGCTTGGTGCATCGTTATTGGGGGTTCGAGCTATTGCTGGATTGATTCTTGGAGATGGAGTTGCAGTTCTCGGAGTTCTCTTTTGAAGACTATCTCAGAGTCATATTGTTCCGTATGCTAGATGTTATATATCGTTTTCTTCTCCGTTGCTATTTTATTGTATCATATCTCTGATGTATATTGATATCTATTGGATCATCTGTTGTATCAGATATTGTATCAAAGCTGTATATCAATGTATTATTCTTTTATTCCGCTGTGTTATTTACTTAATGTTGTTATAAGCTCCGGCGAATCGGATTTGAACGGTCGAATCTATGGCATTCGAATACGATTTGAAGTATGGATGTCGATTTTCGAAGGTCAAGTCAGGATCGCTACAAATAACCCAAAGGATGCTTGGGATTCCTATCCTTTAAGGATCCGTTAAACTATCTACATATACAATAGAATACGCTACATAAATAATGTCTATCATAAAGTGAAGTATTAAAGTAGTGTTAAGGCGTTACTCATATCTCCCTTAATACATTTTTATAAATGTCGTAGGCTATACAGTACTGTAACTCCACCAAACCATTGGGCTATCAGGGAGCACTCCATAGGTACGACACAAAACCAAACTTGTAGTGGGAGCGATCAGGATAAATATGACAAGGCATGCAAGGTAATGCCTAGGGTAGGATACTATCGTTTTGTACTCCCGGACTGGTGGTAACGCATAGCAGCGACTACCGCCCACCTCAGACACACTCCCATAATCAAAGGGGCGCTCCAAATCAAATCACAAAGTATAATATATGGTTTTGAAGAAGCATGCTCAATAGGGGGAGCGACCCCCTTGGCCCGGTATAGCTTTTTTTTAGTCATTTTAATCATGACCCGAAAGTCAAGGCTATCCATCATCGTTCTCTTACTTCATTCCGGTAGCGTTCATCAAACCATCCTACTTCATTCTGGATTCTCCACCACGTGCACAGTTGTTAAAGTGGTTTCAGTATTGATAGAGAGTACGACAATATCTGATCCCGGTTTCTTTAACAACCAAACGCTTATTTCACACCGTGGTCATCTTATAAAAACATTTCTTTATAAACATTTAAATAAAATCTTCAATAGTTAAAAATCTAACTTCAATTATATTTAATTTTGAAAATATTCACTTAATCACTTTTAATTAAATCAAGTTATAAAATCATACCTTCCAAAATCTCAAAATCAATAAGTTTCAAATCAATTCTTATTTAAATTCAATTCTTAACCAAACTAAATTACAAATCGACTATAATTCATATTTTAAACTTTTATTTATTAAGGTTATTACAAAATCTATTTTTAAAATATTAACATAAATTTAAATAAATATTTAAACATATTATATATTAATTAAATTAAATTTTACTATATTAAATTTTATTATATTAAATCTTATTTATTAAATTTATTTTATTTTATTAAATTAAATCTTATATTATATATTTTGAAAAATAAAGTTATAAGTCAAAAATCTAAAAATTTGCATTTTCAAAACTTTACTTAAAATTTTAAATTTCCAAATCACATAATTTAAAATCTAAATTTTGCATATATATAAAAAAATAAAGAAAATCTCTATATTAAATTTTAAAAATCAAATTTTTTAAAACATATATTTTCAAAACTTCAAAATGCACTTTAAAAACAGACCAGCGGTGTCCGTATGTAATTTTTTATCCTATGGTCAAGTGATATGGATATTTATCATTTCATCCCGTAATAATTTAAATTTATGACTATATATTGTTTCGGTCCGCAATCCTAAGGTTTCAAATCAGTAAAATTGCTCAAGTTTATCATTTCAACCCATAACAATTTTTCCCTAATATAAAGATCATTCGGATATGTATCATTTCAACCCATTGTGATTTTCCTAACAAATATATTAGAGAACTTGCAGTGTGATGGAACAATTAAATAACGTAACATATCGTTACATAGTAACATAACATCCAGAAGTGCAAGTGGCAACAGTATTAATGCAACAATGAGTTGTTTTATAGAATTCTATGGTTTGTTTGCTGAAATCATATTTTCTTAGCCTAGTTAATGTAAATTTCAATTTTCATATCCCTAAACTAATATCTTTCGTGCCAGTAATAATATAAATTAGCTATAAAAAAGTGAACTACTGAACAAGAATGTCACAAATGAACAATCCGAGACATATGATATCAATCAAGTCAAATTTTGATTGTTGTTATATACAAATTCATAAGAACACTAATCGTGAGTGGTAACTCACCTTCTGTGGCTATGAAAACAACGGTGGCGAAGAAAGTGACACAGACATGCATACGGATAAGCAACAAATCACCAAATAGACACGAAAAAGCAATGGTACAGCAAAACACTTGACAAACCGTTGCTGTAATTTCTGAACAGCGAGCACAAAAGGTAGCAGCAACTACCAGATGCGTTCGAGAAGCGGTGAGACATGGAGGTGAACGATTGTGCATATGGCGAGCCCGGGCTACCGTGCGATAGGTGGAAGCGGGGACTGGGTGCTGCATTGAGGCGGGAAGGCGGAGGAAGGCTAACGTGGTGGAGGTGGTCGGGTTTGGCTGGGCGAAGCTGGTCGGTGGGTAGCTGCTGCGTTCGGTGGAGGGAAAATGGGTCGTAGTGGGAAAGGCGGCACGGTAGAAAAGGGGAGGCAGGCATAGCAGTAGGTGTGTGGGTTGCTTTCGATGAAGGACCAGGTTTCTTCGTTCGGGTTTGGCAGTGGGGAGGTGGGTTGTGGCCAGGGAGGGAGGCTTGCTGTGGTGGAGAGGCGGATCCTAGCGGTGGAGTGCTGGCATTTAGGAAGGCTGGCGGAGCAAGGCGGAGAGGGTTTGGTAGTCGGTTCGGGTGGCGGAGCAAGGTCGGAGGGGGTGTAAGTTGCGTTCGACGGTAGGAAGGAGACGAGTTGGATTTCTTAGTATATAAACTTACTTTTTTATATTTTATTTCATAAACAGAATGAAAGTGGTTGAGGGAGAGAAAGGATGGAGTGCAGAAAATGGACCAGCATATAAATCAAACAGTGGGGAATAATAAAGGTCTGGTGTTGAATTCTGGGAATACTGAAGATTAATGACCATTAGCTTCTCCAGATAGACACATGAAAGGAGACAGAAAACCTAAAAGACTCAAAATGAGGAACCGGTACGGCTAACCTTTTTTGCCGATTTCGCCGCATACCGAATGCCAAAATACACAAATGAATATACTACAGAGACCAGCATGATAAAACGAACAAGATGGTATACATATATTAGTGATACTGGCTTCCTATCAAAACTCCATTTGACGCCAATTTATGTTGCTAAATCATGGAAAATAATTTAAACGGCACTAGAGAGGTCCAAATTTTGCGGAAGGAATCATGACGTTTTCATCAGAAAAAGTTCTACATATTTTCATGTAAAAATATTTAGGTTTCGAAAATATTTTATTTCTATTTATTTTAACCAACTTTAAATTGAAATTTCACAACCATACAAACTTACATATTTTCCGACGAAATTATTCCTCTTGTTATGTTTAAATAGACGTATCCAAATATCCAATTTTTGTTGCTAAAATTTTGTTATTCATTTTCATGAAAAATTTAGTTAATTACGCTATTTGAATCGTTAAAACTTAAGGATCGTCGCACTCATTCTCACTCGTAACTTTTCATCCCCGAAAAGGAACGAGATAGGAGAATAGAAGCAAACAGAAAGAGAAGATAGATTCAAAATGAATGGTACCTGAGACAAACAATTCAGGATTTGAAGCACGCATGGACTCGTCAGTTTCTCAGGTGCAATCCCTATCATCTATACTCCACCGTACTTTGACCAGACCGACAGATTTCCTCCTAATCTACGTCATACCTCTATTGACAATACGAAGTGGCTTCCTCTCGATAATGAGATTTAGCTCGACATCCAAATTCTCTAATAAAGCAGGCTGAATAAATCAAAGATGGATTATGGAGATATTTGCTAAGGTGAGATACGTGAAACACGTTATGCACACCCGATAGCTTCTCTGGCAAATCCACTCTATAAGCAAAAGGACTAACTCTTTCCAAAATGCGGAAAGGACCAATGAATCTAGAAGCAAGCTTCCCTCTCCGACCAAAGCGAACCCCATTCCTTAGTGACGAGATCTTAAGGAAGACCTGATCACCCACTGAAAATTCCAAATCCCTTCTCCACTTATTAGCGTACTTCTTTTTCCTATCATGAGCGATCCTCAACTTCCTCCCAATCTCCTCAACCTTCTCGGATGCTTCCTAAATCATATCAGCCCAGAACTAATCGATCACCGAATTCAGTCTAGAAAGATGGAGATTTGCAAGATCATCCGTAACGAGCAGCAAACGGAGACATTTCGATACTCGCTTGAATTCAAAAGAATGGGATTTAAATTGATTTAAGCTTAGGATGATTTAAATTCAAATTTAAGTTTACCTGATTGCTGTTATTATAAGTGAATTCAACGAGATGGAGATGATCTTCCCAAGATCCTCTATAATCAGGAACACATGCACGAAGAAGATCTTCCAGAATCTGATTCACCATTTCTGTTTGATCATCGTTCTGGGGATGGTAAGCAGTAGTAAGGTTCAAACAAGTACCCAAAGCTTCCTGACATAACGATGCCAAAAGCCCATTAGAAAACTATAGGTTTATAGTAGTGTACAGGCCAAAATCCATTACACTTTTTGTAACGACCCGAATTTATGGCCATCAAATATTGGGTGATTGACTATTTTAATTACTGAAATATTGATTATTACAAGTCAAATAGATTAAATTTCTGATAATAAAAGTATCTATATCCATAAATTGATTAAAGACTATATTCAAATTTTAAATTAAATTTCTAGAATTGGTAAATTTTAGAAAAACATAAATAAAACTCCACCATCTAGAATTCAAGGTAGAATACATTTGTATATAAATAAAAATACAAATGAGCTTATGATGTTTAATATATATAAGTATATAAATGCATATATATATATGTATGTATGTATGTATATGATGGCGAAACATATTTATAACATGTGAACATATGTATACGATGACAAATACAAGCAAAAGTATATATATATATTAAATAGTGAAAATGCAAGCATATATACACACACACAACATATGTGGATAAAATACAATACATATATATACACATACAAAAAGATATATACATATATCAATTCACAAAAAATGGTTAGGAATTTCATATATATATATATATATATATATAGACATGGAATAGATGTTCATATGAAAGGGGAACATAATGATGAAAATATATCTAGTCATGCATACAAAAGGTCACATCTAAATCAAAATCAAGTCATACAAAAATCAAATCATGTCAATATAAAATCTTTTTAAAATCGGGTCATTTTCAAAAAAAAATACAAACAAAAGAAAAGATAAAAATGAAACTTATTATACAGACGCGTATATTTACCCTCTCCCTGTAACTTGCACAACACACTCACATCCTCTTTATATGTACTCACATACCACTACCCTACATATACCATTCGAAAACATTCATGAAAAAAATGTATATATCATAATAATAATAAAACAAAAGAGGTATGCAGCTATTAAAAAACAATAAGCTTAGTGTTAAAGCTGAAGCTTGAGGAGGGTCAAAACAATAAACAACAGGGTGTCCTCCCTACAACAGTGAGCAGAACTAAATCATTACTATTGGAATTCTGTATATGCTTACGTATGGATGTGAGTTGAGTGAACTTTTGATTTTTCAAATACTTATATGTTAAAAATACCTTTGCTTATTACATGTATGTGTTCCATATGGTAAGATCCCTTTAGAACTGACATAAAATGCACATATATACCCTGTTCCTTTAGAAATATTAGTATCTTGCAGCTTCGAAAATTATTATCTTAGAATCTGTTTATTTTTAAATCTCACTTCCAAAACAAAACTAGTTTGTTTTCAAGTATGGTATATTTTAAAATCTACCACATTCAATTTCATTGAGTATATAGAGTGAAAACCCGATATAACAGTAAGTGTCCTAATTTTACCAAAAAATGTTGATGTCAAATTTAAACGAATGAATTATATGTTGAAATTGTCATTGAAAGGGATGAATTTTAAGGGTAGTTTGAAAGGTTTTAGTGGTGTGAAGGTGGTGGAATCGGAGGATGAACGGAATTGGGGTTAATACTGAATTTCAGTGTCGTGGTCGATTTCATGGCAGGGGACTTGTTGAAGGGAAAGGTTGGGAAGCATCGGATTCGAGAAAAATGGAACTAGAATTTTAAGGGGAGCATGGGTGGTGGACGAGGCGGCCTTAAGGTTTAGGCATGTGTTTGTAGGAGGTTTGGTTCAAGGCAATGGCAATGACAAGGTGACAAGGGGGAGGTACGGTCTAGGGGGAAAAGGTGAAGAGGGACGTGGCACTCGTTTCAGCGAAGTTTGATGATGTGCGATGGCCAAGGTTGTCGAGGTGGGGTGGTCGAAGGGGACGGTGATGTTCCAGTTTTTGGTTGGGCATTTCGAATTTTGATTTGAAGGTCGAAACGTGGTTCCAGGCGCTTAGTCGTGAGGGGATGGTCAGGGGCGATCTGCTAGGATGGATGGCGGGAGCATTGCTGACTTGAAGCAGCGTGCATGTGCACATTACGTGTACGTTACACGTAGATGTCTGGCATTGGAATGATTAGGGAAAAGAGCAACAAAAGAAAGAAGGAAGGGGAAGAGAAGAGAGTGGGCCGGAAGAGTAAGTGGGCCAAAGGATAAGAATAAGAAAATAAAGAAAGTGAAAGAAAGGAAAGAAATAGGAAAAACATAAAAAGGAAGGAAAATAAGAAAGAAAATTGGAAGGGAAAAGGAGAAATAAAAGTAAAAGGAAAGGAAAGAGAAAAGGGAAAAGAAGAGAGGAAATAAGCATTTGTAAATATACATTATATGATAACTTATATTTTCTTCTTAACTAAAAGTCTATTTTCATTTTAAATCCGTAATTTAAAATTCAATGATATTTTATAATGGTAATTAATTATATTATTATTATTCTTTGACTTAAAACATATGGGAAATTAATAGCATTTAATAATTTATTGTTAGTTAATAAATTGTTTAAAGTGTAATAAATTTGGATAAAAATATAAATGATTACGGTCAATCAAAGTCAATTAAAAAACTGATGTGTGAATCATTTGATATTGGTTATTGACTGTTAACTTAATTAACAATCTATATCTTGACATATTCCTATTGGGCCTTTATTTCAAACTATTCTTGTTCATGCCATCAAATGGTCAGACGAATTATAATAGTTAGTTTAAAGTGATGATACATTTATTCAAAATAAGAATCGATAATAAATTCTCATAGTTGGATATTGTCACCATAAATGATAAATTACTTATTTTAAACAATTTACTTCCTTTAAATTTATTTCTTAGATTCGGAAAGACCGAGATCGGATAGTAGCGTTACCCATAACCACTTCGATTTGAAAGCACAACTAACCCTTTCGGTCTTGATTATAAAGTTAGTATGCTAGAATTGAATAAGTTAAGCAAATTTGATTGTTTAAATGAGTAACTGTACTTAGATATTATTTTAAATATCAATGGATTTTTGAAAACAAGTGTTTGGCTATAACAAGATAGTGTTGTACGAGTTACCATGGTTTCGAAGAATTTTATATCTTAAGTATTTCAAATTAAGTTGGTATTACTCACGCTGGTTTCCAGCCTGACTCGGGTGTTACTTTATTGTAATGCTCGGGTCAGACCGAGTATTGCAGAATTCCAAGTTTGGACGCTTTGGAGCTCAGTAGACGAGCTGGATGGCAGAGACGTATTGATTATGTCCCACTGTGTATTATAGACTGTATGGTAAGTACTTAGGGGCAAGTGTTATAACTTTCCATATTTATTTGTTGATGATTGTACTCTGATAACTTGTATATATGTTAACAATTACAGCTTTTCTTTGTATAAAATGCTGTTATTATATATTATACTTTGTTCCGCTGCGATTGTGAGATTATGTGCTGTGTTTCTATTTCTTATTCTTTCTCTTTTTCTTCTGAACCCTAATAGCCTGGTATTTCCAGCTCTCGATTGCTCGGCACTCTATACAGTGATCGTATTAGTGTCAATTTTCGGGGTCTAAACTTTTCGAGCTGTTACATTTGGTATCAGAGCTGACGGTTAAGTGAAAACCTTGGCTCTATTGGGGATTACTAATTAGAGATAGGTCCAGTATTACCCTAGAATGAGTTGGCGGTACTATATGAGGGCGTACTTGTTATTTTCTCATATAAGGATTTTAAAAATGGTTTTAAAATATGTTTTTACATATAAAGGTTATTTTGATATATAAAGGAATAATTTTTCTAATTATAGTGAATTAAGGGAATTGGTTGTTGTTATTAAAATTAAATAAGATTATAAGATTTATGTGGTAAAACTTATATAACCAAATAGAAATTTAGGTAAGAATGAACCATACAAGTAAGTTAAGCTAAAAATGGATTAACGAATTGGAAATTTAACTCAGGGCAAGTTAAATAAGTTTTGAGCTTATAATCTAAAATGGGAAATTTCTGGGTGAAATTAAGATTGAACTTATGGAAGTTAAATGGATTAAATTATAAGAGAAAAGTATGGATTTGATAAGAGGTTTTGTATGAATAATTTCAAATAGCTTTTGAAATAAAAACAGATTTCGAATTCTGGAAATTTGAGAAGGATGCTATTGATTGACGTTTTAGATAATTTGGATGTTTATTTACTTTGACAAATCCTGCTATCATCCTGTTTGTTATAGACTGTATGTGTAAAACTGTAAATTGGATTATTTTGAATAAATTAAGAAGTGGATTGAGATGATATATGTATCCATTCCTAAAATTAAATGAAAATAATACTTTATTTGAAGCTATTTAAAAGATTTTGATTCTTATAAATAAAATTGAATTCAGGGAAATGGAATCATTTTGGACTAAAGTTTGAAATGTAAAAATTAACGTGTCAACTGAAACTGTTTAAAGAAATGGGTTTAGAATTTTGATGTTATAACTGGGAAATAAATTGAATTCCGAAAATTGATTTGTTCTAAAAGATTTGAACTCTCACTTGAACCTCGAATTAGGTTAAGTAAGAGGTAATTTAACTTTGGGCTCATGATTTAATTATAAAAATTTAGATTGGTAAAATAAATGTTAAGGGTTAATTTGATTTAAGTGGTTAAATCGGTATTAGAAAATCGAACTCGAATATATATATAAATCGAGATGGTTTAAAATTTGAGAATGAAATTAGAATAAATTCAAAATTGGAATTGAATTGAATTGAATTAATTAGGATTGTAATCGAAGGTGAATAAGTTCAAACTCAAAATGGTAATCTATTTAAATTGGAATGGGAATCAAAGTTAATTCGAATTGGAATCTGGATTGAATCAATTTAAATAGGATTGGAAATTGAAATTGGTTGAATTGTAGTATGGGAACTGAATTAGTTTGACCTTGAAACTATTTTGAAATAAATTATTTTAATATAAACTCTCTTAAATCTATTTTGTTAAATATTCGAACTACTTGGATTTTCCAAGCTAATTACTATACAAATCTTTCTTTTAAAACTCAAATTATCTTATATTAACTATTTAACCATTACAACTATTCAAACTGTTTTCTAAATTCAAACTAGTCAGAATGGAAATTGTTGATATTTAAACCATGGATTGAAATACTAATTGGGTTGAATTGAAGTTATAATCCAAATGGGAAATTGAAGCAATTCTGAAGTAGAATCGAATCGGATATTGAGGCAAAATGATTTTGAATGGAAGAGTATATTTTAAGAAATATATGATGATTAAAAATGAAAGTTCGATTGCACTATAACTGAAACTCACCTTATAAGAAGTAAGTAATGTTACAAATGACTTTGAAAAAGGAAATCGAACTTGGAAAATTTGATTTGACATTAATGAGGATATATATTGGTTATATATAAAAAAACTCCCCTTATTGAAATTATAACTATAAGAAGTGATCTTTGAAAGATATTTGAAATATAAAGTGGAATTTATATAAGTATGAAGTGATCCGGAAATTTTTCGAGTTGAAAAAATAATCTTATATACATGTAAGAATGATTTTATGAGAATGAAACTGAAAAGTTTTTGGAACCCATTGATTTTGAGAGGCTTTTGGTTTTAGCAAAAAGAAAATTTTGGGAATTTGGGAAGCCAAGTTTGAGAATTATCGATTTTGAGATATCGATTTTGTAGTTTATATGTGATACATATAAAAAGTATAGTTTGAAATGTACTATATGTGTATAGTATGAAATGTTTTGAGAATGGTATGGGGAAAAAGGCGCTCCCATTTAGAATTGAAACTTCTAGTAGGAGATCCATTGGGAGGTTCTGTCTTGAGCCCTAAGGGGGGTTCTGAATTTTGATCCCAGAGGACGTCCGGACAAAAATGTAGTTCCTATGGATTGTGGTTGGGGTAGCGTAATTCGAGAGCGCTAATGCCTACAGATACATTAGGGTTATGCTATGACGGCAATGTTGCTATGGTGTAACTGCGACCTGCTACGTTTACATAGCGTAAGTCGAGGGGTAATGATTGCCTAAAATCTACATTTGATTTCACTGCGAGAGTGACGTAACATCGGTAGATTGCGATCTATGTGGTCCATAGCGAAAGCCGTGTGGCAATGAGTACCTACAAGCTACATTGGGACTCGACTGGTGTAGCCTGCGATCTATGTGGTGAAGTTTCAATTGGAAATGTAATTCGAGGGCGCAGTTGCCTACAGTTACATGGTTTTTTCTCTAACGGCAACGTAACCCTGGATGTAGCTGCGATCTGCGGCAGTTCCATGGCGAAATCGAGAGGTGCGGATGCCTATAGTTTTCTAATAGATTTCGTCGGGATGGCGACGCAATCATCATGCTAACTGCGACCCATGGAGGGGTTGATGATTTCCATAGCATTCTCGCAAAAAAAATTTCCAAGTATTTTCACTGGGTGTTGAAATGGGTTTACTAAGTACTTATAGATTTTCAGTCTTGTGCCTGATCAACGTATGACTGAATTTCTGTGAGAACAAGGATGGACTTGTTTGGACATCACGTTATGAAAAGTATTTTTATATAAAGCTAGTTTGGTAATATTATGAAGTTTTAAAAGTGTTTTATAATTTTAAAATAAAAGAGTAAAAAGTTAAGATGTTTTAAAGAATGATTTAATAAACATTATTAAAATTTCTCACTTCGTTCCTTTTCGAGGACGAAAAGTTCTAAAGGGGGGAGGAATGTAACGACCCGGATTTTTGGCCATCGAATATTGGTGATTTACTGTTTTAGTTATTGAAATATTGATTGTCACAAGTCGAATAGATTAAATTTCTAATAATTAAAATATATATATTCATAAATTGATTAAAGACTATATTCAAATTTTAAATAAAATTTCTAGGATTGGTAAATTTTAGAAAAATATAAATAAAACTCCACCATTTAGAATTCAAGGTATTATAAATTTGTACATAAATAAAAATATATACGATCTTATGATGTTTGATATATATATATATATATATATAAGTATATAAATTCATATATATATATGTATGTATGAATGTATATGTATATATGTCATATGAAGCAAAATATAGGAAAGTTGTATAAATGTGAATATATATATATATATATATATATATATATATATCAAAAATATACATAAGCAATGTATATGAGAATATATATGTATGTGATGGCAAAACATATTTATAACATGAGAACATAAGTATATGATGACAAATACAAGAAAAAATGTTTGTGTGCATATATATATATATTAAATAGTGAAAGTGCAAGCATATATATATATATATATATATATATATATATTAACAACAACGTATATGGATGAAATACATGACTATATATATATACATGCAAAAGGATATATACATATATCAATTCATAAAAAAATTCTTATGAAATTCATATATATAGACATGGAATAGATGTTCATATGAAAGGGGAACATAATGATGAAAATATATCTAGTCATGCATACGAATGGTCACACCTAAATCAAAATCAAGTTGTACAAAAATCAAATCATGTCAATATAAAATCTTTTTTAAATCAGGTCATTTCAAAAGAAAAAAAATACAAACAAAAAAAAAAGATAAAAATGAAACTTATTGTACATGCATGTATATTTACCCTCTCCCTATAACTTGCACAACACACTCCCATCCTCTTTATATATACTCACATACCACTACCCTGCATATACCATTCAAAAAAATTCATGAAAAAATATATATGTATATATCATAATAATAATAAAGCAAAAGAGGTATGCAACCATTAAAAAACAATAAACTTAGTGTTAAAGCTGAAGCTTGAGGAAGGTCAAAACAGTAAACAACAGGGTGCATCTCCCTACAATAGTGAGTAGAACAAAATCTTTACTACTGGAATTCTATATATGCTTGCGAGTTGAGTGAACTTTTGATTTTTCAAATACTTATATGTTAAAAATACCTTTGCTTATTACATGTATATGTTCCATATGGTAAGATCCCTGTAGAACTCACAGAAAATGCGCATATACACCCTGTTCCTTTAGAAAAATTAGTATCTTACAGCTTCGAAAACTATTATCTTAGAATCTGTTTAGTTATAAATCTCACTTCCAAAACAAAACTTGCTTGTTTTCAAGTATGGTATATTTTAAATTTTACCTCGTTCAATGTCATGGAGTATATAGAGTGAAAACTCGATATAACAGTAAGTGTCCCAATTTTACACAAAAATGTAGATGTCGATTTTCGAGGTCGAAAATTCTCGGTCCGTTACAGTTTTAACTCTGGCATAAAAAATTAAAGAGAACTGAAAACCCCTAACAATTAATAGTCTTATTAAAATAATCGAAAGCATTTTGATATTCTTGTCAAAAAAATCTGATGATCCTAACCAAATGTACATTGTTAATTAAATGAAATCTTCGACTTAGTAGATTACTAATCTTCGACCTGTTTAAGAGAAAAAAATGCATTTGTATATATACTACACTAGTTTATTCTATGCTAAATATTCCCAAACATTTTCTATCAATCATTAAAGAATTTGAAGGAACAAACTGTTTGACACGGAAAATTGCGAGCAGCAATTTTGCATACAAATACTAATACATTAGATATTAGAAAGTCAAGAAAAATTACATAGATAAAAGAATGATGCATTACAACTAAATTCATCACTGCATAGTTTACGTAAATAAATAAGATATCCTTCGTCGATAATTTATGTAAGTCAGGTCCCTGTCCATTGACATCTTTTAATAGTAACTGCTATTCTTATAACCATTTTAATAATTCACACCTATATAGATTTCAAATACAAGAATGGCTGCCATGTCCCTAGAATTGGAAGATGATGGAAGAAGTGCCAAGTCCCTAGAATTGAAAGATGATGGAAGAAAAGTCCCTCCTGAAAAAGTTATGAAAATTTAGTCCCTATTTTTAGTTTTTTACTAATTTATGCTGCTTTTTCCCCTGATTTCAATGTTAGACCGATTTTCCAGAAGGGAACAATTTGGTAAAAAAATAACAAAACAGGGACCTAATTTACATGGGTTTATTATTAGGGACTTTTTGTGTATGGGCTGTGTGGAATAGAGACCTTTGGTCCAAAACCCCTTTCAAATATTCAAAATACAATAACATTTTCTTGAAACATCAGATTGAAAAACAGTTTCGCCATTAAATCAACATATTTATGAACTTTTAAATGATATGTGTTATTCAAATACAAATATTCCATCGTTGATTTTTTTGAAAAATTGTAGCCTTTCATATAGATATTGTATTTATAACTCCATCATTCAAAATGCAATTATAATTGCATCATTCAAATCAGCATGTACAAAATTAATAAATATGCTGGTAAAGTCTATTCATATTTGGTGTGCATTTAAAATTATAACTACATTTTCATAATGCGGTTAAATTACTATTATTAACATCAAATAAAATCATCTACTACAGCCGAAATTAGTATTACATCACACAAATGCAGTTAAAATATTCAAATGCAACAATAATTGATTAATTCCGAAAATACTGTAAAATAATAACCGCTTTTGCTTGATGCATTTAAATTATAACTTTAATAAGCTCAAATAAATCATCGAGTACAACCAAATTTATTATCGCATCACATAAATATAGCTGAAATATTCAATTGCTACTATGCATAATTCAAAATTGTCATTAAATTATAGCTGCATTTTCTTAATGTAGTTAAATTGTAATTGTAATAAGATTGAATAAATTTATGAAATGTAGGCAAATTTATTGCTACATCAGTTAGATGTGGTTAAAAATGTTCAAATCTAGTTAAATTAATCCAAAACTTGTTGGTAAATTATAACCGTTCTTAATTTAATTAATATATAACTACTTTAAAATTGAATGAAATTATCAAATATAGTCAAAATCATTAATAGTAAATGCAGTTAAAAAATTCTAATGCAGTTAAATTACTTCAAAAAATGCCTATAAATTATTACACCATTTTTGATGGGGTTAAATTGTAAATACGTTAAGTTTGAATAAACTATCAAATATAATCAAAACTATTACTTTATTAAATAATGCAGTAACAATATTCCAAAGCAACTATAATTTTATAATTCAAAAAAATCCTTTCAAATATGCTAAAAGACAGTAACTGCATTATAATAATATGATTAAAACTACTATATAATGGTTATGATCATCCATAGTAATGTTGTTACAAAAATGCAGTCTGCATCGGTGACATTAAATAATTGGATTATATAAATCCAGTTAAAAGTTCTATATAAAATTGTGATTTTAGAAAATTTATTTTTTAGCTATTAACAATGGATATCATTGGAAAGCATATTAAAGTTGAGTTTCATAGTAAAAACAATTCTTAAATCCAAATAATGTAGAAAAAGTTATCACATTTTAAATTTTGGAACTAAATCATTTAGCGGATGCTAATTTTTGTTTGGGTATGTCGGTAAAGTAGTAAGGACCAAATAACTAAAAAAGGACTTATTTACATTTGAAACAACATATATGGACCTGAAGTTAATATTCTACATTTTATTAACTTCATACATGGATGAAAAATATAAACAAAATAATTTAGTTATAAAATTATTTTTATAAAGAAGTTGATTAATATATTTAAATCAAACTAATCGATGGTGCTAATTCAGCAAAAATGGACCAAAAATACAATATTTTAAGCATTCTCATCATAATATCTGGGTTGTCAAAATAATAAAGCTCATTGAAATTAAAAAAAATCATTATCATAAAGAGATTGAATAACTTGCTTGTAATTAATAAGAAGTGGAAATGGCATGAATCAATGAGAGAGCTCATAGCGGTACTCGGTTTTAATCATATATTATAAATTTTAAAAAATTTATTTTAGCTATCAACAATTCTTAAATCCAATTAATGTAGTAAAGTTACCACATTTTAAAGTTTGGAACTACATCATTTAGCGGATGCTAATTTTGGTTCGAGTGTGTTGGTGAAGTAGTAGGGACTAAATTTATAAAAAAGGACATACTTTACATTTAAAACAAAAAAGGGACCTAAAGGTAATATTCTACTCTTTATTAACTTCATACATGGATGAAAAATATAAATAAAATAATTAGTTATAAAAATTATTTTTATAAAGAAGTTGATTAAATTGTTTTTGAATCGATCTAATCGATGGCGCTAATTCGGCAAAAAAAGACTAAAAATATAGTACTTTAAGCATTCTCATCAAAATAGCTAAGTTGTGAAAATAATAAAGCTTATTAAAAATAAAAGAAAAACCATTATCATAAAGAGATTGAATATCTTGTTTTAATTTATCAGAAGTGGGAAATGCACGAATCAATAAGAGAGCTCATAGAGGTACTTAGTTTTAATAGTGTATTCGATTAGATTCAACCAAGAAAAAGAATTAATGTTCATATTTAATTGTTAGAATTAGTGTATGGTTCTTTATAAGGTTTTGTTAATGGTGGATGTAATATAGTGTGAGCGTTGTAAAAATATTGTTTGAATATTATGAATAAAGTGAATGCTGTTATATTCTAAACAAAGTGTTATTGAGTAGATAGATTTCATGTATTTCAATTTCTGAAATTTTAATCCGCACAAGAATTTAGGATAAGGTTGAGGGTTTTACAATCCAAATGTCTATTCCATTTTCTTAAAAAGTTATATATATTTTACAACATTTTATAAAAGTTGTAAAAATATTCTGCAACATCTAAAAAAACTTTAAGTTTAGTATATTACAACTGTCACAAATAGTTGTAAGAACTCTTTAACAACATACACTGAAAGTTGTAAGAAGAGATTTGGTTGTATGCAAACAACTTACAACAGTTTTAAGTAGTTGTAAAATGTTTTATTACAACGTTTTATGCAACTTTTTTGAAAGATTGCAATAGACATAGACCCTATTACAATTGCGGCTAAGACGACCTTTAGGGAAATGTTGTAAAATACCTATCACAACTCTTTTTGATAGTTGTAAAAGGCCTTTTTTGTTGTAGTGAATTATACTCAAACGATATTCTTGCATTTTGTAATTAATGAAAATTATAGGTATAAAAATTGTACTTTTGTTTTACTCCAATATGCAACTTAAAATTCTGTTAGAAGACTAGTTTTACTACGCTTTCTATGGATTAACAAATTTAGAAAAAATGTGTAATCTTTATCAAACTAAATATAAAAACTCAAAAAATCCATGCTGATCTATACTTACATGGTGGATATACGGTTAGCAGTTTTGGTAATAGTATTTTAAAACGATCTTTTGATGTAAAGGGTTTTGGGAATAGTGTTTTAAAAAGAACTTTTGTCAAGTTTTTCAAAGTGTTTTAATTAATTAAAGATCAATTAATAAAGGCTTGGTACATCCTATATGGAATTAAATACATGTTTGAATGTTTATTTATTTGATAATTAAATAACTGATTATCAAACTTGTACCCAAATGTAACTTTGGAAATATCTAGGAGAAATATGGAAACTAAATGGTGCAATTACCGTCGGCGATGCTATACTGTACGTATAAATTTGTTTCATTCTTTTACAATAAATGTTAGGGAAATCCGTCCACTAATGATTAGAAGGTGAACTCCGCTTTTATCTTTGTCTTCTTATTTCCTAAAGAACAGAGGTTGAGTTGACCGAAAGCTCGAAAGTTGTTTCGAAGAGAAGAGACCGGGATCGGATATGTTATCCGTAAACCACTTCTATCCAACTCAAGTGTTTCGAACCGAAGCCATCTTGAAGAGTATGGAATCGAAGATAGAGTTTTAAAGTGCAAGGGCTACTTGCTACTAATCGTTACGGTGATTTCCAAATGAGTGTAGTAGAAGTAGTGCCTTCGGATTCGTTTAGTCTTAGAATGAACTTGTATGGAAGAATGCTAGCATTGCATTAATGAGTGGAGGCAGTATAACATTCCAAGTGGGAAGTGCTACATAAAAGGTAAAACACGGCCTGAGTTTTGATATAATATGATATAAAATTTAGAATCTTGTATTTTTAACGTGAGGTTTGATACAAATTAATAACAGTAGCTTGTTTTCATATTCAACAAGTATGAATTTAGTCATAATTACTTGATTAGTCATATGACTATTTAATCATTGTTTTCTTTCCTTATAGATATTGTTGATGAGATTTTCATTGCTACAAAATAAATAAAATAATGTCTTAATGACATGGAATGTAATCAAGATCTAAATGGTTACCCCACATTATAAAAAAATCCTATCTCAGTGCAGTTGTGTAACGATCCGGAATTTCACTACTTTCATTTGCGAAATTTTAATTAATTTTAAATATTCAAATAATATGTTTCATAATGAAAATATAACTCTTTTAAACAATAATAAATGATGGTGAAATCAATTTCAAATTTTATTTACAAAAATATTTACTTCTTTGAAAAACAGAAAAAGTGACCGGAAACTGTTTTTCAGATTTTAGGAAAATACGGAAAAATAGAAGAAAAAAATTATACGATGGAATGTAGAAAAGGTTACCGGTCACATTTTCTGTTCTTCATCAAACTAAATATTTTCATAAATAAAATTTGAAAATTATTTCATCATCATTAATTATTATTTAAAAGAGTTTTATTTTCATTATAAAACCTATTATTTGAATATTTAAAATTAATTAAATATTCGTAAATGAAAGTAGTGAAATTCTGGATCGTTACATAGCTGGACTGAGATAGTTATTTTAATAATGTGTGGTAACCATTTAGATCTTGATTACCTTTCCATGACATTAAGACATTGTTTTATTTATTTTGTAGCGATGAAAATTTCATCAAACGATATCCATAAGGAAACAAGGATCAAATAGTCATATGACTAATCAAGTAATTATGACTAAATTCGTATTTGCTAAATATGAAAGCAGCCTAATGTTATTAATTTATGTTAAACCTCACGTTAAAAATATATGTTTCTAAACTTTATATCACATTGTATTAGAAATCAGGTTCAGGATGCAAAGAGTTAAAACTAATGTTATTAATATTGTATCGATCCTCGCATTCAAAAAACAAATTAACTTAACTAAATTAATATTCTTGCTCATTTTATATCATTTTTAATCATGGAGATAAATATAAATTAAAGCTAAAGTTTTTTTTGAAGTAATTTAATGTCATGATGGATGAAACTTCTATTCGAAACAATATATTTACATCGTCAATCCACTATACAAAACATTGAAATTTATAGTCCTTATTTCAATAATTATAATCATATAACTTAACGATGCTATTTGATGTCAAAACAGTCAATACAGTAGCTTAATGCTAATATAAAAATTCAAGATTAATTTATTTTGTTAGAGGGGAAACTAGACCAAGGAAACACTAAGACATACTACTATAGAATGTAGATATAAATACTCAGTTTGATACATGATTACAAAGTAAGCGTTGTTCTAACTTTTGAAAGGGTAGGCAATTAGACCCGTCAGGCCGAACCCGACCCAATGATGGCACACTGCCAAGGACTGCTTAGAAACCATAGTGTAGGAAGGTGTTATTAAATTTTGTAACAATTTGGAGATGTTATGCCGTCGTAAAGGCATAGCTAATAATTTGAATTTACTTGTCTTCCACTTGTCACAATGGCATCATTAGCGATGCCATAGCGACGCAGCCTGAGTATTAGAATAGTGGTTTTGGCATCACCAATATATAGCGAAGCTATTGCGACGTCAAAATTTTAATTTTCAAGTTCCATCACAATGGCATTGCTAAGGTTTAATGATGCCATTATGATGCCTTTATTAGGCTAAACTACTTCCGTCACTATGGCGTCCCTAAATTTAGCGAAGTTATTACAACGCTAATTTTGTGACGCCTTTGAGATGCCAAACGAATTAGTAATACTTGTTTTTATGACATGTTTTTGGCATCGCTAAAGCATCACTAAAAATTTATCGAAGCCTTAATGACCCTATAACCGCATCAGGAAATCGTAGATTTGTAGCAGTACCAAATTCCTTGGATAAATTTGACTTCGTAAAAATATCATATTAATGAAATAGATTAAATCAACATAAACCAACTTTTAATTTATGTAATTACAATAGCTTCCCTTTTACTTTAAAAAAACTAATGTTGTAGACCAAAAGGTTTTCGAATTACCTAAATCCCCAATGTACTAGTTTTATGTGCAATATCAGACAACTTGGGTTCATTTTGGTTCTGTCCATACCTATTTCAAAAAAGACAAATATAGTAGTATTTTTTTGCATTCTAAATCAACTTAGTGACAATAAATTTACTCATGAAACTTGTGAATGCAATTTTCTCTTTAAATTAACTTTAGAGATGCATTGTTTAGAGGCTTAGCGACTTCCAATTAGTTAATAGCCATAACAGTGCTTCGATTTCAAAATTATAACTATTAAATTCTACTTGCTCCAGTAAAATAATGTACTAAAACATCCAAATTTGAACTTTTTAATAACACGACAAGGCATCGAAAAGTGCAAAATCTAAATTAATTAGCTTAATAAAACATTGGGTCTTTAACGTTTCTGATGCCACACCTAGCTATTAATATGTCCAAACTTGGACAATTTTACAACTATAATTAAAATACTGGTAATTATTTCAACATATATTGTACATAAAATTGGAGGTTCATGCTGTGAATATACAATTTACCTTTATTATTTTATATAAAATGAGTAGTTATACCATATTGTTGTAGAACATAAAATTAAGAGAAAAGACTAGTTACTTTGTAAAAAGAAAAACAACTTAGCTCCTTTTAGGATTGAACTTTAATTTGATAAACGTATTATGTAAAATAAAAGATAAGGAAATTGAACTACACAAAAAATAAAAAATAACAAAATATCACTGTTTACAAATAAATCCATCCAAAAAATTAGTGAAAAAATCAGTCATATAGTTTCCTTTATATAACAACACTTTACATCTAATCACACTTAGGGGTGAACAATCTTTGGTTAAACCAAATAAACTAACCTAACCAATTCATTTCGGTCAGTTTAGTTAGCTTTGAAACAAAATTGCTTTATTAATAGCCCGTAAAAGAAATTATTTTGATTTTCGGCCTAACCATATTAACCAAACTTTTATTATTTCTACAAAATAACGAATGTTACACTAATATTTTTTTAGATTAGTTTGTTGATCTAAATAAATTTATTTATAATATATGTGTCAAAATTATTATTAAAAAACATAAGAATGTTAAATAGGAACACTTTAATCATATTTCAGGTTTTATTTCAAATTACAAAGAATATTCTAAACATAAAATGTGGACCATTTTTAGTTGGTTAAATCAGATAACCAACCAAACTTAGTTCGGTGGGTTTAGTCTGGTTTTGTAACAAACTGAGCTTTTTGACCCTCGAAAATCGACACTAATATGTCCATTGTATTTCATTTCGAGAAATCGAATGCTGAAAAACCCTTAGGGGAAACAACACAGAACCTTACAACGAAACGTATAATATATAATATACCATAAATCTTTACACAAAATCAAAAGTGTAATATTTGTATATACAAACGTTAATCAGAGTATACTAACCTATTTTAGTCTAGACAGTTATAACAACCTTTCCTCACAACTGCTGATAAACACAACAATGCATAGCATGGAAAATAATCCATCTACGTGAATATGTCTCTGGCCTCTAACTCATCTCTTGAAGCTCCATGCATCCAAACCAATCTGTAATATACTCGGTTTGACCCACGCATTATAATAAAATAACTCCTGAGTCAGTCTGGAAAACCAGCATGAGATGCACACCCAACTAGGTTTTATGAGAAACACACCCGACTAGGTTTTAGATCTATGTAAAAATCTTTGAAATCAAAAAGTATCTCGTGAGACCACGCCACACATAAACACGGTGAGTTTTTGCCTTACGATAACCAAAACACTTTTATAGAAAATCTAGTGATATTATAATAATATCTAAGCGCTAAAGTAAAATATTAAAATAGCTGGAATGCTTGCATCTCAAGTTCCAACATATTTGGTATACAACTAGAACCATAAAGCTCATATTGGAGAATGGATCCAACTCATGACTGGACTACTGAGGTATCGCCCGTCACAGTACACCTCTAGAACAATGTATCGAGATTGTAGCTAACGACCCCTGCTAACACATGACCGGCCTACCCTTTACTGGATAGTACCAAATATGTCATCACTCCGGTTGTTCCCAACCTTTATGGAGCTCCCTCACGCACAACTGAATCTGAAAATATGAACGGTCATCTAGAAAGCTGAGACTCCCCTGTTTTAGTCATTCCCGGTTGGTGAGACTTGAGGCTACGATTACCTTTCTAGAAATATACATTTAGAATGTTCATTGCTCTCCAATGACAATGTGCAGATAACATTCATCCATACAAGTCCGTTCTAAGTTTGAGCGAAACTGAAAGCACTACTCCTATTACGTCCATTACGAGGAACCCCTCCCAAGGATTAATAGAGAATAGCCCTTGCACTCCAAACTCCATTTTCGATTCCATGCTCTTTAGATGTCTTCATCACGTAACATTGAGTTGGATCGAAGTGGTTTTCAGATAACATATCCAATCCCAGTCTCTTCGAAACAACGTTCGATAATTTCCGGTAAACTCAACCTCGGTTCTCTAGGAAATACGATTAGAGATCAACTCCTAACCGTTAGTGGATGACTTTCTTCATCATCATCCTAGAAGAACGAAACGAGATTTAAACGCATAGTACAACATCCTCGGAGATGACTGTGCCATATAACTCAAGAGTTTCCTCTAGATATTTTAAAAGTTACATTTGGGTCCAATTTCGATAGTCGGTTATTTAACTATCAAATAACAAACATTCAATTAGGATTTTATTTCATTTGGAAAATCAACATTGGCTCTGTGTATAAGCAACCACTAGCCTCGTTTTATAAACCCTTTTATGAATAAAAACCACTTGTTTGTATATGAGTACTATTAAAAGATATATCCACTGATCCCTATACTTTTAATACTTATAAAATATCTACATACTCATCTTAACAATATAAGTATATTTACAAAACCGAGAAAGATTCTCTTTTCATTCGACTCTCAAACCATCTATAGATTTTCTTACAATCCTCCATACCATTTATAAATCTTCTAAAAAAAACATTTATAATCCTTTTATAAAAATTCAATCCCTTATAAGCTTCTTATACATTTCAAGATCACGTATAAACCCTTTCTGAAACCATAAACCATTTATAAAAAACTTCTTCTATAAATCTATAATCATGTTTCTAAAATTCATTTATAAATATCTAATTATTTATAAACTCTTTCTCCTTGTCAATAACCTTTCCTTAAGTCTTTAATCCATGTTATAAATTTCTTTATAAAATGCAAGCCTTTCAACCCTAATTGTGGTCTCAGAAACATTTATAAATAATTAAAATCATTTACTTCAAAACATTATTATATAATAATAATAATTTATAATGAGCATTACAAATTAATGGAAACCATCAACTTTAATATCTTAAACTAATAGTTATTCCTTCCAAACTATTATTTAAGAAATAATAATATTAATTAATCTTTACCATTTTATAAATAGTAATAATTTATTTTAAATCCTTAATACTAATCCTTATTATTAGTACCAACCCATAATTATTTTCAAATAATTAAACTCTTAATTTTTTAATCTTTTTATAAATTCTTAGAACATATTATCTATAAACAAATAACATTTAAACAATATTAAAATAATTAAGTAACTTTAAAATAATATTAATATGATTTTATAACTTTGAACAATTTAATACAATTAAATAACTTTTAAAAGAATATTACAATTAAATAACCTTAAATAATATTATTACACTTAAATAACACTAAATTAATATTAATATAATTAAATAACTTAAAAAACTAATAATTAATTCACTTTAAAACAATATTAATATATTTTAATTAAATAGTCCTTAAAATATTTTTAAAATCCATTTTTGGATTTAGAAACCCTTTTTGTCTCAAAAACCAAATTCCGACTAAATTGGCAATTTATAGTATTTCCAAAATACTAAGTTGAGGCCAATAGCCAACCAAAACTTAACAATGCCGATATTAATTTTCTATCACTACTGCGTTTTAATTTCAAATTTACAACGATGTTATAACCACAGCATCCAAAATCATATTATTTGAATAATCCATATAAATGAAACATTACTGAAACAATATAATTCAATAATAGCGAGGAATCCCGTTAGATCACTCCAACCTATTTTGACATACATCATAAATGTTATACAGTCACAAAAATATAATCACCGCTTCGAGGCGGGATATCGCAATATAAAAGTCTTCCGCTATTATGCGGGGTGCATAGTGTCTTCCACTCTAATAGGAAGGAATATATCCAATTAATAAATATAATAATTCATCTAAATAATCATTACACAAATTTTATCAAATATAAATCATATTAGTTATCCAAAAAGGTAAGATTTACTCACTTTTATTTCTGTTGTCGTTGACGCGTTCCGGATTCCGTCTGAATTGTTCGAATTCAGCATAAAATTAAACAAGCTCCATTTGTTGTCAAACCAACTCCATATCGTAGAATACGTCATGCAACACAACTTGTCTGGTTCGAATCCGATCTAAAACGAGTAAGATACAACATTTAAAAGATTTCATAATTAAATTATATAAAATTGCTAATCTTATAGTTATCTCTAATTACAATTAACTAGCCTTCTTCCGCCCCTCAAACCCATCACACTTCGAAATCTTTAGACCGCCGATAACTCCAACCTTCCCCATGCTACCTCAGGCCAACAGCCCTCGCCGCAACCCTACCTAACATCCCCCGAATCTCGCTTGACTCGAAGCCACCCACCACGGTGCCCCGGACCGCTTTCTTCGCCCCCAAAAACCATGAAATTCGTGCCTATTCAAACCCAAGCCGCCACTCCATTCGCCACCAAACTCCAGCCGTACATCGCCCTTGTTCCCCCTATAGACTTCCTTCAGGTCCCATCATCATACGCGCCACCAATCCGCTAGAAAACAAAATCCAAACTTCATTGTTCGTCTCCAAATTCCAAGCACCAATCAGCTTGATGCGACAAGCAAGTTTCTAGTTGGAGCCGATGCACGAAATCGCTTGTTGTGGCTTCGATGACTACTGTAACAACCCGTATTTTTAACTATTTTAAATTATGAAATTAGATATAATTATTGAATAAAAAATAAAAATTTAATGATTTTGGATGTAAGTTATTGGATATAAACTTGAATAAAAATTAAAATAAACTAATTTCGAAGATTTGGCGATAACGAGTACTAATATGAAATTCTACATATGACTGGGTTTATAATCAATGACTGAAGTTGAATAATAATTGTGAATTATTTAGGTAGAATTAAAATGATGTTGATAACTAAAATTTATTTGGAACTTAATGATTTATTTATAGGACAATCAAATCGTTTAAATTTAATATTGTAAATTATTTGTATAATTAAATTCTGAATTTAATATGATTGAAAATGATATCGGAAGTTCTAAATTTTATTTAAACAAAAATGAAGATTGTTAACATTTAAAATTGGATTTAAAAGTGAATAATTAGAAATTGGAAATTTTATATTTAAATTTACGAGTAAAAATAGCCATTTTGTTCACAGTCTTAGAATTCGACGAAACCAATTCCATTGGATCTGTAATAGTGTATTAATTGAAAAATCCTTTCGAAGGATTTTGGAATATAATATTAATATTATCTAGAAGTATTTTCTGATATAAATATTTCAGTGTGATTTGGAAGAAAGGTTTTAAAAGAATTTTGGAAGGAAATAAGTTCTGTACTACCCTCTCTTTCACTGGAAAATAATTTTGGTGATGAGTGCATGCATCATCGATGTTCATTTTCGAGTTGCAAAGTGGAAAGATCGTGTAGTAATTTTTCTACACAACTATTTTGATAAATTAATCTTAATTTTTAATTCCAAGTATGTTTGATGTATATATAAAGATATGATTATATTTATATTATTTTAAAATAGTTAAAATATAACCCAACATTTAGTTATTAAATTTCTATAAATTAGAGATTTCAATTATTGTAATGAGATGAAATTTAACTATTTAATAATTGGAACTTCTAAAATGAATTTAAGAAAATTAAATGATAAGTTATAAATGAAATATACAAGAAATTTGAAATTTGTAACCTGTAACTCAAAAGAATATGAAATTATGAAAGATGTGATTATTGAACACTTTTGTTAATTAAATTAAGTGAGATAAACTTGTGTAACTTTCAATTGCATTCTTAAAAGCATATATAAATAACTTACCAAATATTAAGAGTTGAAATGTTAAATAGGATATGTGATAGAATATTATACAAGTAAAACTTAAATAATGAAAGTGTTCAATGAATTCACTTTTATAAATGAGAATTTTGATATTAAAATAGTTATAAACTTAAGTTATAATTGAAATATCACCAATAAAATGTAACAGAAAGTGAGTACAGTAAGTAATTGATTATTAACTTAAAGTTCATATTTGAAGCTATTTATGGTTGAAGTAAATAATAAAATGAGTATTATATTTAGTAAATGACTATAACTTCAGAAAGACTGAAATGATTTAGAAAATAGATTTAATATTTAATGACACTATGTAAGGAAATGGGTTTAAATTAAAAGGTAAGAAACTTAAGTATATGAACTTATGCACTAATGAATATTAGTATCTAATGGAAATAAGTATATAAATTAATAAAGGTGGAGTAAACTACAATAAATATATGTAAGACTTGAATAATGAATTCATTGGTTATTATAAACAATTGAATGGAAATAACTTATGTAAGAAATAAATATAAAGTAATGGAAAGAAATTTTAATTATATGAATAGATGAATAAATGAAATGAATTTTGTATGAAATGAATCAAAGTAAATGAACATATGTCCTGAATGAATGAATGTACATTTATTTACAAAGAAATCTATATAGTACTTTAAGAATTGATTTACATATGTTTAAATAATTATATATGAATCACATATGTAAGAAATGTAAATAACTATGTAAACAAGTGAATGAGAAAGAATGAAATAGTCATTGTATGAATGAAACCGAAGAAAGGTAAATAATACGAAATGAAATTAATAAGAATGAACTTAATTTATGCTTCGAATCATTGTTCGTTTGGTTTTTGGGTTGTTGGTAAAGATACTTTTAATTGTTTGGATGTATGGATAATCTATCGGGTTTTATCTAAGACTGTTGAGTGTATGGTATACTTAGTAGTTATATATCATCTGTACGATTTAAGTGTCAAAATCCGAATAAACCAACTGTTTTACTTGCTATGGATGTATGGTGATTACATTGATTTCATATGACGATTGTATGCTTGTTCGCAAGTGATTGTTGTTTTGTTGCATTGATTTGTTTTGTTATCAGTTGAAACAACTTTAAATATTTCATTTTATATAATTATTAACTTCTTTGGAGTATATAAGCAAAATGCAGGTTATGGAAGTAATTGCTACTGCTTTTGATTTCATAAAAATGAGCGTTATTTGCCCGTCAAATAGGTACGTTCTCGGATTACGGTTTTCTAGGGATATTATGTTGTTTTCCCGCCGTTGGGATATATTATTTTGAAAATTATTATATATGTTGTTATTATTGATATTATTATTTCTCCCGAGCCTCTCCGTATAAAGGAGACTTTGCTGAAATTTTACATAAATTTCGGGCTTAGAATTTTTTTTGAAATGTTTCCAAACTTTATTAATTTGAGTATAAAAGGATTTAATTATTACAAATTGATATATTTTATTTAAATTTATTTAATTATGTAAATTAGTTGTTTATAAATTAATATTTTGAATAAGATATCGATTACTTAATTCCTTCTTTTTCCTTTTTGAGGACGAAAAGTTTTGAGTGGGGGAGAGCGTAACGACCCGTAAATTTTCGATAATTAAATTTATTAATTTAATTAGATTTTGGAAATTTAATATGGAAAGAAATAAAAATTTGTAATTTATAATGAAATGAATACTAAAATGAAATGTAACAATGTTAATTAAAGCTAGTTATTAACAATTAAAATGAAATTCCAATAAATGAAATAATGTAAGTGTTATACTTGGTTATAAATTGAATATAAGATAACAAGTGTAAATATTTAATTTACTAATGAAATAATAAACTGTTAATGGTAATTGAATGAAATTAGGGGTAGGGAAGCAATTGTAACATTGGTTTGTAAATAATAAACTTATAATGTAATTAAAAGTTAAGGGTAACAATTATTATAAGTTACTTATTTATTTATTCTATTAAACTGAATTGGAAATCAATTAAAATTTAATGAAATTAAATGTTACCTTAATGAGAATTAAGACAATAACTGAAATTGATGAATGTAATAAAGTGAATAGAAATGTTAATTTCATTCATAAGGGTATAATTGATTTAATAAAAGAATGAAACCAAGATAAATAAATTTATTGAGATTTTAAATTATAATTAATGTGCAAAATCGATAAAATTCAGTATAATTGAAATATAATAATTAATACAATTAAAAGATAGAAATTGGAGAATATTAGCGTAATGAAAGACAAACTGATATTAACTATGTTATTTGAGTAATAATTGATTGAATATAAAGCCTGAAATCAAATTTAAAACAATTTACTGGAATTAAATTATAATTAATTGGATTTAATTGCAATTGAAATTGAACACTGTAATTGGTGAAATTTTAAACACTGAATTGATGTGTAAACTTGTTTTGAATCATTATAAATGTCTAAGTAATCACAAATGATGAAATGTTAGATAATAAATATTGAATTAAAAAGTGAATTAATTATTTTAGGATTAATTTATTTAATTAATGTGAAAATAGCCATTTTGGCCACTGACTCGGATTTTGATGGAACCAGTTTCATCGAATCTGTAACGGTGAATTATTGTAGGATTTCAAGTTTCGTAGCGATTGGACTTGTCGTTTGTTCGTACGGGCTCGAAATGCCTAGAAATCAATTTAATTAAAATCAAATGAAATCAATTTGAAATAGGCTGATTTTGGCATAACTTTTTCATACGAAGGAATTATGACTTGAAACCTGTTCCATCGAGTTTAAAACTATCAAAAACATCTATTTTGATATATGGGATGGCCTATTTTCGTTTCGGAGAGAAAACGGGCTTTTAGGGTCGTTTATCGTTCCAATCCAAATCGATCATGTCCATTCATTCTATTTTCAGCCTACCTATAAATACCTCATTATAAACCTTAGCCACTTCTTATTTTCATTTTTATATACGTACAATTCTTTCTGGTTTCTTCTTCTCAATGGCAGACAAACCAAAAAAATTCCAAACTCGATTGCAAATCTGAATCAAATCAAATTAAAAATTCAAACTCCTCCTACCCAAACAAATTATATACCCTTTCAAAGTTCTCGACGAGCACAAGTCAATTCTATAGTCTGTTTTTCGATTTGGGTTTATGTGTGACCAGAACTGGGCAAATTATTCTCGGCCATTCGTTGATCGTCGATCAACTTCGTCTGATCGACAAATCGAAGGCACGGTTTTATAGAGAGGACTGAGAGCAGTGCATCTATATGGTTTGTTTGGTGATTTGACGACTTGATTGGCGTGGATAATTCGATTAGGGCTTATTGTGTGGTGGCGGCGCTCTGATCTGGGGACCGAGGAGACACGCGTGGACGGCAGTCGGGTGAGCGAAAATTAGGGCGGTGGTGTCAGGGCGATCGGTGGCAGGTAGGGGCGGTGAGGCAGGTTGACTATGTGGAGGGTTTGCTTCTCGGGTTCGTGCGCACGAGAGGGGGGAGATGGATTAGCTGCTGACGTGTAACATATGTATTGATCTGTTATTTTCAATTTAAATTTAAATTTTTCCTAATGTTTTAATAGCAATAACTTTTACATATGAGGTCCGATTCACCTGTAGGTTCTTTTGTTAGGATCGTATCGAAATTCCAGACATTTTGAAGCTAGTTTGGACAAATTCTAAAACCGTTTGAATTTTGGGCCTAATTTGGATGTAAATTCGATTTAAATTCAAAGGTGAATGTTTTAGCCCACTCACAACTTCTAAAATTTCTTATGTTAGTTAAATTTAATTGGCGATGTGATTTGGGATTTATTGATTACTGTTTGGTATATTTAAATTGTTTCTAGTTAAATTGGATTATTTTGAATTAAATAACATATTGAATTTAAAATGGCCAGGTAGTTACCTGTGAATAATTTATCAGTTAATTGTCATAATTTATTTGGTTGAATTGGATGATAATTGTGATGGATGTCTAATTTTTGATATTTGATTATTGGATGTTATGGTTGATTTATATAATGCTATCACTATGTAAGTTCCCTAAATTTATATTTGAAAAAAATCACTATGGGTTGAAATGATATATACCCGAATGATCTATAGATTAGGGAAAAATCGTTATGGGTTGAAATGATAGATTCGAGCGATTTTATGGATTTTTAATATTATATTCGAGATTGCGGTTTGAAATGATATATGACCGTAAAATTTTAAATTGCAGATTGAAACGATAAATATCCGTATCACTTGACCCTAGGGTAGAGAATTATATACGGACACCGGATTGGTTAAATTAATTGATTTTTAAAACTTCATTTCTTAATTTTAGTAAATGATATTTTGAAATAAAATTTGATTTATATAAATTGAATTATAATTGAAAAATCAAGTTTTATTGTGATGCCCCACCTCTATGCTCACACTGGCCAAGCACACTACGGAGTAATGCCTTCAACTAGCATGAAGAATAAGGCTGTTGAGGAGCGACCATCTGTGTAATTGCTTTGTGCAAATACTGATATGCCAAGTAGATGGTCACGCATTTCATTTCAAGAGGAAATCAGACATACTGATACAAACTCAAAGCTACTAAACAGTGGCTATGTGATCTTCGGAAATAAATATAAAATAAGCATAACACAAATCAGTCACAGATATTCATATCACTAAGGCGGAAACAAATATGAATATAACACATCAAAGTGTACATCAAAGTAGTAGTCATGTAGATCCACTACACCACAAAAGAATAGGTACAAGTGCTAGATATAAACATAAAGGAGTATTTTCTCCAATGTATACAATAAAAACTACTAAGCTAAGTAGTTAGCTCAAAAGTCAAATGTCAGTCCCCGATAAGAAGTCGAGTAGAAGCACCTGAAATACCTCGGTCTGACCCGAGTATTATTTAAGAAGGAAATAATAAACGGATCAGTCTTGCTATAAATATCATATAAAATGAGATAGGATAAGAGATATGATAAAAACGTATGATAACAAAAATGCCATACTGTGACAAGTATACATTAAATAACGACAAAAATCATACAATATCTCAAATATTCTCAAACACCAAAAAGAATGTCATATTCTTTATTTTATTCACCAAACCACAAATATTGACAAACATATCAATGCCAATCGCAAAAATTGGTGAAACACAAATTCTAGAAATCATCAATTAGAAATCCAGAAAACATAAAGGGGGAGGCCTATCACAAACGGGAGCATGAAAACTCACCAATATGTGTATCACAAACGGAACGCTATTCCATGGTCGCTAACCGTAGAGCCGGTGCAACGATGCAGTACAATAACGGTACGTCCAATGAACTGAAACTCAAATAATTCGAAACACCGACGCAATAAAATAACGGTACGTCCAATGAACCGAAACTCAAATAATTCGGAACATCGATGCAGTACAATAACGGTACGTCCAATGAACTGAAACTCAAATAATTCGAAACATCGATGCAGTACAATAACGGTACGTCCAATGAACCGAACTCAAATAATTCGGAATATCGACGCAGTACAATAACGATACGTTCAATGAACCGAAAAGCTGGGACATCAAAGATGTACAATATCGGTACATCCGATAAACCGAACACCATAAAATAACATGGGTCGTTAGCCCATAAAGGAAATGAGACGAAGCTCAATAGAACGAGGTGCAGTCCCCACGTGGACAAAGAGACATTGCATAACGCTAGTCTAAACCATAAAATGATCACCATTGATCAATAAGTGTAAATTTCACTAAGCTAGTAAATAAATGAGTTTAATTTCATGTCCCATAACCACTGGCTTGGCTTAAATATTTACGAACAAATTGTAGATTTCCACTCGAAAATTGTCACAAGAGTTTCAATCGAACGAGTCTAAGAATTAACCGACAAAGTAAACGCAAGCATTTTATACCACTTGTTTTGCTAAGTCGTTTAATTGGATTTCTTGAATGAATGAGGAAAAGGTTTGTATATACTAATAGATTGGAAAATGGTTTTAAAAGCGAGTTTGATATCGAAAGTAAATGTTGAAACCGTTTTGATGAAAGGGTTTGAATATTTACTACTAGTATAGAAACCTTTGCATTTTAAAATGACAAACCATAGAAATGACTGTAGAAACAATCAATCACCAAAAATTAACATACGAAGACGTGAATTAAATCCAAAGAAATCGACACCAAATCCATCAAAATGAATATTCCCAAAAATCCAGGAAAAGAAGTCATCAAAGTCGATAAAATTGATAACAAATAATCGAATCAACCAAAATCGATTATCATTGGAAATTCACTCAAAAACAGCCTAAATAGGCAAAAATGAACGGCTCCAAATGTCTGGGGGTCAATCTAGACATCTGGATTTGGTCTCTGGAAATATTCCAGAAAAACACCCAGACGTCTGAAAGCAAAAGGTAGACGTCTGAACCATCCAGACGTCTGAACCAATAAATTAGACGTCTGGAATGAAGTACTGGAAATTCTATTCCAGATCACCCAGACGTCTGGGAAGCAAGCACAGACGTCTGGATCGCCTATACGTCTGGAAAGCAAGGTCAGACATCTGAGCTGAATGACTGGAATATTTATTCCTTAGCCTCAGATGTCTGATCCTTACACCAGATGTCTGAGCTGAAGCTCAGGCAAATATTGAACCTAGGCTAATGATGGCCAACACGATTCGGGAGCGATTGAACGAGCAACGACGACTAGGAATTTATGCCAAGCGACAACTCAGCCTTATAGGCTCTTCGACACACCCCGAATATCATGTCCAAGCATCTATAGTAGGATTTTCATAAAATTGGACTTCAAAACCAATAATTGGAAAAATCACCAAATCAATTCAAATCAAAAGCAAATGAGCATGAATAGTTGTTAGGAATTCGTACCTAACAACAAAGATAGCTATAGACGTAGATGTGAGTTCAAAAACTGACCTTTAAACTCAAAAACATAAGTGAGAAGCTATCAAACAAGGCTAGATCAACCACTCTTCAATTTTAACCACGAAGCTTCAATCTAAGCTTATAAGAAAAATATTTCCTAAGTTAGGGTTTAGGAATTTATGAAATTTGAAGAGAGATTGAGATGGAGAAGATGAAGAGGATGCTTACCTAAGCTTCTCCTTGATTTCTAGCTTGAAGTTGATAATTACTAAGAGAATTAGGGAAGTTGATAATTCCTAAGAGAATTAGGGCTTAGGAATTTCTAATTTCTTTTCTCCTCCCTTATTTTTTATCTTAACTTGAAAGTATTAGGAAATGAGAATGAATGAATAGGAGAGGGGGTGGAGTTAGGGTATTATGTTGGGTTAAAGGGGCTGAAACCCAAACCTAAAACCCAATAGAAAAATAGCGAAATTCAACTTAACTCCAAACATATCGATGTTTGTACTCAAAAAGGTTGCAAACGTCATTTTGAACTCAATGGAAGTAGTCTTTGACCGTTTGCAAAAAGTAGCATTTTAAACTTTAATCCGACTAACGATGCTATATTTAAATAAATCATTTAAATATACAATCGTAAAATATGCGGGTTGTTACAGACTCTCCTCCTTAAAGAAATTGCATCCTCGCAATACTTAAGAAGAAAACAGAGAGTAACAACCATAAAAGCATATCAACACAAAGAAAATTTGAAATAAGAAGTTCACCTCAAAGAGCTCGAGAGAGTAAGTCTGGTTGTGTTCGCTCGTTGAATTCTCTGGATTCTCAAGAGAAATCCTTAGGATTTGAGGACCATTGAACTTTCACAAGTGGGACATCTTTATTACGAAGACGTTTAACCTCCATAGCAATGATACGAATAAGATGTTGCTCATAAGTCAAATTAGGTGAAACTTCAATTTCTTCAATAACAACAGGCTCAAGAATAGAGTCGGAATCCTAAGGCATTTCCGTAGTTGAGAGACGTGGAACACGTCATGGATAGCAGAAAATTGAGCCGGTAATAAAAGGCGATAAGCTACAGAACCAATGCGTTCGGTGATGGGAAATGGACCAATGTATCGAGGTGCTAATTTTCTCGAACGACTAAAACGTACAACACCCTTCATAGGTGAAACATGAATGAAACCAAATTATAAGAGCGAAAACAATGGCCGCAAGCACTAGATCATGAGTGGCATATCCAGTCTCGGCATGCTTTATTTGCCTAGAAGCATAAGCGATAACACATTCCCTTTGCATGAGAACGGTACCCAAACCAATACGACTAGCATCGTTGCAAAGAGTGAAGTCTTGGTTCCCTTCAGGAATCACATGAATAGAAGCATCAGAAAAGAGTTCTTTTAAATGATCCTCTTTCTCGAAAAGCTAAGACTTTCAAAATTATAATGAACTTCATGTAATCATCTTTTTAGAAAAATTTACTTACTACAGTCAACTTATTGTGTCTGACTGTCTCATCATAGCGTTTAGGAGAATCCTATCGATAACATTGATCAAGCGCATCGACCAGAATTCTTAAAGCACTCAATGGGAAAAACAACACAAAATCATCTTCTATATGATAAACATGTCTCTTAAAATTTTGTGAATATTCTTTGCTCGATTTAAGAAAAAAATCCAATTATACTTATAGATATCTCATTAAAAAGATTTTCAAATTTTAAATTGCAGTTTTCATCCATAATCAATGAATATAAGGATGGTCTCATTGAAATATTTGCAAAATACTCGATCCATAACATGGATGAAATAAGATGGACAACTCGAGACATCACGAGTCATTCATAAGAATCATAACGAGTGCAGAATGAGGTAAAGGGGTAAGCTATCCTCCGCAACTCGTAGCTGATGAAAAGTGGTGGTAAGGTCGAGCTGAAAAGACCCTTGCACCACTCAAAAGATTGCTTAGGTGATAATCCTAAGACAAACTCAACGATACCGAGAAATTCTCGAACTACTCGAATGAGGGGAATAACATCTTCCTCAACAAGTGGGTCTAGAGAATAAAATGATGTCACCAAATGGGGATCGAAATCATTAAGAAAAATAGAAATCTGCTTAACAGATTGAGAATGTCAAAGATGGATAGTCCACTTGGGACACAAGATAAGGGCTTCATAATGATTAAGCCAATCCTTCTCCAAAAAACAATTCTAAAGCGTAAGTAACGCATTACATGCAAATCTGCCCGAAAAGAATAATCACATAAAATAATCTCGACATCTTTTCAAAGCAAACTAAGTGTTGCGGATCCACCAACCGGATTCGCAATTCTCAGTGAAGTCATCAAGCCTAAAATGTTTAATGAAAAAGAATCAACAAGTTATTTTGACATAAAATAATGAGATGAACCCTATCAACAAGAACTCAAAGAGGATAATCAAAAAACAAATGTCATCAAGGAATGAATGAGTTGAGCGAACATAAATACTCCATCCCAAGGAGTTGCACTGGATTGACCGGCACTGGGACGGCCTGGTCTAACCATTTCTCTTCTTTAAGAAAGGAAGAAAGAAGAAGAAAAAGGCTATTCTCAAAATGAATAACAAACAATCATGATTGATAAAACAAGGCATCATAAAAGAAAATAGGATAGAATGGGTCCTAACACTCGGAAAAATCCTAAGGCACGATTCCTAAGAAGGACTTAGGACAATGACCCTTGCTATAATATTCTATATTGTTTCGAAGTTTAGCCCTGATACCAAGCTGTGACCCCCCACCTCTGCTCACACCAGCCAAGGACACTACGGAGTAATGCCGTAACCAGCACGAAAAATAAGGCTGTTGAGGAGCGGCCATCTGTGTAATTGCTTTGTGCGAATACCGATATGCCAAATAGAAGGTCACGCATTTCATTTCAAGAGGAAATCCGACATACTGATACAAACTCAAAGCTACTACACAGTGGCTATGTGGTGTTCGAAAACAAATATAAAATAAGCATATCACAAATCAGTCATAGATATTCATATCACTAAGGCGGAAACAGATATGAATATAACATATCAAAATGTTCATCAAAGTAGTGGTCATGTAGATCCACTACACCACAAAAGAATAGGTACAAGTGCTAGACAAAAGAATATGTATACATAAAGGAGTCTTTTCTCGAATGTATACAACAAAAACTACTAAGCTAAGTAGTTAACTTAAAAGTCAGATGTGAGTCTCAAATAAGAAGTCAAGTAGAAGCACCTAAAATACCTCGGTCTGACCCGAGTATTATTTTAGAAGGAAATAATAAACGGATCAATCTTGCTATAAATATCATATAAAATGAGATAGGATAAGAGATATGATAAAAACGTATGATAACAAAAATTCCACGCTATGACAAGTATACATTAAATAAGGACAAAAATCATACAATATCTCAGATATTCTCAAACACCAAAAAGAATGTCATATTCTTTATTTTATTCACCAAACCACAAATATTGACAAACATATCAATGCCAATCGCAAAAATTGGTGAAACACAAATTCTAGAAATCATCAATTAGAAATTCAGAAAACATAAAGGGGGAGGCCTATCAAAAAAGGGGAGCACGAAAACTCACCAACACGTGCATCACAAACAGAACGCTATTTCATGGTTGCTAACCACAGAGCTGGTGCAACGACGCAGTGCAATAACGGTATGTCCAATGAACCGAAACTCAAATAATTCGGAACATCGACGCAGTACAATAACGGTACGTCCAATGAACCGAAACTCAAATAATTCAAAACATCGATGCATTACAATAATGGTACGTCCAATGAACCGAAACTCAAATAATTCGGTACATCGACGCAGTACAATAACGACACGTCCAATGAACCGAAACTCAAATAATTCAGAACATTGACGCAGTACAATAACGATACGTCCTATGAACCGAAAAGTCGGGACATCGATGTAGTACAATATCGATAGATCCGATGAAACGAACACCATAAAAGAATATGGGCCGCTAGCCCATAAAAGAAATGAGATGAAGCTCAATAGAACAAGGTACAGTCCACCACATGGACAAAGAGACATCACATAACGCTAGTCTAAACCACAAAATGATCACCATTGATCAATAAGTGTAAATTACACTAAGCTAGTAAATAAATGAGTTTAGCTTCATGTCCCATAACCACTGGCTTAACTTAAATATTTACGAACAAATTGTAGATTTTCACTCGAAAATTGTCACAAGAGTTTCGATCGAACGAGTCTAAGAATTAACCGACAAAGTAAACGCAAGCATTTCATACCACTTATTTTGCTAATTCGTTTAATTGGATTTCTCAAACGAATGAGGAAAAGGTTTATATATACTAATAGATTGAAAAACGGTTTTAAAAGCGAGTTTGATATTGAAAGTAAATGTTGAATCGTTTTGATGAAAGGGTTTGAATATTTACTACTAGTATAGAAACCTTTGCATTTTAAAGTGACAAACCATTGAAATGATTGTGGAAACAATCAATCACCAAAAATTCACATACGAAGACGTGAATTACATCCAAAGAAATCGATATCAAATCCATCAAAATGAATATTCCCAAAAATCCAGAAAAAGAAGTCACCAAAGTCGATAAAAGTGATAACAACTAATCGGATCAACCAAAATCGATTATCATTGTAAATTCACTCAAAAACGGCCTAAACAGGCAAAAATGAACAGCTCCAGACGTCTGGGGTCAATCCAGACGTCTGGATTTGGTCTTTGGAAATATCCTAGAAAAACACCCATGCGTCTAAAAGCAAAAGGTAGACGTCTGAACCAATAAATTAGACGTCTGGAATGAAGTACTGGAAATTCTATTCCAGATCACCCGGACATCTGCGGAGCAAGCACAAACGTCTGGATCACCCAGACGTTTGGAAAGCAAAGTCAGACTTCTGAGCTGAACGACTGGAATATTTATTCCTTAGCCTCAGACGTCTGATCCTTACACCAGATGTCTAAGCTGAAGCTTAGGCAAACATTGAACCTAGGCCAATGAAGGCCAATACGATTCAAGAGCGATCGAGCGAGCAACGACGACTAAAGATTTACGCCAAGCGACAACCCAGCCTTATAGGCTCTTCGACACACCTCGAATATCACGTCAAGCATCCATAGTAGGATTTTCATAAAATTGGACTTCAAAACCAATAATTGTAAAAATCACCAAAACAATTCAAATCAAAAGCAAATGAGCATGAATAGTTGTTAGGAATTCGTAGCTAACAACAAAGATAGCTATAGACGTAGATGTGAGTTCAAAAACTCACCTTTAAACTCAAAAACACAAGTGAGAAGCTATCAAACAAGGCAAGATCAACCGCTCTTCAATTTTAACCCAAGAACCTTCAATCTACGCTTATATTTCCTAAGTTTGGGTTTAGGAATTTCTGAAATTTGAAGAGAGATTGATATGGAGAAGATGAAGAGGATGCTTACCTAAGCTTCTCCTTGATTTCTAACTTGAAGTTGATAATTCCTAAGAGAATTAGTGCTTAGGAATTTCTAATTTTTTTCTCTTCCCTTATTTTTATCTTAGCTTGAAAGTATTAGTAAATGAGAATGAATGAAGAGGAGAGGGGGTGGAGTTAGGATATTATGTTTGGTTAAAGGGGCTAAAACCCGAACCCAAAGCCCAATAGAAAAATAGCAAAATTCAACTCAACTCCAAACATATCGATGTTTATACTCAAAAAGGTCGCAAACGTCATTTTGAACTCAATGGAAGTAGTCTCGAGTCCCAATTTGACTGTTTGCAAAACGTAGCATTTCGAACTTTAATCCGACTAACGATGCTATATTTAAATAAATCATTTGAATATACAATCGTAAAATATATGGGTTGTTACATTTATGTTAAAATGTGAATTGGTTTAAAGGAATTGTTTTAAGAAATTAAATTGAAATTTTAAAGTCGAATTTGATATATAAGTGAAATTTTGTCAGAATTGAGTTATTTGAGTTGTTGGAAATATAACTTTGAAATGTATTGATATTGGAATAATTTAAAGTGATATTTTGAACATGGATTGGAAGCAATAGTGAATTAAATAATTTATTGAGAATTGGGATTTTAAAATCTGAAATTGGGTTTTTGAAAATTGAAAATAGTCAAAATGTGTTGAAATGTAATAAATAGTTTAAATCTATATAAATTCTATATTCATGTTTTAATATAGACTGTTTTAAAAATATACCATTTTAAAAACTCTAATTATTATGATTTTCAAATTATTAAACTATTTTAACCTATGTTAACTATATTAATATCATTTAACCTATTTTAAACCATATAATTTATTTTAAAATTAAATTAACCCATTTTAAATTATTTTAAATCTAATTAATCTATTTTAAAGCTATTCAATCTATTTTAATTATATTTAATCTATTTTAAATTATTTAACTATCTTAAGTCAATTTAATAGTATCTTTAATCTATAACTAAACTATTTTAGAGTATGTTAACTATTTATGACTATTTTAACTATTTATGACTATTTTATCTATTTTCTAAATTTCCAGACTAAGTAAAGTAGATGTGTTTATATTCAATTCATTGGTTTGAAAGAGAATACGGTTAAATGATGTTATAACCTAAGTTGGGATTTAAAAGTTATAATTAATCGAATATGATGATTTTGAAGTAAGGATTTAACCTATTTTGGGAATATGATTTTTGGAAGAAATTATAATTTTGAAAACGATATGATTTGAAAGTGAATATGGTTTGAAGTGAATATGATTTCGAAAGAGATATGACTCGAAATTGAATATGATATTTTGATATAAATTGTGAACTGGCTTTTGAAATGTAAAAGAACCATCCGGTGTGTATTAAGCGATTGGTTGTTAAAGGGACCGGGATCAGATATTATCATACTTTTTGCCAATACCGAAAATCACTTTAACAACTGTGTACGTGGTGGAGATTCTAGAAATAAAGTAGGATGGTTTGGTGAATGATCTCTATATGAGGTATGACGTGACCCTGACTCCCATCAGTCAGCTTAGATGTGACTAAAACAGGAGCCACGATGGGCCAACTGAGGTCGCACCTCTGATCAGGAACATTTCTTAGATACCATTCTATTACTTTGTGATTGATTTGGTGGCCACCGTTGATTTTTGATTTGGGAGTGTGTCCGAGGTGGGCGGTAGTTGCTGCTATGCGTTACCACTAGTCCGGATACGCAATTGGTATATCTACCCCGGCATTGCCTCGAGTGTCGTGTTCACATGCCCTAGAGCGCCTTCTATGAGTTTGTTTTGTACCATACCTATGTGATGTCCCTAGGGTAAACCTCCAGTTTACGGAGGAGCGTACGACATTGTATAGACTACGGGAATATATAAAATGTGTTAAGGAGGATATGGGTAACACCTTAACGCTATTTTAATACTTTTACTTTACTAGAGACATATTATAATAGCGTATTGTACTACATAGCAGATAGTTTAACAGATCCTTAGGGGATGTGAATCTTGAACATCTCTTAAGTTACAGTACTCACGTTAGACACTGGATAGGAGATGTCAAACCCCGTAAACATCTCTGACACCGTTCCACTCATATTTACTTACCGCTGATTTAACTTACATAAGATCTTTTAGTTCTAACTCGAGTGTTTTGTCTTTTCAATTCGCTCGGGTCAGCCTGAGCATTTCAAGATTTGAAGACCTTGTTTCTGGAGGATAGAGACGAAGATTGTATTATTATTACTTACTATATTATTCCACTGCATCATACTGTTCTGTTGCATTGTTATTTATTTATCTTTGATATGTGTAACTCTGATTCTGTGTGTATAAGGATAATCAAATGTTTTGTAAACAGCTTCATTAACTGTTATTTTGATTATTATATTTTGTCATTACGCTACGAGATTTTGTTCTATTTTTTTCTTTCTCTGCTTTTTCTTATTTACCCAATAAAAATCTGCGCTTTTGTATGGTTTAAGTTTGACATGTGTGTCTCCTTAAAATGTCCAAAAAGGTAGGCCGTTACAAAATGGGTTCTAATATGAATATAAATTCTGTTTGAAATATAATTGAGTAAATAAGTTTTTAAAACTGAATTTTCAAGTAAATTCGTCGATTTTGAAAATCGCTCAATTTAATTGACACGTTAAAATATCTTTCTGAGGCACAGTCGGAATTCAATGAAACTACTTCCATTGAATCCGTAATAATGTATTATTATCGGATTTCAAGTTTCGTCGTGATTGGATTTATCATTTGGTCGTAAGGAATAGAAATGCGTTGAAATTTATATTAGAAATTTAATATTTTTAGTGCGATTCAAAAAGCGACCATAGTGATTGGTTATGATTATTTGGTCCTGTATGGTGGTGAGCAGGAGACTTTTACCCCGACATGTCCCCGAGTGGTTGGTTGCAGTCGAGAGGCTGGCCATAAAAGCAAATTTGAGGTACCAATGTAAGCCATGGCGGAAAGTGGCCGCTACTAGGATGGTTGAAAAGCCTACCGGTCATTAGAGTTGGTATCAGAGCCAGTTTGGTGATATACCTTGGCTTTGGTGGGGATTACTCATTAGAGATAGGGTCAATTGTACCCTAGAATGAGTTTGAGTGTTCGAGCGTGTATTTGTTAACGAGTATAAAATGTTTTATATTATGTTGACTTATCGGTTGAGTGTTTATGAATTCTGGTCGGTATGGGAAGTATAACTATATCGACAGGGATTTCTAAACTCATAAACAAGGTAAACCGACACAGTATTGTTTTTGAAGAGGGTAAATGAAAGAATTTTACCCAATTTGATATAAAAGAAATATTTCTAAATAGTTATATCTATATATATATATATTTGGATCTTTGGTTGATATCATCATAATCAAAAAAAGATTGTAAGAATGGAGGTGGTTTATATAACCAAATAGAAATTGTATAAGTATGATTATACATTAGTTTGTAACTAAAAGTGGAGTCAAACCAGAATTTAAATCCTGGAAATTTTGGAAATGTTTTAAATGGACTTGAACTAAGTATTTGGGAATTTTTAAAATCTTGAAGATTTGGAAATGTTCTCCAAAGTGTTTGAAAGGAAGAATGGTGATATTATTTTTGGACGTATACCTGGATGGAAATGTTTTTAATGGGTTTTGAAAGTAAGGAAAAACTAAACTCACTTTAGTCATTGGAAAATTATTCTTGATGATGGTCGCATCATTATTGTTCATTTTCGAGTTTCTAAGTGACGGATTGCTACCATGGTGGTTGGCATGATTATTTATTTTAGACTTGTTTGGTAAACAAGTTTTGTTTTAAGAATTCAAAAAGTGAATTGTTTTGGCGAAATCAAGTTGTTTTAACATTCCGAAGGTACGATTTGATATACAAAAATGGATATATATATATATATATATATATATATGTATGTATGTATAGTATGATCTCAATATGATTTGAAACAAAACCGTATGATTAAATTCTGGGACTTCCTTTTAAATGGTTTTTGAAGTCAGGAGAAAATCAGTTATTAAACTTATAAATTGGAGTTGATACAGATAAGAAGAAAGGTGTGAATTTTAATCTTGGGTTAAAGTTTAACTTGAGTAAGTTAAAATGAATAATATGAGTTGAAATTTAACCTAAGATAAGTTAAATAAATTGAATTGGATGTGAATTGAATTGAATATAAAGTTTGAACTGTAAAATGATTATGTAACTATAAGTTATGATTATTGAATGGAATGGATACACTTAAGTTATAAAGATAATATTTAAAAGAGGTGATTGGACTCAAGTAAGCAATATGAGATTTTAAGTAAATAAGTTCTTAAAATTATGAATTGAGAAATGAACTGGTAAAAAAATTGAAATTGTTTGATGTTATGGTGAAGGAACGCAAATTCAAAACTTTGAATTTTAAATGGTGGGTGAATTGGATTTGAGTAAATTGAATGTAAACATGAATTATGAAGTGATTATTTAACTATATGTTATGAATATAAATTGTGAATAAACTTAAGTGGAAATATAGGGAATTGAGAATAAATAAGTATGTTTAACTTATTAAACAAGGAAAGTGGAGAAGTAAGACCAAATTAAAATGGTTAAGTATTTGATATCAAAAAATGAATTCAATTTAACAGTAAATGAATCGAATATGATTTTGAAGTATGGATTGGATGAGGCTGGGTATGAACTTAAGTTGTAAAGCTGAGTATAAACTTAAGAAATGGCATGGAATGTTTATAATAAACCTTAGAAATAATTTTGTTAAATGGTTTATCAATAAATTAGCATGGAATGAAAGTGCATGAACTGGAGCTGAATTGTTCGAGAATCGATTTACATAGAATGATTCCTAGATAAATAAAATGGATTTGAATATAATGATTGTGGATATGAATGGAATGTAAATTAATTAATTGTGAATCAAATTGAAATTTAATAAAATTTAATATACATTGATTGGAAATGTATAATTGAATTTTGAACTTTGTACTTGTTTACGCATACGAAATATACATGTTATAATATGTTTGTTTACGAAAAACATGTGTTTAAGTTCGTTAAAGGAATGAAATTTTATAAAAATTTCATGGTTATGGAACTTATGTACTTCACTTGAGTAAGTACAGGTACGGGGAGCTGTTTGGGATGATTTTGGTTGCGTAATTGCATATAAATGCGGCGAACTCGCTTAATAACGCTAATATAAGATACGCGTACACATTAAAGAAAAAATGAAATAAATATCAATATATATTCTGTTTTCGACCGTGTGGGTCGATGTATATTATATTTATCATACTTGTGATATTGTAAAAGGCTCTACGTAAAGAGGAGACTCTAACAAAAATTTTCGAAAATCTAGGGTGTTAGAAAATTTTTGAAAAATTTTGTTAACTAAATTTGATTTGAAATTATAACTTGAAATAAGGAAATTTGATGAATTAATAGAAATTAATGGATTTGGATAAGTCTAAAAGACTTAGTAAATGGAAATAACAGAATTTTAATCAAATGGGATTTAAAAAGAAACGGGTTTAGAGCATTTTTCCTGCCTTAGCAATTTCGAGGACAAATTCCTTTAAGAGGGAGGAATATAACGACCCGAAATTTTGGACATATAATTTTGAACGTTTATTTTATTTTTAAATGTTGGATTTAAAATATTAATTGATTTTGGATATGGAGATTTTGGTTAAATTAGTGAAATGTTTTAGAATTTCAAACATGGCGATTTATTTGGATCTGGTGAATAGTAAATTTCATTATTTAAATTGGGTGAATATGTGAATCTGAAACTAAATGTGAATGGAAATGAACTCTGCAGTTGATTTAAACTCTATTTGAAATAGAGTGATAGTTGTGGACTTTTGAGTGGGAATTAAAAGTTGATAAACTAAAATTGGAAATTTTATATGTGACGCCCCACCTCTATACCCACGCTAGCTAAGGACACTGCGGGGTAATGCCATCAACTAGTGCGGAGAATAAGGCTGTTGAGGAGCGACCATCCGTGTAATTGCTTTGTGTGAGCACCGGTATGTCAGATAGTATAACATGCATTTTATTTCAAGAGGAAATCCGACATGCCGATACAAACTCAAAGCTACTACACAGTGGCTCTATATAATCTTCAGAAACAAACATAAAAATAGATATAACACAAATCAGTCACAGAAATTCTATCACAAAGGCAGAAAAAGATATGAATACAACACATAGAAGTGTATATCAGAGTAGTGGTCTACAAGATCCACAATATCACAAAAGAATGATTACAAGTGCTACAGAAAAGAATAAGTATACATCATTTAGTCTCTACCTCAAATGTATACAACAAAATAAACTACTAATCTAAGTAGTGAGCCAAAAGTCAGAATAATAATCCCTGGTGAGGAGCTAAGCAGAAGCACCTGTAACATCTCGGTCTGACCCGAGTATTATTTAACAAGAAAATAATGAACGGATCAGTCTATCTATAAATATCGGATGAAATGATATAGAATAAGAGATATGACAAAAATGTATAATAACCAGAATGTCATACTGTGATAAGTATGCAATTGAAAATCAATAAGAGATTAATCAATATCACAAGAATCTTCTCAAAGATAAAAAGGATTGTCATACTCTTTATTTCATTTACCAAACCACAAATATTGACAAATATATCAATGCCAATCACAAAAGTTAATGACACACAAATTCACCCATGCGCAAATATTGATAGAACTTATCAATGAAACCACAAAAATTGGCAAAACACAAATTCTAGAAATCGTCAATAGAAATCCAGAAATAACAAAAGGGGGGAGGCCTATCACAAAACGCGAGCATGAAAGCTCACCAACACGTGTATCATAAAACGGAACGCTATTCCATGGTAGCTAACCATTAATTTTGAGCCGAAGCTCCACAAAACGGCCCAAAGACCATGGGTCGCTACCCCACCGAATTGAGCCGAAGCTCCACAGAAACGGGGTTTAGTCTCCCTCGCAGACATAGAGACATCGCACATTGCTAGTCTAAATCAAAAACAATAATCATCATAGATCATCAAGAAGTGTCAATTACACTAAGCTGGTAAATATATGAGTTTAGCTTTATGTCCCATAACCACTAGCTTAACTTAAATATTTACAAACAAATTGTAAATCTTCACTAGAAAATTGTCACAAGAGATTCAATCGAACAAGTCCAAGAATTAACCGATGAAGTAAACGCAAGCATTTCATACCACTCGTTTTACTAAGCCGTTCAATTAGATTTCTCATACGAGTGAGGTAAATGTTTGTATATACTAACAGATTGGAAAACGGTTTGAGAAAACGAGCTTTGTAAATAAAATAGTGTTGAAATCATTTGGAAGAAAGAATTTTGATATTTACTACTAGTATTAAAACCTTTATATTTTTAAAGTGACAAATCATAAAAATGATTGTAGGAACAATCAATCATCAAAATTCACATACGATGATGTGAATCAAATTCAAAGAAACCGATACCGAATCCATCAAAGTGGATATACACAAAAATTCCTAAAATAGAAGTCATCAAAGTTGACAAAGGTAATAAGAACTAATCGGAGAAGAAGAATCGATTAAAGATTGGAAAACAAAGCAAAATGAGAATAAATAGGCAAAACAGGAAAAACGGGAGCAGGTCAGTCGACTGAACTCCCTGAGTCAGTCGACTGAACACGGTCCTGAAAAATTTTTAGGCTTCAGCTCAGTCAACTGACTCAGAGAATTCAGTCGACTGAACCTGAATTCCTACATTTCCTACCCTATTTCAAATGAAATGCAAACTCACTCAATTTACAATCGGATAAGCACGGACGCTAGGGGTTTACGCCAGTCGGCAACCCAGCCCTATTGGCTCCTCGATGCATCACCAAAAACATGTTCAAACATCAAAGTTAGGATTTTAAAGATTTGAACCCAAAACACTAAAAATTGGAATATTCACCAATTCAATCCAAACCAAAAGCAAATGCACATATAATTGTTAGGAATTCATACCCAACAATCAAAGATAGATATAGGCATAGATGTGAGATAAAAATCTCACCTTTGAACCTAAAACAAATGAAGGAGAAGCTATAGAGAAACGGCAAGGACAATCACTCTTCAATTCCAACCCAAAGAGCTTGAATCTAAGCTTAAAAGAGAAACATTTCTTAAGTTAGGTTTAGGAATTTCTGAAATTGGTAAGAGAATGAGTTGGAGAAGAAGAGGAGGAGGCTTACCAAAGCTTCTTCTATATATTTGGAGCTAGAACTTGATTTGCAAATGGAAACTAGGGCTTGGAGTTTTAATTTCTCATTCCTCTCTCCATTGTTGCTAAAGCTTGAGTATTAGGAAATAGAAATGAAGTAATGAAGAGAAGAGGGGTGAAGCTTGGGTCTAATTGGCTGAAATAAAAACCAAAGCCCTAAGTGAAAAAGTAGCAAACTTCTACTATCTCTAAACATATCGAAGTTTATACTCAAAAAGATCGCAAATGTCATTTTGAACTCAATGGGGATGGTCTCGAGTCCTAATTTGACTGTTTGCAAAAAGTAGCTTTTTGGACTAAAAATCCGACTAACGATGAAATATTTAAATAAATTATTTAAATAAATTATTTAAATACTCAATTGCAAAATATGAGGGTTGTTACAGACTCCCCTCCATAAAGGAATTGTGTCCTCACAATATTTAAGAAGGAAATAAAAGTAACAACCATAAAAGCATATCAACACAAAAGAAATTTGTAACAAGAAGTTCACCTCAAAGAGCATGAGAAAGTAAGTCTGGATGTGTTCGCTCGATGAATTCTCAAGATTCCCAAGAACAATCCTTAGAATTTGAGGACCATTGAACTTTCACAAGCGAAAGATCTTATTTCGAAGGCGTTTGACCTCCGAAGCAATAATACGAATAGGATATTGCTCATAAGTTAAATTAGGCAAAACTTCAATTTCTTCCACAACACCGGGCTCAAGAATAGAACCGGAATCTCGAAGGCATTTCCCTAATTGAGAAACGTGAAACACGTCATGTATAGCAGAAAATTGAGCCGGTAATAAAAGTCGATAAGCCATGGAACCAATACGTTCGGTGATAGGAAATGGCCCAATATATCGAGGCGCTAATTTTCCCGATCGAATGAAACGTACAAAACCCTTCATAGGTGAAACACGGATAAACACAAAATCTCCCACAGAAAACTCTAATTTCCTTCTTCGGTTATCGGCATAGGATTTTTGCCTACTTTGGGCTTCTTTCATCCTATGACGAATAAGATCAATCTTTTCTGTGGAATCTCGAATAAAGTCTGGACCTAAAACCAGCTTCTCACCGGCCTCAAGCCAACAAGAAGGGGATCAACATGGCCTTCCATAGAGTGCCTCGAAAGGTGCCATACCAATACTAGATTGGAAGCTATTATTATAGGAAAACTCCACAAGAGAAATATGATCTTCCCAACTTCCACCAAAATCAAGAACACATGCACGAAGAAGATCTTCAAGAGTTTGATTCACATGCTCGGTTTGTCCATCAGAATGGGGATGATAAGAGGTGCTAAAATTAAGCTTCATTCCCAAAGCTTTTTGAAGACTCTTCCAAAATCCACTAGTAAACAATGGATCATGATCACTAATAATATAAGTAGGAACTCCATGTAATTTAACAATTTCTTTGATAAAGAGTTTGGCCAAAAGAGGAACGGTCCGATTAGACCGAACGGGAATAAAATGGGTGGATTTAGTAAGTCTATCAACTATCACCCATAAGCTATCATGACCCGAACGAGAACGGGGAAGGCCGTCTATAAAATCCATGGAAATTTGATCCCACTTCCAAATTGGAATGTCTAAAGGTTGCAATAACCCACCGGGCCTTTGATGCTCGGCCTTAACGAGTTGGCAAGTCATGCAACGCTTAACGAAGTTAGTGATATCAAATTTCACCCCTCTCAATAATAAAGTCGCTTCATAACCGCGTACATTTTGCTACTATCGGGACGAATGGTAAATTTAGAACGATGGGAATCTTCTAAAATGTCCTTTCGAAGATCACCAATATTTGGTACGATAAGTCTATCAAATTTTCGAATACCACCACGAGGATCAATATCAAAGTCTTTCAAAACATCAATATCAATTTTATCCCTCGATCTTTGGCTAAGAAGAGCCAATTCGGGATCTAGCTTTTGAGCTTCAAGAATGCGGTCTAAAAGAGAAGGATGAGCCTCAAGACTACATAAAACAAGAGATGAACATAAATCGGATACACGATCTCTAATCTCACAAGTGGATAAAGTCTCGAGATCATGCCATTCGGATATCATCATAGAAACAACCACTTGTTTCTTACAACTAATTGCATCGGCAACACGATTTCCCTTTTCAGGAGTATAAAGAATATCAAGATCATAAGATGCAAGAAATTCGAGCCAACGTTGTTGACGCAAATTAAGTTCCTTTTGAGAAAATAAATACTTCAAAGATTTATGATCAGTGTAAAGAATAAATTTTCCTCCCAAAAGATAATGACACCAAATTCGAAGGGTGAAAATAATAGCCGCAAGTTCTAAATCATGAGTGGCATATCTAGTCTCGGCTGGCTTCAATTGCCTAGAAGCATAAGCAATAACACGTTCTCTTTGCATAAGAACGGCACCCAAACCAACGCGACTAGCATCGGAATAAACAATAAAATCTTGGTTCCCTTCGAGAATCACAAGAATAAGAGCATCGGAAAGGAGTTCTTTTAATTTTTGAAAAGAAGCTTCACATTTGTCCGACCAAATGTATTTAACACCTTTCTTTGTTAAGATAGTAAGGGGCACAGCAATTTTAGAAAAGTCTTTGATAAAACGATGGTAATAACTCGCCAATCCGAGAAAACTACGAATTTCCATCATACTCTCCGGTCTCTTCCAATTTTGAATCGCTTCAATCTTTGAAGGATCCACTGATATTCCGGATTCGAAAATAACATGACCGAGAAACTTCACACGAGATTGCCAAAAGTGGCATTTAGAAAATTTTGCTTTTAATTGATTTCTCCTAACAGTTTCCTACACAATCCGGAGATGCTTTTCATGTTCCTCCTCGGTTTTTGAATACACAAGAATATCATCAATGAAGATGAGAACAAATCGATCGAGGAAATCTTTGAAAACTTGATTCATAAGGTCAACGAAATAAGCCGGAGTATTCGTTAAACCAAATGGCATAACAAGTCATTTATAAGATCTATAGCGAGTACGGAACGATGTCAAAGGAATGATATCCTTTGCAATACGAAGCTGATGAAAACCGGTTGTCAAGTCCAATTGTGAAAAGATCTAGCACCACTAAGTTAATCGAATAGATCATCAATCCGAGGTAATGGATATTTATTTTTGATAGTAAGATCATTAAGCTGGCGGTAGTCAACGCAAAGCCTAAGTGTAACATCGAATTTTTTCACAAAAATAGCTAAAGCTCCCCAAGGCGAGGAACTAGAGCGAATAAATTGCTTCGTCTCCAATTCGGATAATTATTTGCGCATCTCTTCATTTTCCTTTTGGATATGCGATAAGGAGGATGACTGATAGGTTGAGCTCCAGGGATGAGATTAATTTTGAACTCAATTGCTCGCTTGGGTGGTAGGCCTAAAACGAGCTCAAATATGTCGGAAAATTCACGAACAACGTGAATAAGAGAAATGACATCTTTCTCATCATCATTATCATCATCGTGAGGATTTAAAGAATATAAAGATGCTGCCAAGTGGAATCCGAATCTTTAAGAATAATACAAATCTGCTTAACATATTGAGGATGTCGAAGATAAATAGTCCACTCAGGACATAGGATATGAGCTTCATAACGGTTAAGCCAATCCATTCGCAAAATCATTCCAAAGCCTAAGTAACGCATAACATGCAAATCGGCTAGGAAAGAAAAATCACATAAAATAATCTCCACATCTTTACAAAGCAAACTAAGTGTTGCGGATCTACCAACCGGATTCATAATTCTCAAAGAGTCATTAAAGCAACAACACTTAAAGAAAAAGCATCAACAAGTTCCTTTGATATAAAAGAATGGGACGCACCCGTATCAAAAAGAACTCGAATAGGTTGATCACGAAATACCATAGTGCCATCGAGGATAGAATGAGAAATACCTTGACCACGAGAAGTGTTGTTGGGGGCTTGAGCAACATTAAGCTTTCCCTCCTTCTTGCCTTGAAATTTGGGACAAGAGGATAAATAATGATCCTGGCTTTTGCAATAGAGACAATCGCGGGGTTTTGAACACTTGTTCGCATAATGGTCCTTAGAACCACAGTTGTAGCATTGCCCACTACTAGAGGAAGAATTCTTTGCTACCAGAGATGCTTGTTTCCCCTTTTTATTGGGATAAGGGCCTTTGGAATTATTAGGCCATTTCTTGTTGTTGAAGTTTGGTTTGGCACCCACAACTTCAGCATCACTTTCCCTATCCACCTCTTCAAGACGAAGAGCGATATCAGTGAGTTGATCAAAAGAAACTTCTAATTTTAGAAGTAATGGCTTCTTGAGATTTTTTTCAAGCCATAGAAAAATCTTTGGTTCTTCTTCAACGGGGTAATTATGTATTCAACTCCGTGTTTAGAAAGTGACTCGAAGGATGTGACATAATCTGCCACAGATGATTCACCTTGAACAAGGTCAATGAAACGGCGAGCCAATGTCACCTTCTCAACTTCTGGCACAAACTTTAATTCGAATCGTTCTCGGAATTTCTCCCAAGTAAGATCTGCTTCATTTATTTCATAAATCAGAAGCTCGTACCAGTCTAATGCTCTTTCTTGGAGCATGTTAGAGGCCACCTGAACAAAGTGAAGATCAATAAGATTCATGCGAGAAAAGATTCGATCGCATGCTCTTAGCCAAGCCTGGACTTCAATAATGGTTTCAAAACCTTTGAATGGCTTCCCACCCAAGTTGGTATAATCGTTGCACAAGCATGCAAATCCAGACTTAGGGTGAGTAGGTTCCGGATTAGAACCGGCTGCTTGAGCGTTCTTTACTAGATCAAGAAGCTGCTGGGCAGACATAAAAACTCCATCTTGGGGGGTAGTACTAGATTGACCGGCACTGGGACGGTCTGGTCTAACCATTTCTCTTCCTTAATAAAGAAAGAAAAAAGAAGAAAAAGGTTATTCACAAAATGAATATCAAGCAATCTTGATAGATAAAACAAGGAGTCATAAAGAAAATAGGATGAATCGGCACGAAGACTCGAATTAAATCCTAAAGCACGACTCCTAAGATGGACTTAAGACGATGATCCTTGTTAATTTATTCTACATTGTTTCGAAGTTTGGCTCTGATACCAAGCTGTGACGCCCCACCTCTATACCCACGCTAGCCAAGGACATTACGGGGTAATGCTGTCAACTAGCACGGAGAATAACGCCGTTGAGGAGCGACCATCCATGTAATTGCTTTGTACGAGCACCGGTATGTCAGATAGTATAACATGCATTTTATTTCAAGAGGAAATCCGACATGCCGATACAAACTCAAAGCTACTACACAGTGGCTATATATAATCTTTGGAAACAAACATAGAAATAGATATAACACAAATCAGTCACAGAAGTTCGTATCACAAAGGCGGAAAAAGATATGAATATAACACATAGAAGTGTATATCAGAGTAGTGGTCTATAAGATCCACAATATCACAAAAGAATGATTACAAGTGCTACACAAAAGAATAAGTATACATCATGTAGTCTCTATCTCAAATGTATACAACAAAATAAACTACTAATCTAAGTAGTTAGCCAAAAGTCAGAATAATAATCCCTGGGGAGGAGCTAAGCAGAAGCACCTGTAACATCTCGGTCTGACCCGAGTATTATTTAACAAGAAAATAATAAACGGATCAGTCTATCTGTAAATATCAGATGAAATGATATAGAATAAGAGATGTGACAAAAACGTATAATAACCAAAATGTCATACTGTGATAAGTATGCAATTGAAAATCAACAAGAGATTAATCAATATCACAAGAATCTTCTCAAAGATAAAAAGGATTGTCATGCTCTTTATTTCATTTACCAAACCACAAATATTGACAAATATATCAATGCCAATCACAAAAGTTAATGACACACAAATTCACCAATGCACAAATATTGATAGAACTTATCAATGCAACCACAAAAATTGGTGAAATACATATTCTAGAAATCGCCAATAAAAATCCAGAAATCACAAAAAGGGGGAGGTCTATCACCAAACGGAAGCATGAAAGCTCACCAACACGTGTATCACAAAACGGAACGCTATCCCAAGGTAGCTAACTATTAATTTTGAGCCGAAGCTCCACAAAACGGCCCGAAGACCATGGTTTGCTACCCCACCGAATTGAGCCGAAGCTCCACAAAAATGGGGTTTAGTCTCCCTCGCAGACATAGAGACATCGCACATTGCTAGTCTAAATCAAAAACAATGACCATCGTAGATCATCAAGAAGTGTCAATTACACTAAGCTAGTAAATATATGAGTTTAGCTTTATGTCCCATAACCACTAGCTTAACTTAAATATTTACAAACATATTGTAAATCTTCACTAGAAAATTGTCACGAAAGATTCAATCGAGCAAGTCCAAGAATTAATCGACGAAGTAAACGCAAGCATTTTATACCACTCAATTTACTAAGCCGTTCAATTAGATTTCTCATACGAGTGAGGTAAAGGTTTGTATATACTAATAGATTGGAAAACGGTTTGAGAAAACGAGCTTTGTAAATAAAGTAGTGTTGAAATCATTTGGAAGAAAGAGTTTTGATATTTACTACTAGTATTAAAACCTTTATATTTTTAAAGTGACAAATCACAAAAATGGTTATAGAAACAATCAATCATCAAAATTCACATACGATGACGTGAATCAAATCCAAAGAAACTGATACCGAATCCATCAAAGTGGATATACCCAAAAATTCCTAAAATAGAAGTCATCAAAGTTGACAATGGTGATAAGAACTAATTGGAGAAGATGAATCGATTAAAGATTAGAAAACAAAGCAAAATGAGCATAAATAGGAAAAAAGGAAAAACAGGAGCAGGTCAGTCGACTGAACTCCCTAAGTCTGTCGATTGAACACAGTCCTGAAAAATTTTCGGGCTTCAATTCAGTCGACTGACTCAGAGAATTCAGTCGACTGAACCTAAATTCCTGCATTTCCTACCCTATTTCAAATGAAGTGCAAACTCACTCAATTTGCAATTGGACAAGCACGGATGTTAGGGGTTTACGCCAATCGGCAACCCGGCCTTATTGGCTCCTCGATGCATCACCAAAAACATATTCAAACATCAAAGTTAGGATTTTAAAGATTTGAACCCAAAACACTAAAAATTGGAATATTCACCAATTCAATCCAAACTAAAAGCAAATGCACATGAATAAGTGTTAAGAATTCATACTCAACAATCAAAGATAGATATTGGCATAGATGTGAGATAAAAATCTCACCTTTGAACCCAAAACAAATGAAAAAGAAGCTATCGAGCAACGGCAAGGACAATCACTCTTCAATTCCAACCCAAAGAGCTTGAATCTAAGCTTAAAAGAGAAACATTTCCTAAGTTAGGTTTAGGAATTTATGAAATTGGTAAGAGAATGAGTTGGAGAAGAAGAACATGAGGTGTACCAAAGCTTCTTCTATAAATTTGGAGCTAGAAATTGATTTGCAAATGAAAACTAGGGCTTGGAGTTTTAATTTCCCATTCCTCTCTCGATTGTTGCTAAAGCTTGAGTATTAGGAAATAGAAATGAAGTAATGAAGAGAAGAGGGGTGAAGCTCGGGTCTAATGGGCTGAAACAAAAACCAAAGACCTAATGAAAAATTAGCAAAATTCTATTATCTCCAAACATATCGAAGTTTATACTCAAAAAGATCGCGAACGTCATTTTGAACTCAATGGGGGTGGTCTCGAGTCCTAATTTGTCTGTTTGCAAAAAGTAGCTTTTCGGACTAAAAATCCGACTAACGATGAAATATTTAAATAAAATATTTAAATACTCAATCGCAAAATATGCGGGTTGTTACATTATATATTAACATAATAGTGAAATTTAATATTAAAATAGTGTAAATAATTGAATTTGTGATTTTATATGAATCTAAGTGGTTCTAATATGGATATAAATTCTATTCGAAATATAATTGAGTCGATAAGTTTTTAATATTTGGATTTCAAGTAATTTCGACGATTTTGAAAATCGCTCGATTTAGTTGACACGTTAAAATAGCCTTTAGGGGAATAGTCTCGAAATTCAACGAAAATAGTTTCATTGCATCTGTAATAGTTTATTATTATCATATTTTAAATTTCGTATCATTCGGAGTTATTGTTTGCTCGTGAGAGCTGAAAACGCGCAGAAACTAATTTAAGGAGCTTAATTTAAAATCAGTCGTTTAATGTCGCAAATTTTGTATACTTTGGAATTGGCCTTCAAAACGTGTTCCATTGAGTTCAAAATAAGGGTAAAACCTTATAAACGCCAAGCGACACGCTTCGTTTGGACGTTGGGAAATATGAAGTGTGAATAGGGTTTTTAAATAGTAAATTATACCCGTATATATACGCGGTTACCTAAACCTAACCCTAGTTTTATTCCAGCCGCCGCCGTTTATAATTTTCAATGGTCGAAAAGTTTCGACCTTCCTCTCAAATTTCCTCTTAATCCATTCATTTTCATGAATAAAATTTCAACTTGAAAGTCGAAGAGCTCTACGAGGTGAAAGGTGGAGATCGTCGATGGTGGCTTAGATTCGCCAGAATCTACTCAAGAAGGTTGCGAGTTCGTTCATGTTTTGCGAGAGCATGGGACGACCGAGTGGGGTGCAGCTCTGGCCAAAGGTGGAGTAGGTGTAGAGCTCTGATATGATGGTCGCCGATCGTCATCTGACGGTCGACAACGGCACGTTGATGAAAGGTTGCGATGTTGGGTTCAATCGTATTCTGGAGCCTAGAAAACACAATCGAAGGAGAAATGCATGCCCGGCCTAGATCTTGTTGTTGGAAATTAACGGCCATATATTATAAAAATAAATCAATAAATAATTATATTAAATTGTATTCAAATGTTTAAAAGTGTATATCTTTTTTATATGTTGTCAGAATTGGACGAAACAAGTGGCGACGGAATCGTGGCGACGAGCACTACATTCTTGAATCGATTTGAAATTGAAAACTCAAGGTAAGTTAAACTCACTCATTTGGTTAATTAGTAAGGTTTTATAGTGAATAAATTTATTTATATTGTTTGGATGGTTGAAATTGTTGATGGTTGAAATTGGTGATTTATTGAAATTAGTCTAGGATGATGATATAGCATCTTGAAATGCTATTAGATTGGTTGAACTGGGTCTAGAGTGACGATATAGCAAGTCAAATCGCTATTAAACTGTTTATGTTAGTTTTAAAGTTTATTTCCAGTACGAAATCATATGTGTGTGAAATTTGATGAATGGATTGTTTTTGAATTACATTGTCCAATTATAACGTAAATTGAATTGGAATATATTGGTGTATCTATTTGGCCAAATAAACACCATCTAATATAAAATGGAAATATGGCTTGAATGATATGTTGGAAGCAGGATAAACTTCTGATTTGCTATGATATAGAACTTAGGCAAATGTTAATTGATAGTCAAATCAATATGGATAAGTGTCGTTTAACAAATTGATTGTTAATCATCGATTTAGATATATGTTAGTAAATGGATCATTGATAATTCAATTTGGATAGTTAAATTGAATATAATGATTGCTTGTTTAAGTAACATTAAAGCTATTAAGCTTATTTTGAAATTTGAAATGTTTTCGATTATGGTTAATTTCAGATTTTATAATATGAAGTGAAATGTTTATTTGGTGAATATATACAAGTATTTTGTTAAGTTATTGTTTATAAATGATTTGGAAAGTGGTTGATAAATGGATAGTAATGTATCGATTTCTTTATATAAACTATATCATTTCAAATTAATTACTTGGGTGAACTTTTAAGGGTTGTTTTGAATTTATTATAACATATTATCTGGTAATTCTTTATAAGAGTTTAAATTATATATTATTATTATGAAAGGGTTTAAAGTGATATTTTTATGAAATTTAGCCATTCATTTTAAATGCATAAGGAATTTTTTTCCGAAGTATTTATGTTAAATGGAAATATCATAAAGAGATTCCTTTTATGGAAGGAGTATCTTTAAGAAATTATAAAGGGTAAATGTTGGGTTTTAAAAATGGGATATATATTTTGAATGATTATGGAAAAGATAATTTTATAAATGTTAAGAGATGTGGAAAGAGTACCTTTGTGATAAACGTGGAAATTTGTAAGAAGATATTCTAAATTGTAAAGGAGGATGGTTATAGAAAGAAGGGGTATTTCGGAATGTTTATATTTTCGTTTTAAAGGATACTTGTGTTTAACCAGTTTAGTATGACCTTGATATAAGTAAACCATTCTAGATATTGGTTAGAATACTTATACCATTTTGTAAGTATATGGGAAAGGTTTTTAAGCTTCGAAAGAAATGTTTTGAAAATATACTTATATTGCCAAAATAAGGACTTGGTTTTATTTTTTAAGTATCGAAAAACATTTCGTTTTGTGAACATACTCATTTTTGTGAGACAAGTATATGGAATTGATTTCCAAGTTTTAGGAAAGTGATTTCAAATCAATGAAGGTGAAGCTCAACGATTTCCATGGGAAATGAAATGTATGATTTGGATGTTTTGTTTATTTGATAGTTAAACAAACGACTATCAAATCTGGCCTAATTTTTTAATTGTTTCGAAGAGACAGGGATCGGATTTAATTATCCAAAAACCACTTCGATCGATTTGTACATTATGAATTGTGATATCGAGAAGGCAATGAAGACGGTGATTCGGTTTGTCTAGACCCAGGACAACTTATATGGACGAATGTCTGACAGTGCATTTCTAATGATTACGTACATTGGTTTTTAAAACATACGTCAGTTTGGTGGCGAAGAAGGCAATTTCTGTTAGCTTAACACCCTTCCTTGAGACGTACGAGCTCAAGAGTTGTACTTTTGTGGAAAGCAATTAGTAGTCAACAGAACCGGCAATGTTAGCATTTCAAGTATGAATGCTATTCTAAAGGAAAACGTAGCCTCAAGTCTCATCAACCGAGAATGACTAAAACAGGGAGATGCAGTAGGGGTAAGTGGGTCGCACCCAATTAGGGTATGTTATCACCTTTCTAAATACCCTCGGATATATTACATTTAAATTTTCGATATGGTTGTGCATGAAAAAGAGAGCGCTCGATAAGGGTGGGAACACCTAGGGTGATAACATATTGGGTACTATCCAGGTTAGGGGTAAGTCGGTCCTGTATTGACAGGGGATACAGGCAAGGTCCTCGGCACATTTTTCTAGAGGTGCTATAGCGGGCAGTACCCCAGTAGCCCAGTCATTATTGGAATCCAATATCCACTACGAGCATGTACGGTTTTGATTTATACCAAATATTACCGAGATGTGAGATGCAAGCATTTCAGCTATTTTCTAGTTTACTTTCTATGGACACTATTAAAATATCAGATGATTTTGATATAAAATGTCTTGGTTATCGTAAGGTAAAAACCCGTCATGTTTGTGTGTGACATGGTCTTGCGAGATACCTTTGTTTTTCAAAGGATTTTGAAATATAATTAAATTCGAATTGAGTGTGTTTACTCACGTTTGTTTTCCAGACCGACTCGGGTGTTTTTTTATTATAATGTTCGGGTCAGACCGAGTATTGTAGATTCAGGTTAGAATGCTTTGGAGCTCAGAAGACGAGCTGATGACAGAGACGTATTACACATACTTGATTATATTCTGCCGTGTGTGTATACTGTATATTCAAGGGTTGTGAGGACAAGTTATTATAACCGTCAAGTATTGATTTGTTGATTGTTGTACTCTGATGATGGTATGTATAAATAACAATATAGTTTTTTATATATAAAGATATGTTATTATCTATTATATTTTGTTTTGTTGCGATTATGAGATTCTGTGTTATTGTTTCTGTTCCTTCTTCTATCTTTTTCTCCTTCACCCCGAATGATCTGGCATTTTCAACACTCGATTGCTTGACATGCTATACAGTGAACGTATTAGTGTCGATTTTCGAAGGTGAAAAATCCGGGCCATTACACAAACACACAAAATATATGCACTATAATAATTTCAGGGAAATATTTCTTTTATATCAAAAATATAGTTTGGGTAAAATTATTTCATTTACCCTTTACAAAATAATACCGTGTTTACCTTGTTTAAGAGTTTAGAAACCCCTATCGATACAGTTGTTCTTCCTGTACCGACCAGAATTCATAAACTTTCAACTAATAAGTCAACACAATATGAAACATATTATATTAACTAACAAATACACGCTCATGTCTATTAATACACTCAAACTCATTCTAGGGTAATATTGACCCTATCTCTAATGAGTAATCCCCACCAAAGCCAAGGTATATCACCAATCTATGCTTTGATACCAACTGTAACCGCCCAAAAGTTTCGACTTTTGAAAATCGACATCAATACGTTCACTGTATAACATGTTAAGCAATCGAGTGTCGGAAACTCCAGATCATTAGGGATGGAGAAGAAAAAGATAAAACAAAATAGAAACAATAACACAGAATGTCACACTCGCAACGGAATAATACATAATAGATAAATTCAGATTTGTATATAAGGAAATAATGTATCTGTTATATACATACAATCATTAGAGTACAACAAACAAAAAATCGATCTGAACAGTTATAATATCTTGTTCTCACAGTATACACACACAACAAAATATAATCAAATATGTTGAATATGCCTAAGATCCTCTAGCTTGTCTCCTGAGCTCCTTAACATTCTAACCTAGATCTGTAATACACGGTCTGACCCGAGCATTATTATAAAATAATAACACAGATTAGTCTGCTAAACCAGGGTGAGGTAACACACTCAATTTTATTTAAAGTTATAAGAAAATCTTTTGAAATCAAAAGGTATCTCGTAAGGCCATGCCACACATAAACACAATGGGTTTTACCTTACGATAACCAAAAACATTTTATATCAAAATCATCTGAGATTATACTAGTTTCTAGAGAAAGTAAATTAGAAAATAGCTAATATGCTTGCATCTCACGTTTCAGCATAATTGGTACACAACTAAAACCATACAACGCGTATTGAAGAATGGATTCCATACTATGACCAAGTAAGGAACTACCTCCAATGAGCGCATCTCTAGATCAATGCATCCAAGTCTGACAAGAACATCTTGTACCCTGCTACACAGAAGTGGCCTAGCACTTGACTACTAGTACTGAATATGTCATCATCCCTGGCTTTCTACCTTTTTAAGATCTCATGCACAACCAATCCATAAATACATATACGTTGGGTATCTAGAAAGATGATGACATACCCTAATGGAAGCGATCCACTTAGCCTTGCTACATACCCTGTTTTGGTCCTTTCCCGTTTGATGAGGCTTGAGGCTACGTTTACCTTTCTGAATAGCATTCATTCTTGAAATGCTAACTGTGACGACCCTGGATTTTGGCCCTATTATTTTAATAAATATTTAATCTAATTCAAATAAAATGAAAACTCATCATTTTAAAATAAATATGATTTTTAAAATAAAATCTCTTAATAATATGTGCAATAAAATCTACCTTATATAACTGAATTAAAATACTTTGCCTTGTTAATATTTGGTGAATATATATATGGATAATAATGTTTGAAATAAAATCAAATTCTATTAATATAAAATTCAAGTATAAAGTAATACTAGTATAAAGTAATACCCGACAAAACATGTATATTGAAGTTCTCTAGAAGCTAATAAAACAAACATCCATAAAACAAAATAATCTTCATTCACAAGAACATCTACCTACAAAGTATAAAAAGTTAAACCAGTCAAACAAACATGTATATATAAATTATTCAAGCTAGAAGACAAAATGTTTACATACATAATATCTATGTTCATAAAATAAAAGATAAAACATAATATCTTCATCTACAAGACCAAAATCCACCTGAAAATGAATATCTTTATACAAATATGTATCTACAGCAAATAAAATTATAATAGTGTAAACATATTAAGGAACAAAGCATTTAATTGCTATCATCTCAGCCAAATTTTTTTCATCTCAAATCTTTCCATCTTCAGTAAACAAAATCTGAGCAGAATAAAAACAAAATGAAGAAAGATACTTAACCAGATAATACCTCCCTTTATACATACTGTTATCTTCTATATAAGTGACCATCTGTTATTTAGTTCGTTCAAACTTTGCTAACCATAAAATAAGAAAATCAGCATCTTAATTTTCTTTTAAAAATAATAATTTAATTCAATCAAGAACAGAACAAGACTCAGGCAGATTCAAACTGCAGGCTTCCTCACATTAGAGTGTTTTTGTTCAACAACCCTTTCATGTGAGTAAACACTTTTTGTTTATTTGGTTTTAACTGAACTGCTTGTGATGATATTGAATTGCCTCAAATTCTTCAGTTTGAATTTATCTGGACGTGTGTGTGTACACACACACATATATATATGTATGTATGTATGTATGTATGTATGTATGTATGTATGTATGTATGTATGTATGTGAGATGTCTGGTTTTATATGCATCCTGTACTCTGTGATCTAGGCAGTGATGTTTGTCTTCAAAAATTCACCGCAACAAACCAAAAAAAATTTAGATCTCCATGTATAAATGGAAACTGTTTGTTAATGAATGAAGATGTTTTTAAAAGTAATTCCTGGATTTTAAATTTAACAAATGAGTTAAAAATAGGAAAAACAGTGGAAATTACTTATATAGGTTAAAATCAACTATCTTAAATTCGAATTATGGAAATGGATTCGTGATTGGAAATAACGAATTTTGATCCTTATTTCATGATTTTTAGGTTGTTAATTCTTGTGAATTCCTGGTTGTTCGGAATTGGGTGAGTTTGAAAATTCAGGTGGTTGGGTCAATTTGGAGGCCTGACATTTGGCGCAAAATAGGAAAAGAGCATGGGGAACACGAGAAAAATAATGCTAGAATTTTTAGATGATCGTGGTTGGTGATCGATAGGATTTTAGGGTTAACAAGTTGTATGAGATGTTGATGAATTTGAAGCTAGTATTGTTTCATCTTTGAGTCGAACTCGATCGGTAATAAGGGAATCGCATCGTGGGTTCTTGGCGAAGTTCTGGTCATGGTGTCAGGGTTTGCAGTCGACGTGGATGGTTAGAGCGTGAGGCTTTTGTGGTACGATACTGTTTTCAAGAATGGTGGTTATATGTCGTTTTCGATTTCAGTTGGAGGCATCGGGTTATGGGTACTGGAAGCGTCTTGGAGGGGAAACGCCGTTTTGCTGGAGGAAGAAACTTTGGTCGGAGCGACGGCGAGTGGATGTGCATGTGCACACGTATCATCATGTGTCTGGGTTCGCTGGAGATTAAGACACAGAAGAAGATGAAGGGGAGAGGACGGAGTACTCGGTGATTGTTCGAGTAATCTATTTGTTGACTAGGGTTCAATCTCGAGATTTCTGGGAGGAAACTTGAGTGTTGACAAAGGGGTTTGATCATAGACACGGTCTAGTTTTATTTGATAACGTGATATTTTAACAGGGTAATTTTAATTAATTATTTTGGGTCAAAAGAGTATTAACAAAGTTTTTGAGTAAAGGCATTGATAAACAAGTTTCAAGTTTAAATGTAAAGTTTAAACTTAACTAAGAAAAAGAGAAGAAGAAGGGATGTTCGAATTTTATATTTTCAAACTTCAATACACTTATTTCCATCTTTTATCCAATTTTCATTTCCACTTTTACTTGAATTCAATTTATTATCAAACTTTGAATATTGAATTTTATCCACTTTACCTCAGCCCATATTTAATTAACGATTACCTTTTATTAGTTCACTTACTAATTAAAATCTCAAATAAAAGTTTATTTGTAAACTTTTTCTATCTTTAATTTCTTCGAACAATTTCTTCGATTCATTTTACTTCAGATTTCAACATTCAGTTTTAATTCTATTTGTAATCAATTTTAATCATTTGTCGATAGTGAAAATTTTCAAAAGATTCAAAAAAATTCTAACTCGCACAATTTTCGAAAATTTTTGACAGAGTCTCCTTTGTACGGAGGAGCTTTTGCAATTTGACAAAAGATATAAATATATATAAATCGACCCACACGGTCGGAAAAATCAAAACAGTTCATATTTCATATTTTTATTGCGTAGGTGTACCTTTATTTAGCATTTAAGCAAGCAGCTATTTTATTTAAGCAATTAGCGCAGTCAAAACCAGTCAAACGGTTTCCAACAATCTGTACTTACTCAATTTAAACAAGTAAGTGCTAAGTATATATGAAATGTATAACATTTTTATTATTTAAACAACCACAACACATCAATGCTAAAGAAAGGTAGTTTAAATAACTTCCACAATCAATTTATATGATTCACATAACTAATTCAATTGCTTTTATTCGCTTCCTTACCATTTTAGTTGATAACTATGTCAATTTAAATCCCCATCCATTATTATATTTAATTTCATCTCATTTCTAATTAATTCACAACCCTTCACTCGCATTTCATTTCATTTCCATAATTGTTCCATTCAAAAACAATTTATTAAACTTGGCATATTTAATACATATAAATTAATAACCATTTCCCAAATTAATTTGACCCAGACTTTTATAGTCTTTCACTTTTGCTCGAAGCCAAACTTCTATTAACTTTAAACTTAAGTTAATTTACTTTCTTCAATTTATCTCAACTTCTCGACTTAAGCTCACATCTATTTTATTTGATTCTCAACAAATTCAATTTATAATCTCAAGTTTATAATGTATACACATATTCATTTCTAATTCCATAACCCAAGCTCATTTGAATAATATTCCGAAGTCACATTCCATTTATTTATACTTGAATGGAATTTATTCACAACTTAAACCATTTCTGTTTCAATTCGTTTTTATTTCACTTAACAGCATTCAAAATATGTGTCGAGCTCTATTTATTATCCACATACGATTTGTTAGTATTCCAACTTGAATTGCATTTGATAATTTCTATTTAATCCAAGTTCATTTTCAATTCCATTATTACTCACAATTTTATTTGGCTTATTTATTTACAATCATCTCATTCACACTTTACTTTTTAACTCAAAATTATACCTTTTATTTAGCCAGTATATTTTTTTATTATTATTCCATAAACATTTAAACAAGATTCCAGAGTTTAAACGATTTCCCAAAATTCCAAAATCACCTTTGAATTCTACTATATCAAAAATCCCTTTCAATTTCAAAACTAAACCCTGTTTTGCAAACAAACATCAACCCAAAACATCCAGGTAGCAATTGCTCTTTTGGAAACTTGAAAATGAACATCGATGATGCTGCAGTCATCATCGAAATTATTTTCCAGCAACCAGGAGAGTTTAGTGCTTTTATCTCTTTTTAAAAACATTTCAAATATTTTTAATTTCAAATCTTAACAGATTTCAAATCCAACTCAAAAGTATTTTTGAAATAATATTAGTATTACTCCAAAATCTGTGAAAACCGCTTTCAAATCCAAAGGAATCTAAATTTTCCCAAAATTCCAAATTGCAATCCCTTTAAATCTATATTCAAACATTCTGTGGAATTTTATCTCATTTTAATTTCAAATGTTTCTCTGGAATTTTATTTCAGAATTATAATCACTTTTACAGTTACATTTACAAATCTCATTTGTATATGAAGTTTATTTCAATTTATAAATTACATTTATAATCCATATTTCAAATTCCATTTTGTTATATAAATTTATTTTTCACTTTGGTTACAAGTTCTCAATTTCTTATTCAATTCTCATACAATGATAATAATTTAATATTATCACCTTCCAACAACCAAACATCCATATATATAGCTTTAATTTACGAAAAATTATTTCCTTTATATACAAAAAAAATTTGGATAAAATTATTCCATTTACCCTATTTATCGGTTTATCTTGTTTAAGAGTTTAGAAATCACTATCGATAACATGGCGTCCCATATATCGACCAGAATTCATAAACACTCAACCGATAAGTCAACACAATATAAAACAAATTTTTATTCACTAACAAATACGCGCTCATCTCTATTAATACACTCAAACTCATTCTACACTACTACGAACTCTATTCCATGAGTAATTCCCACCAGAGCCAAGGTTATCACCAACCTAAGCTCTGATACCAAGTGTAACGACCCGCAAATCCGTACCCCTCGAGTCAACACTATTCTACAACAATCAACTCAAGTTGCACAGAAATACGAACCATTTGGTTAAAAGAAGAGGTAGAAGAAGAAAATAAAAAACGACATCAGAATCTAAACATCGCAGCGGAATAAAATATAATAGATATTAACATATCTTTACACCAAAACAAATATATCTGTTCATATATTACATCATCAGAGTACATCAATCACAACTCAACATCGATAACATACAACTGGATACACAACTACTCAGCACAGCGGAATATATATATAGAACAAGTACGAAAGTACATATCGTCATCCAGGTCGTCTCCTGAGCTCCACAGCATCAAAATCCTGTATCTTATAATACTCGGTCTGACCCGAGCATTACAGTTAAATAACACCCGAGTCAGTCTGGAATACCAGCGTGAGAAAACCACACTCAATTGGTTATTAAAGTTTCAAAATTCTTTTTGAAAAAAACAAAAGCATCTCGTTTGCATCTAACTGAAATTACCTTACGATAGCTAAAACACTTTTATTAAAGTTCTCTGATATTATAATATGTCTATAACAAGTAAAATAGAATCTAACTGAAATGCTTGCATCTCACGTTTCAGCAATAGTTGGGCACAATCAAAACCGTACAGGCACGTAGGAAGAATGAATTTCCAACGAATGACTAGGCACTGGAGTACCACATGTTACAGTACGTGGCATAGATCACAGTACCGAGGAGTACGCCCGCTCCCCTGCAACACAAGACCGGAACCATCCCTTACTGGACAATTCCGAATAAGATCACCCCGCGGTTAGGATCAGTAACCGCCCAAACTAGGCCGAAATAAAAAGGAACATCTAGACAGGAATGACCTTACTCTCAAGTGGGGGCTACCCACGAAGCCTTGCTGCATAACCCCTTATTTTCAGTCATTGCCGGTTGATGAGGCTTGAGACTAAACGTTACCTTTAGAACCTATCCCTTAGAATGCTCATCGTCCACCTGACGATGTTCTGAAAGCATTCATCCATACAAGTCCGTCCCGAGTTCGAACAGAACCGAAGGCACTATTCCTACTACATCCATTTTGAAAATATCTGCAGGATTTGTAGCGACTAGCCCTTGCACTTCACTGCTCCAGCTTCGAATCCAAACTCGTTTTTCACGAAACGTACAAACTGGATCGAAGTGGTTTTCGAAAAATAAATCCTAATCCCGGTCTCTTCAAAAAATCAGCGCATTTGACCAATATTGATAGTCGGTTATTTAACTATCAATTAATATTCATAAACAACCATCAACCAATAAATAATTTCCCAAATTATTTATTAATTCCAAAAATATCTTCACAAGATATATTTTCGCTTTTCAAAACCCTTTTGAAAACAGCTTTAATCTATTTTCCTTTCTCGGAATAAATTCCAAGTATTTTCTATTTCCACTGAAATCACTAAGCACAAAACTTAGGTCTTTAAAATAATTTAAACGCTTTACTTTGAAATATACTTTAAAACATTTATTTAAAAAAACTACTTCGATAATTTATTAAAAATACATATTATATAAATATTTGAAAATAAGGTTCCTTTATAAGATATAAAACTAGGTTTCACCTTTTTAAAACAAAATACTAAGTCGCTTTTTTAAATAACTACTACGATAATATTTTAGAAAAATACTTAAGAGTTTAAACGTTTAGAAAAATATAATTTTTCAAAAAACATGCTTTTTAAAACAAACTAAACCTTTATCTTATATTAAAAAATTACTTTGAAAACATACTTGGCTATCCAGAGAAATATACTTCTCTTCACATTCATCTTTAAATTTCCAATTTCAAACACTTAAATAAGTTTTCAAATTGATTTCCAACTTTCTCTCTTTTATTTCATAATCCATTAATTTCAGATTTTATTCCTTAATTATGATTAAAAATGCTTTTAACTGAAAATACCAATTTTAAATTTCTCAAATTACTTCTTTATCCTTTTAGATAAATTTTAACTTTGAAATTTAAAATAAATCTTTATTTCCTTTAATTGATATCATTTAAGTTTACAATTCATTAATCTCTATTTTATTCAAAATTCTTTTTCCATACTCGAAATTATTTATTAGTATTTTAATATCACTTCCATTCCTTTTTAAATCATTTTTAATTTATTTGCTATAATTATTTACTTAAAACTCCATTCTTTATTTGTCTTTCCAAATTTCAAATTTATATATTTTTGGAAACTCATCATACCCAAATAAATTCAATCAATCCATAGCATTCAAAGTTCCAATATAATTCATCATATAATATCAAATAATCACATCAGAGAATATTAAACAATTTAAATAAATGTTAAGGAATCAAGTTGGATCCCTCCAACCTATTTTCCTGCATCCACAGACATTAGCACAATATAAAATAGCAATTCCACTTCGAGATGGAATATCGTTGTATATGGGATTTAATATAATACTATCCGTTATTATGCAGCGCATAGAGTCTCATCCGCTATATAAATGCAGGAAATCAATCATTCCAAGATGTAATATATACTATAATATATCAAATCAATCCATTCATTCAACCAATTACTTAAATTTAGCCATTTAAATTTAAAATTAATATGTAGCTGAGTGAGATTAACTCACCTTTGCTATTATTTGCAATCCACTTCCATATTGACTCGGTCTCTTCACGATCGAAGACCTTGTATAACATTGTACAGTCTATTAATTATTTGAATAGATCGAACTGTAAATTTTTATTTTAAATAAATTTAATTAACCAGAAATTTAAGTCCAACTAATTTTCGTTTAAATAAATTACCCTTAGTAATTAAAACTATTTAGATTTAATTAAACAAATAAGTCATCACCATATGCAAATGGAATTTGAATAGGTATATTTACTTTATATTACATTTTCAACTGGTTACAAAAATAATCAATACCCTTTTAAATTAAATATATTCTTGTTTATATTTTTAAACAGAAACATATGTGTATCTATACTTACATTACTCTTTCCTTTCACTGTGTATCAAACCTTTATATACATCTTCAAACTAAAACATATTCACTATAAACTTAATCTGAAATTTAAAAACGTATGCGTATATATTTAATATATTTTTGGAAGCAGGTGTGGTTTCATGTCATCCAACAAGCAAATGAGGAAGAGCCGTAGCACTAGCTTGTTGAAAAAATGACAGATTCAGCATTATCAAAGGATGACCCGAGTGGAGCGGTCCATGAATCCCTAAGTGGAAACAAAGAGCATTTGTCGATGATTTCCTTTAATATATAAATTAAGTAAAATTGACTCTGAAAATTTCCTTTAATATATCACAGTAGGCAACCAATGTTCTTAATGTCACCATTAATGTAAATGGAACAATGCAACTCAAGCACAATATGATTTCCAAGTTGCATAAATTCCATCTGCGAATTCAAATTTAAATGTTACAAATGAAACTAAATTACTTCTTACCCCATTAAAATGGTGTACTGCTATAAACAACCAAATTTGAACTTCATAAAATCATAATGAGGTGTCAAAAAGTGTAAAATCGAACAACATTAGCTTTATACGATGGCATGGTATAATAAACGCCGAGTTACGCATTTCCTGACGCCACGTGCCATGACATTATGATATCCAAACTAGGAAAATTTTACCGCTACAATTAAAATACTGGTAATTTTTTCAATATATTGTATATAAAAAAGGAGGTCCATGCTTTAAATATACAATGTGCCACTGCAATTTTATGTAAAATGGGTAGCTCGCCATACTACTGTAGAAAAAGTTAAGACGATACTAGCTGCTTTTTAAAAGAAAAAAAGCACCAGCTCTGTTCAATATCCATACTGCACATAATACAACAAAAAGAAGTTGAACTACGCAAAAAAAAAAAGATATTGCTATAAGCAAAGGACGCCATTCAAAATATGACCGAAAAACAAATCACTTCAAGCTGATGACTTCGCCATTACCTAGAGTGCATTAGCAAATCAAAATTATGAACAGTGATATAAATATAAAAGAAATGTTCCAGTAATAAAAGACCAAGAAAATTATACTGAGTACTACTTACAAAATCCAAACGAATGAAACAGAATTATTATTTTGCAGCAATTGTTTATATATTGTTTGAATCATTCAATACTGATTTAACATATGAAGCTTTTCTTGCATATCATATCTAACGCTATAACTAAATCCAGTCAATGTATAAAATTTTAATCAGAGATATCGGCATCAGATAAAATTGAAGCCTCTACCTGCTCCGAGTACAAATTAAAACATAAGAAAGAAAAAAAGACGATCTTTCCAGTGTAGAACAGTTTAAACAATCCTTTTTGGCAGCAACGATTATTTTGAAAATCAAATCGTGAAAAATAAAATGGAAGGAACAATGTCCCAGTTGTAAAGGGCCAAGAAAATCATACCGATTAATCGATCATTCCAGGCGAGTGTAACTGGAAATATACATCTTAATTTCGCAAGATTTATTTATAAAGTTGTCTGAATCATTCAATACTGAATTCAAATAAGAAGCTGACCTTGCTTACGGTTAGTTTGATGAACAGAAAATATAAATGAAGAGGATTGTGAATCACACAGAAAAACATGAAATTAGCGGAAGTTAAAGTAAAAAAGGATTTTGAAATATCGGAAGAAGAAAAGGCTGATAGTGGAAATAGACGAAGCTGAGAGTTTATACGATAGGGTTAGGGTTCGGTGAATCTGAAATGGCAATCTTACCCCCGCTATGGATGATGGACCGCTAATTTGAACTAAGGCCCATGTGACGCTGTTGCTTATGTTATTTTACACCAGCAGAAATATTAATATATGCCAACAATAATATCAATTTTATGTGTATACTCATTTAGTGCACATGTAAATCAATAAACTAATTAAATATTTTACATCTATTATACGAGCATTATGCTACGCGCTTTGCGTGTAAACTATAAATTATATATCTTTACACATTTAAGTAAAAATGATTTGGACAAATATTTAGTCATATTTTTTTAAGATGTGATGTGCAGTTAGTTTGTATTTTTATTTCTACATCTAGCTATTTTTGTTAGTTTGAATTTTTATTTATATTATAAATTAATAAAAAAATGAATTTGTAAAAAATATATTTGTTTGATCCTACTTTTATGTGATATTAAGAGTCGATAATATTTATAGAGGAACCTTTTGAATTAGTAAAGGAGTTTAATGTTAAATTCTATTTTTAAGTGATGTTAAAATTTGGTAATTTTTATAGAGGGGTTTTTTTGGTAGTTCACGCTGGTACCAAAAAAGCGTGACACCAAAAGTATTACAACTATTATTAAAAATCTATGTTAGCTTGAATTTTTATTTTTATTATTAATTAGTAAAAAAGAATTTGTAAAAAAAATTGTTAGATCCTATTTTATGTGATATTAAGAGTTAATAATATTTATAGATGAGCGTTTTGAATTTGTAAAAAAGTTTCATATTAAATTCCATTTTTAAGCGATATTAAAATTTGGTAACTTTTATAAAGGGACTTTTTTGCAGTTCACGTTGATACCAAGAAAGTGTGACACCAAAGATATTACAACAGTTATTAAAGATTGTGTGATGACCTGGATTTTGGGCAATATAAATTTAATAATCTTTATTAATACTTAAACTGATTTGATAATCATTGTTAATAAAATTTGAATTGATTTAATATCTTCTTTAATAAATATTTAATTGGTGAATTTTATCTTTTAAAAACTAATAAAATGCTTTCTATTTATAATTTTTGTGTGTGTGTGTGTGTGTGTTTGTATATATTGTAAATAGAAAAGCTTTGGTTTAAAATTTAACAAATAAAACATATTTTCAAATTCTAATATACATTTTGGGTAATTTAGAAATTATGATTTATTTAATATAAAACTTTTCAAAGCTATTTAATAAATAACTATATAGTTTTAAAATACTTAAAATAAATGTTTAATTGTTTAAATTATATCTTAGCTTAAGTTTAAATTTAAATAAAAGGTTTATTTTATTTTCTTTTTAAATATTGCTTAATAAATATGATTTGTAATTAGATATGAAAGTTTAAAATACAATATAGCATATGATACATTAATTCATTTAAGTAATATAAGTAATTTATT